>CM031083.1:9946217-10311455 GCA_018257905.1 Gillenia trifoliata | reverse complement strand
GAAAATAAGAAATTTTAGAACACATTACACAGACCACTCACCTCAATTGATAGCTAGAACCTAGGCAAGACAAACCCACTAACGATCTCCACATAACCAACTCACTAACCCTAAACTCTCTTTCTTCTATATATATATATATATATATAAGAATTATTGCATGCAATATGCAACGTGATAAGAAGGGAAAATGCTTGAAGAATGATGTGAAAGAAATGAAGGAAGTCCATGATATTTATAGTAGAAGCAAGTCGGCTTGGCAAGAGAGGATAAACTCTATGTTGTGTCAGCTAATGATTAGACAAAGATGAAATGAGATTGGTATGGAAATAGCACAGATGACAGGTGGCAATAAGAAAGCATGACTTGCCAAATATGGTGCCTCTATTAAGCATGACTCAATTGCATGCTAAATGCATAACGGACAACATGGTTAAATTTACTAAGCTTCTATAATTCATCCTAATATCTCCAAATATAATATAAAAAATATGGGATCTCACACAAACTAACTCTTGGGAATGTTCTTCCCCACAATTTTAGCAGGAGCAATGCGGAGAAAGTTTCCGGGCTTACCAAGCAGAGCACCTTTGATCATCACAACATTGAGCTCCTTATCAATCTTCACAATCTTCAGCTTCCTAATCTTGGTCTTGGTCCCTCCCATTCTCCCGGGCATCTTCTTCCCCTTGTACACCCTCCCCAGCGTCGTTCCGCCACCAATTGAATCCAAAGCTCTGTGGCTCTTGGATTCATGGGTCATCAGCCCCCGCTTGATTCCTCCCTGAAACCCCTTTCCGATTGTGGTTCCTGAGACGTCAACAATGTCGCCCTCGTTGAAAAGCTCGTCGAAGGACAGCTTCTGGTTTGGCTCGAACCCTTCGACGTCTTGCAGCCAGAACTCCTGGAGGTGGAGGAGAGGGATCGAGCCGGCCTTCTGGAGGTGGCCCATTTCGGGCTTTGTCAGCTTCCGGCCACGAACTCGCTGGTAGCCGATTTGGACGGCATCGTAGCCGTCGGTGGCCTGACTCCAACGTCGGACTCTGCAACGCTGTTCTTGTTTAGCGACACCTTTCTTCACCTCGCTATAGAAAGTGAGCAAGTGAGCAAGTGAGGGGTTTTTGATGCACGGTGACTATACAGGCCCACTTAAATTAGTCCAGCTTCTTACTAAACATGAATTAGAAGTCTTATTTAGTATAATTCAGTCCAGCAAGGCCTACCAAACATGGTCAATCTCTAATTCATCTTATAAATTTATTAATTCAATTTTATGAACCACAATAAATTACTTTTTCAAGTCATGTGCTTAATAAAATATAAAACGACAACCATGACTTTGTATGTATGGATACATAATTGATGATCCAATGACGATTACTATTCTATACTCTAGACCTTAGCTGATATCTAGCATTGAAATAAATTTTAATTACTCATTAAAATAGACCAAGTAACTAATTAAATTTAATGCAAGTTGAAGATAGATTAGAGCTCTCTCTCCTAAATCCTACTATTATTGTTGGGATCGAAATGGTCAAGTTTTCTTATTGACTTATCAGTTGTCATCTATTTCTTCATTCAACATGCATAGAATCTAATGTTATCCAATCCAATTCAATCCATTTCCACACACCAAACGTGGCCCAAGGGAAATAGGTGACCCCATTAGATTCAATGGAAGAATTAATGAAGTGCGCCATACATTGTTGTAATGTAAAATTTTTCGGAAAACATTTTGTTATCAAATAGAACATGAGACACAGATATTAAACCATCTCCAGCCATCCAAGGGAAGCAAGTTCACAAACAATTACAAGTTACAACCAAAAAAGAAAAGGAGATGATAAATCTCTCTAGTGGAGTTCAAAAGTAACACACTTGATGTCCAAGTCTTCCAGAATAGCCAAGTACCTGCTCAAGACATCAAATACTCAAAAATCAAAACAGAAAAATAAAACCATAAGAAATATCGGGTCAAACTTCAATAGTACGTACCATTCAATAATACGTATTGTTGAATGGTTTAAGATTCATTTGTGGCCCACCGCAAATTAATTGGAACCATTGAATGGTACGTCCAAGATTTTTCCAGAAATATCATCTTGCAGAATATAGTACAGTAAAAAATATAAACAACAGAAAGGGTAAAAAAAAGGGAGCACAGAAGTAAGCTTGAGGTATAAGTTAACCTGTCAACATTCTTCCGTCGGCTGCTAAACCAGCTTTGATCGGGCGAATAACAAGGCATTTGCCAAGCCAGGCTCCAAGCCAACTAAATTTTTCTTGGTTGGCCTTGGTTCAATGTAGAATGCCTCATATGAAGTTGCAATAGAAAATGGAATGGCCAAAAAATCGCGTGCCATCTTGGAAGGAGTAGGATACCGGCCAGCCGCGGTTTTCCACCAAGCCAATGTAGTGAAATTCTGACTCCAAGGCACAACAGCTTCTCCCAAATAGCGATCCAAGTCTGATCCTACTGAAGGGTTATTATTCATTTGCACGTCCTGCACCGAATATATATCAAACACTTTGTGAATGACCTCCAAAACAGCTTCAACTTGTGAGCCTCCCTCTGCACCCTTAACTTTTGAACAAACAGTTTCTACGAATTGCATCTTTAACCGAGGATCCAGTACTGCAGCTATTGCCAAAGGCAAGAACATGTCGTTCAAATACTAGGCCTTTTAGGAGCTCCGCGGCCGGTTCATACGGACTTTGAAGGTGCGGTTTGGGCTAGAAACAATCCCATAATGGGTGACTGCAGCCAGGAAGTTGCACCGTGAGTTCGAAACAAACCCAAGTAAAGTAGTGGCTACAGCCGAACAATATCATTCACTCTGGCCAGACGTCAAAATGTGACAGTTGATTACAAAGTGGGGTAATGGATTCGGTTATTGAAGATGAGTACGGAGGATTGATTTTTATACTTTAGTCTATACAATTATTCTTCTTTCCTAGATTCGGTATACATGATGATAAAACTAAGGAACAATGATAAATTTGAAATATCCAACTTTATCTCATTTTTAGATGGTATAAAGATGTTTTTTACTCTTGTGTTTTTACTCGTTCGATTGTAATGAAAGTTTGGAAGGAAAAGAAAAGTTTTTGTCGGTCTACCCTACGTTCGCCAACAAAGTGCAAATGAGACTAAAAAAAAGGGGAGGACATCTCGAGGTATGATAATTATACCTATGGTGAATTAACGGCGAAATTTGTCTTTGAAAGGTTTAACTTCTATGCAATGATTTGAAACTTGACCAATTGAAAAACAAAAAGATTGAAGGGACTTCGTGAACTTGGAGACTTTTGCGGCGGTTTGGCTTTCCTTTGTCAAAAGCCACGGGAGAGAAAATTCACAAAAGAAGTTTTGAAAGTTTCACAAAAGAGAAAAAGGATGACCAGGCTGACCCAAAACCCGAGTCTTCCGGGGAAGGTAAGATGCGTAAGTTCGAAAGTATGGTGAATCTTCTAAATCTAAATTTGTTTGCTTCGTAGGAAAATATGGCCATAAAAGTAAGATACGGATGAGGACAAGTGTAAATCTTCTGTAGATGATAGTCTTGGAACAAGCTGCGTAACTTGCTATTAGAATCTTTGTGTGAGCTGCAATAATGAGATTACTGACCTTAGGCTGAAGAATTGTTTAAATTGACGCGATAGTAGCACGGAAAATGAATGTAAGTGTAACAATTTACATCTTTGTGTTTTGACTAATGAAGAAACTTTAGTTCTTGATTTAATAGATGAAATTGATCGATAAGAGGAGAGAAAGACTATCAAGATATCTTGAAGTGGCCAAAGGTAAGCGGATGGCTAAGCTAGAAGAGAAAGAAGGAAGTTCCCTACCTATAGTTTAAAAGCGTATTTAGACGGGGAATACGGGAAAAAGCAAAGAAGGAACCCTCGATAGCCGAACTTCAGAAGAAATTAAGAACAGAAAAGCGAATAGCTTAACGATGAGGTTCGAAAGCTAGAAGAGCAATTGTCTAGCAGCAGACCAAGTGAGGTTGATTGAATCTCATCTTGATAAAATGTTTACTTATTTTAATAGCAAAATAATATTGAAAATGTGAAATTGAACCTGAAAATGATATTTATGTGCTAAGATATGTTAATAATATTGAAACTTTGGCTTATCAGGAAATGGTTAGCTATTGTCACTTTTGTTATTAATGATCTTTTAAGTTTTCGCCTGGAGACCTTAATTGATACAAGTGCGAGATCTCAATTGCATTAGAGAAGATAATACCTGCTGAAATACTTCTCAAAAAAACAAAACAGGAGTTGAAAGAATGCTAATAGCCAAGTAAGGTAAAAATCGAGTATGAAGCCTCGATGTTGCGGTCCTTCAAGATGGGTTTTACGTTTGCAACACCCTTTGTAATGGTGAAAGGTTTAAGTCATCACGTTTGGGAGCTCCATTTATTAAAATGTTGTACCCTTTCTCGATTTAAGATAAATTAGCGAGTGAAGGATTGATGTATTGTTTGAATTTTACTCAAAAACAATATTCGATTAAAAAACTTAATGATTCTATAAGCGATAAATTTGTCTTATGCCTTGAAGGCGTTAGAGGGTCAGAGCAATTTTAGCCTATTGATAAGCGTTTGTTTTGGTTCGGCATTGCTTTAGGTGGCATGAGTATTTAGCCAGATTATTCGTCGAGAGATAATTTCCTATGCTACCGGATTAGGAAATTAAAACTTCATGCAAAGCTTAATTGAGATACTCTTTGGCGGTACAGTAAGCGAAAAAAGAAAGGCAGGCCAAAGGCTTCTTGCGTGTGTCATATTTGTGCACGAACTAATTGTGTTAATTGGTTTTCGTTTGTGACCCTAGCAGAATTGCCCACTCAAACCGTTTGGAAAAAATTGGTGGATAAAGTTTGGGAAGAGTAGACTTGATGTTAAGACTCCATCTTTATTTGGCGGTCGAGGTTTGAAGCACATTCTATTTGCTTTCTATTTTATGCGTTTTTCACATAAAAACTTGTTTAATTTCCTTTTCACAAAATTTTGCGAGAATCAACAGCTTGTCCTTTTTCCCCCAAGGAATTAAATCAATGAACCTCTCTTCTTCCAGTGCCAATCATAAAGGATCATCTAATCCTTTATTCGAAGCTCAACCAATTGGCGTAACAAGCGACTGCAAATAAAAACCCTTTTGAATGGACCCGAAAGAAATTCCTGCCAAATTATTGAATCTTGTGATCGAATGATTGAGCGTACAGAGTGTGACAAATATCCCCTAGTCACTTGAAACTTGGCACGAAAACAAGGTTGCAGTATAGATGTCTTTTGGTGAAATCAACTCTATTATTATTCTATATCATTATAAATAGCGATAACAAACATATGATTGCTTTTCAAAAATAATTATTTTGAACATCATTACTCTTGAGTGGGGAGATAGCCCAAATAAAATGTTTTTCTTACAAAGTCACGATTTTAGGCCTAGGGTTATACCTTTTGAGATTATGTTGAAGCATGGAAAAATGTTCTCTGTTTTCAAATATAAATATACTCACACTTGGTTTTACAATTAGTGATTATGAAAAAACTCCCTATTTGGTTTAAAAGCTGGTTTTACGGTGTGGGGTCCCATTGTGGAATATCTTCCAAAAAGAATTGAAATTTACCTATGATAACATTTTGCAAAAAGAATAAAAGGTTTTCTACGATCAAGGATTTGTGCTCATATGATTCATTATTACGTATGAACTTCCCTGGATTAGAAATGGTCTTATGGTTTTTGATGACTTAACGAAGAAGGATCCCTGATTTATATACCCCATCTAGTAAATATCATTGTAAGATGGTGGATAAATTTATAATATCCCACTCACGAAGCCAAAACCGCGCCTTTTATTGTTAAGATATTCTTTTAATTTGTAATCCTCGCTCAGGACCACCAGTTCCTTCTTTATTTGCAATCCTCGATAGGCCAAAAAAGACTTGATCTTATCCTTGGTAAAATCTCTTGGTTCGACTTCTAAAGAAGGTCTAAAAAAGAAAGTTCTTGAGCTCTTTGATGTTGATACCAAAAATGGCTGCGATGCCGTCCTCATCCCAGGCTCTTGAAGATAATTTGATGATAATGAAGGCTTATTTGTTTTAGAATCTTTCCACCTATCAATCACTAATTCTCTTTTTGTAATAATTTGGCTACTTTGTGCAACCCATTATTTTTACTGTTTTCTCTGTTTTAAGCTACTTTTTACGTAGCACTTTACTTTCTTTTATCGTCTTGTGTAGTAGCTTTTGGATGCCGATTCCCTCCTAGTTGTCTGCAGAGGTGAAGATGCCGCCCTTGTGTAGTGTGATTGACCTAGAGCCTCGTCTTTCCATGCTGTCTATTTAAGGAGACTCCCCTCGAATTGTAAGGGTCTTCAATTTTTTAAAAAAGTCTTAAATTTTACGCAAGTGTGAAAGTGCTTATTTCCAACAAGAGTGATTTATTTTACTGCCAAGTGTGCGAGTTTTTCATTTCTGAAAGTGAAACTCGTGTTTGTAACTCATCTTCCTCGAAGGTTCTCTCAATGAGTTGATGTTTTTCGAGTTTCTTGGCTTTGTTGGTTGATTGTTATTACTTTCCTTGATTTTATATTTGTTTGTTTCAGTTCATATTCATGTGTCTCTTTATCTTGTTGCATCTCGAATATTTGTACATAAAGTACAAGCAAGATTAGTTGTGTTACTACGATTTATTATCAATTTGTATACTCGGTAGCGTATTTGGTATCGGTATATATGTATATATATATATACATGGCACTACAAAATGAACACAAGTTTTTAACCATTAGATTAACACTAATTTAATGGGTGAGATTTAATTGAAAACAAATTGTACTCATTCTTTTAATAATAGTTTTGCACAAAACTAATATTATTTTTACCAAAATAATGAATTATGGCGCTAATCAAGACGTAACCGTATAACATGAAACTTGATCTTCCCGGAAAAAAACTTTCATCTCTCTTATCTATCGCCTTCCATGAAGTCTAAATTAACATTATTTTCACCATTGCGGACAAAGAGCAATCTCATTTATTGTTGGTCGACTTAGTTTTAGTCCATCTTTATTCGATTATCCCCCATGTTTGGGAGCTTTGAAAGTTTTTTTATTATTTTCTTAGTTTATTCTTTTTGAGTTTGGCCATGGTTGCTATTGCTTTTCAATCAATGATGAAAAAACCATAAACATCAAATCCTCACCTAGATTTGGGATAATTATTTTTCTCTACGGTGGTTTGAGTGCTCCACTTTAAAAATTATTAGGTCAGTTCATTTCTGCATCAACCATAGATTGGTTTAATTGCTCCACTTTGAAAATTATTGGAGTGCAGCAGTTTCATTTCTATCAATAAAAGCGATAAATTGTTTGTGCTAAAGAAAGAGTTGTCAAACAAAAGATTTTAACATCTTAGAACTTTAGGTAATAGAAAAAAAAACAAAATGCAAAGATATTATCACACATTAATTATTGTCAATTTGAGTTGTAGATTTATGATGGTTTGTAGAAAAAGAATAATTTGGCATTGTTTTGCATAAGCAAAATATTATCTCACGCGAACCACAAACAAAAATGGTGGGGCAATAAATGATGGTGGAAGTTTCTTTTCTTTTACTTAAGCCTTTACTTGAGGAGACTTAAAGGCTAGGGTTAAGTTTCAGAAGTTTCATAAATAAGGAGAAAGCAGAATAATGAAGAGTTGGTGAGGATGAAGAGAAATGGAAAAATGGAAAGTTAATAGGATTAGGAGAGAGAATCAATCATAATTAATTGTTGAAAGAGAGAATCGGTCATGATAATTAAAAAAGTTTCATATTTTTATTTCTAATATATGATTCTTTTTTTTAGGAGACAATTGTCATAGTTACATCTCAATCATTAATAGTGGGCTAATCTAATGGTTAGAACTTGTCTCTAAACTTGTGTTTTTTTTTGTGTGTGTGAATCCTTTCCCTATATATATATATATATAATTGTTTTGTCAGATAAATGGCTTTAAGAAGCATGTGGTTAGATGGTTCCAATCGCACTTGCTTTGGTTCAAGCCCCGATCTTGTAGTTCTACAAGAATTACTACGCCTTTCATTTCTCGAGAATGGCCCAGCTTTGCGTTTAAATGAAAATGGTTTGGCATGTTTATGGCCTAGCCTTAAGTTTCAGCAAAAATTGGATGACCTTCATTTCAGAAATTGGCTTGACTCTTCATTTTTGGTCTCGCCTTTTGTTTCTACTAGTTTGGCTTTTTATTTCTAGTCTTAGGTTTGATAAACCACTTTTAATTGACGACCAATTTGGTGGTTTTGTTTTTGGTCATATATAAGAATGGTTTTAAAACCTCCTAATGCCTATCTAGCTCATCACTTGACCACAAATAGTTCGATTGCCCACCTTTGTACAAGGGCCAGGACAACGAGGGGCAATGTTTGGGCCGCTCAAGTGCGTCAAGATCAAGCTATAAGAACCAATAGGTGGGTTCACAGGCAGGGTCCCATCTAGCATGACCATCTTAGTGGCCAATCTTCATTGGTCCATCTGTTGGAACCATCTCTTAATGGTTCCTCTTTTGAGTGTAAAGCTTTTATTGGTCTATCTATTTGGGACCAACTCTTGGTTCCACTTTTTTGGTAATAGCTTTTATTGGTCCATATTTGGGACCAACTCTTAGTGGTGAATTTTTCTCTTGAGGCCAGCTTGATTACATGGGTCGGCATGGCCCCTAGCTGGCAAGACCAGCTCGAGAATGATATAGTTTTAGTTGCTCGGTTTATTTAGTGAGACAACCTTAGATATGAGAGGCTCGGCCTTCATTGGAGGCGACTCGTTTCGGCAAGGAAGAATACCCAACCTTGTTCAAGGACCAAGATTGGTAGCACACAATAAGTTTCCTACCCAAAATAGACCAGGCTTACATGTCAAGTTCAATGCATAGGTAGCAAAACTAGAATCGCGTGATGAATTCGTATAAAGGAAAGGATCAAAAGTCGACCTTTCTCAACCCAAAGAGGATGGAATTATAATGAAGTCATAAATTGTATCATTCCAATCTCATAAATCAAGGAAAGCTAATAAGAAGTTTTGAGGCGTGAGTGAAGGGAAAATAGGAGATTAGGTGGAATGCTTTATAAATTCCTCAACTTTCTGAAGAAGAGAAAGGGAGACTGACAAAAACACACAAGACTTCTTTATATTATTACGCACTTTCATTCTCTAGCATAGGTTTAAAATTCTAGCAATTCACTTTACGTTCTTCGAGCACTTTTAATTTGTAAGTTTATTTTCGGTCATTTGATTAAAGTACTTTTCAATTAAGTTGTTATTTTGATTCTAGTTTAATCAAAGTTATTTTGTTTTAATCGTTTTCATTAGTTTAATTTTGTTCTTAGCTCTTATTTCACTTATCTTTAATTATTCGTCATTTACTTTCTACGCACTTTAATTATCTTGCATATTCACGTTAAGCAATTGTTGTCTTGCACTTTCATATCATATAAACCCTAAAATAGAGATCCAAAAGCCTAACTATTGAATCCAAGGTAGTGATCGGACCCAAACCAAGAAAAGGTTGTTGCTCGGAGTCATTTCAAACCTGCTTGATTCTGTTGGCACGCCTCGCACCCGGTCGAGAAGAAGGACCAAAATCGCTACCACCGACCAGGCCGATCGAAAAGAGCTTGGACTAATGGAGTTTCGGTGTTACAACCTGCTTGTCTTTTGAGTTGGGGTTCGTTTTTCTTTATGTCCTTTTCATTTGATTGGATTTTGTTAGTTTGATGGTGGGTCTTTGGGGCTCTCATGTGGTAGCAGCAAATTTGGAGGTTCTTGTTTTTCTTCAAATTTATTACTATATATATGTTTTTAGGGTTGATGCAATTTCGATTAATCTCTTTCATTTAAGACACATTAATCAAGCTGGTATTGAGTGGAATGTTCATGAACTTAGTGATCTAGGATTAGGGATTTAGCACTTGGAGGCAACAATCTAGGCTATGTGGCGGGTTAGTTTTCATCACGCGAGTACATCGATAGTTTTGGATTCTATTGTGTTCATATACGGTATTGTAACTTCTAATTATGTATCTTGAATTTTTAATGTATCCTAAAATCATAATCTTTGATTTTGTTTTCTATTAAATAGTGTTTGGATTGGATTCAGATTGGTAGTTTTCCCTTGTCGGTAATTATATTTCATTTGATGAGATGTGGAAGCGAAGTGAAAGAAAAAATACGGTGTTGGGTTGTTAACATTATTTATTTTTGTTTTCATTAGTTTTTTCTTGAAAAATTTATTCTCATCATGTTTGCTACTTCTCACATCGTATCATTCTCTCTACTAATTCTGTCGAAAAAGGAAACACAATTTCGACGAGAAGGATCGGAACAATAGTTTGATGTGTGTTTTTACGAAAAAATAATTCACAATTCTTTCCTCCCCTACGGGTTCAAGGTTAGTAGTTTCCGTTGTGACAAAAAACTATGAAGTTAAACAAAACTCATGATCAAACCATTGTTCCTAATCCTCACATTTATTTGTGTTTCCTTTCGATTGTAAATAGTGTAGAGAATGATACGATGAGAAGAAGCAAACATGTAGTAGGATGAAGGAAATTTTTAGGAGAAAAAAACTAATGAAAACAAAAAATAAATAAAGTTAACAACCTTTTGATTTTCTTTCCTTGTTTGCACATCCTCATCAAATGAAATATAATTCTGAAGCGATTGGAAAAAACTACCAATAATTGAATCAATCCAAACATTGACAAAATAGCAAGCGAAATAAAAGATTATGAGTTTAAGGTATACATTAAAAAAATTGGGATACATGTCAGGAAGTTGCTAGAATGAGATATGAGCAATGAAGCGAAAACCATCGTGTACTGTTATGAAAACCTTAACCTACGACAATTGATTTTGCAGATGAACTCATAGAGAAGCGTAAGTTGGGCCCAGCGGTGGGGAAGAACTTGAAGTGGGAGACTACTACGAGCACTTGAGATATGGTTTTCCTCCCCTCTTTGCACATTCTAATTTGTTTTCTTTCTATTTTTTCTGTTTTATGAAATTACCCATAGCAATTATAATCCAATTTTCTCTCTCAATTTTGTTGTTTTAGTTTAAGGAGCATTTGTATCCTTTTCTTTGTTGAAACTCTTCGACTCAAACAAGACTGGCTTTTGTAATAGTAGAGATTTGGGATGGGGTTCCTTAACCAAGGGAGAGAAGGGTGAGTTAGGACTTGGGAGGAGAGAAGGCTTTCTTCTCCGAGGTGAGTGGTGGAGGAGAGAAGGCCTCTTTGTACCTCTTGTTGCCTCAAATTTAAGGTATCTTTCTTTATGTCCTCCACTTTTTATAATTTTTGTTTTTACGGTTATGTTATAGATTGTACCTCAAGTTTTAAGCGATTTGTACCTATGCCTATAAGTTATTGTGTATTATGTTATCCTTATGCCTATAAGTTTTATGTGATTTGATGTTCATCTTTCATTCTTTCCTCCATTTTCATATTCTTTTGTTTTCTAGTTATGTTATAGATTGTACACAAGCTTGTTTGACTTATTTCCCTCTTGTTTTCCGCCGATTTATATATGCCTATAATTTTTCATAATTGTTTCTAAGCTTTTATTAATTTATTTTGGCCCCAGTATGAATGTGTAACTAATTCTTTTACTAGGGTGAGCCTTGAACCTTTTAGCATGAATATGAACTGCTTTCAATTGCTTATGATAATATGCATGCTACTTTGATGTCAATCACCAGTTTAAACTATCTATGTGTGAACAAACAATTGGATGCAATTTATGTTGGAATATCACCCTTAAATTGCTTCAAGGCTTCTTATGATTGATAATTGTAAGTTCACTTAAGGAAGATATCACCCTCTTCGAGGTTGCATAAGGATTTTCAAAAAGATTTCACAACACTTAATGAGTCTTGCATGTTCATATTTGATCACAGAATATCACCAGGCGAATTAGCATGTTAGATATCGTTCTATCTAAATACCCATTAGTAGAATAGCTACAGCAGGAAAATCTAACCTTCAAAGTGCATGTATAATTCATAGTAATAAGTAGAACTATATAGGATTGTTATTGGTAATGACTAAGCTCTAGGTTACTTATCTTTGATTTTGAGAATTGTTGACGAACTTTATTTTCGGTGATTTTTTTATTTCTTACGTTCCATTATTTTTACTTGTTTTGTCATTTTCATTCATGATTACAAATCTCTACTTTTTGTATTAAATAATTAATTGATTTGACTCTAAATACAAATTATTTACATCGATCCTTGTGAAACTTGACTGTGAGTTATCTATGCTATAATAACCTTGTACTCTTACCAAGTATTTTTAAGTGATTTTACCAAATTGAGTGTGGTAAAATTGCTATCAACCACCTTCATGTATGTTCATATTGCTGACATGCACATTTTGGATCCCATCGTAGGTGCGGGAGCGTTCTAGTTATATTGCATCTAGAACTTTGTTGCTTAGCACCGACTTCACGTGCATGTAGTACTGAGCGTAATTATAACATGACTGTTCATGTGGCTACTTTTTGCATGAACTTGTGTGTATTTATCGATAAGTGAACTTATTTTACTTGTTGATTTAATTAATTTGTGTGCAGTATCCTTTGGAGTGTTGTCCCTAACACTTAGTGATTATTTTATTAGTTTATTACAAAAGTGTGTTTTTGAAAGTTACTACGGATTTTTGCAATGAGGTTATTATCTTTGAAGATCGGTCAAGAAAAACTTTTGCTACTGCCCATTCACTCTTTTTGCGTTTGTGCCCCTCGAGGACTTAGGGTGAGCTTGGCAGACTAAGATTGGCTTTTCTTGACTGCATACGAGAATGTAGGAAGGTTTCCTTACTTTGTTTTCATTTTCTTTCACGCACTTTTATATGTGACATTGCATACACCTTAATAGGGTTCAACTCCCTCTTACTCTTTTCATTCTTAATTTTACAAATTTTGACTTCATTTTCCTTTTGAATCAATTACTTATTATTTTTTTTTTTCTATGTCATGACTTCATCACTCTTCGGAGTGATGGTAAATGCCTCGAAGATTTCGATGTACGTGAATATTGAATAGGTGTGTCACACATTATAGACACTTTTATTGTTACATTATATATGTGTGTGCTATATTTTGAATAAATTATTTTCGTTAAAAAGATAAAATGTAAATTATTTTTTGGTAAAAAAACAAATAATAGATAAATTATTTTAGTAAAATAAATAATAGGTAAAATATTTGTTATTCTTACCACTAAACTACAACAAAATTCTTACATTTATTATTAATTAATATGCTAGAAGCTAACACAATTTAAAAACCCTATAATGTAATCGTAGTATGGATAAGTAGAAGAGATCGTTTTAGTAGAAGTTATGGGGGTGCTAACCATAAACAAACAAAACTAAACTAATTAAAACAATTAACAAACGAATGGGGATTTTATTTGAAACAAATTAACTAAAATTAAATTGAATTCAAAAGCAATTAATGGGTGAAAAACTAGCAAAAGATCATTCTCCACACACAAACATATGCGTACAAGTTGATTACCAATTATTCCTTCTATAAACCATGAATGACAATGCCTCAAATTAATGGTGAAACCTTTAAATTAATTCTGTTGATTTTCTAAGTTCACTAATTTGAATGGCTTGTAACTATAATTATTGCTTATCAAGTTATCTGCAATTACTTATGAATTACACATACTTTGAAGGTTAGGTTTTCCCTGTGCATATTCTACTAGTGATATTCTAGCTAGAGCAGTATATTTAACTTATGCAACCATCTGCGATATTCAAATCAAATATGAACACGAAAGACTCATTAAGTTAAATAACACCGAAAAACCATGCAACCCTTAAAAAGCGTGATATTCACCTTAAATGAACTTACAATTATCAATCACCAAGCCTAGCCAATTTTAAGGTGATATTCCAACATAAATTGCATCCAATTACTTATCTACACATCCTAATGGTGATCAAGCATTAAGACAATAGATAGTTTAAAGCTGGTGATTGACAATTCAAGTGGCATGCATAATATCATAAGCAATTGAAAAGAAACTGCATATTCATGCTAAAGGCTCAAGGCCTCACCTAGTAAGAGAATTAGTTACATATTCATCAATTGAGTATAAATAAATTAATAAAAGTTTAGAAAACACCGTTGTAGAAAACTTATACGCATAGCATAAATCATAGAAAACTTAAGTGAGGAAATAAGTCAAATGATTAGTGCTTAATTTACCACTCATAGCTCTAAAAATATGAAAAATGGAAGAGGAAAAGAAAAGAAAAATTAGACCTCAAATCACATAAAACTTATGGGCATAGGGATAGCATAAATCACAAAAACACAATAACTTATAGGTATAGTATAAATCCTGAGAAAACTTAAGTGTACAATCTATAACATAACTTGAGAAAACAAAAAAAAATTATAAAAAAATGGAGGGCCGAGAAAGAAAGATGTACCTCAAATTTGAGGCAACAAAGTGCAGTGGGGCCTTCTCCCTCCCGGCTCACCCTCGGCTCACCTCACACGGAGGAAAAGCCTTCTTTCCTCCCAAAGTCCCAACTCACCCTTCTCTCCTTGGTTAATGAACTTTGTATTAAGGAACTGAACCTAAATCTCTACCATTACAAAAGCCATGCCCTCTGGGCTTTGGAGTGAAAGGTGAAACAAGAAAAAGGACACAAATGCCCATTAGGCTAAAACAACAAGCGAGACAAAATTGGATTATAATTGCTATGGGTAATTTCGGAAACCAATAAAACAAATAAAAGCAGGGAAAAAATTGAAAAAGAAAACAAATTAGAATGTGCAAAGAGGAGGAAACCATGTCTGAGAAGTAGTTTCAGTAGTAGTCTCCCCACTTCAAGTTCTTCCTAGTTCCTGCGCTCCAACTTCTCTCACAGTCTCTATGAGTCTTACTCCGTCACAAAAAAACTGAATTGTCGTAGGTATTTGGTGTTTCTTTCTATTTTGGTTGGAGATATTTTCTTTATTTCATTTCTTTCCTAAGCTATGCATGTATTTCTTTCAGAATTTTAGTACACTCTGAATATTTTCTTGACTTCTATTGCACGCATTAAGATTCACATTTATCTTCTAATGTTTTTCATTTTTACGTGTTTTGCAACATGAGCGAAAAAATTAAGCCCAATTAATCATCATTTAACAGTGAGGGCAAGGGAAACCGCCCACTTTGTAAGAAAGATGCATTAGGCAAGTGAAAGTACAATTTTAGTTTGCCAATGCGCTTTTAATTTGTGCATCTTCACACTACCATCTGACGGTTAATTAATTACCTATCATTCATCTCTTCTTTTGCAGTTTTAAGAGTGTCGTGCTTTACTCTCCAAAAAAATTAAAAGACCTAATGGAGTTTCAGTGTTACAAGTACTGTCTCTTAAGGTTGGGGTTCGTTTCTTTTTCTTTTTATTTATGTCCTTTTCCATTTCTGTTTGGTTGGATTTTGTTAATTTGATGGTGGGTCTTTAGGGCTCTCATGTGGCTGCTTACCAAAAATTTGGAGGCTTGATGTTTTTCAAGTTTATTACTATATATATGTTTTTCCAAGTTCTGATGCAATTTCGGTTAATCTCTTTCATTTAGAGAACATTAATCAAACTGGTGAGAGGAATGTTCATGAACTTCTTGATCCCCTAGGTTTGAGATTTAGCTCTTAGAGCAACAATCTGCGGCGGGTTAGTTTTTCATACTAAGTACATCGATAGTTTTTCGTTCTATTGCGTTCATATACGGTATTGCAACTTACGATTATGTATCCTGAATTTTTAATGTATATCCTAGCTCATAATCTTTGATTTCGTTTGCTATTCTGTCAATGTTTGGATTGGATTCAATTATTGGTAGTTTTTTCCCTTTATGCATAATTATATTTTATTTGATAGAGATATTACAGCGAAAGTAGAAAAGAAAAATCTGGTGTTGGGTTATTAACTTTATTTATTTTGTTTCATTAGTTTTCTCCGAAAAAAATCTTCTCATCCTACTACATGTATGCTTCTTCTCATCGTATCATTCTCTCTACAATTTGCAATCGAAAAGGAAACACAATTTCAGCCAAGAGGATCAGGGAACAATGGTTTGATGTGTGTTTTTACGGAAAAATAATTCACAATTCTTTCCTTCCTAAGGGTTCAAGGTTAGTCGTTTTCCGTTGTACGACAAAAACTATGAGATTACGCTCTAAAACTCATGATTAAAGCGAAAAAAAAAAATTTGTATTGTAAGGAGGATTTGACATGAATTGGTATTCGTAATATTGTCATTTGTTAATTAATTATTTTTGTTCTTACAATGTTTTCATTTCTTTATGTTCCTTTTCTTGCTAGTATGCTGCTTGAAATTATAATTCTACTTTGTACCAGCGAGCCTATACTTTCTTATTTATTTGTAGGAATTATATTTGTGTGCTCCTGCTCTCTTTGAGTTGTTGCCAATATGAAATGAAAATAATAAGAGAAAAATTGAAAAAGTGAATTATCTAGAGAATTGAAAACAGAAACATGAAGCATCGCTCAAAGGCTCAAAGACAATATTTGAGAATAAATCGACTTTGAAAATATCTATGTCAATTATTAAGATTGCTCTAAAATTACTCCTTTGCGGTTTTTTAGCTAGGAATTTCTCCTTAAATTTGCCACTTCTCTTATGGTAGCTAAATATAACTTATTTAATGCTCCCTCTTCGTTCCATGTTTAATCTTCTTTTTTGTGTGTATTACATGAATGAATGGAGTTTGCTGTTTGCAGCAATTAAAAAATGGAGTTTTCCTTTCCTTTATCTTTTCCATTTATGATACACCATTTGGTGCTTCGGTACTAAATCAATGGCAGTATAAGTATACAAAGAAGCTGAGAAAATCCAAACAAACCCAATTTCTGTACGGACTTGGAACCATTCCAATGCCCTCTCCCCAAACAAGTGAAATAGAAGCCAATGGTCAGTGAGTCTCTCAATATTCTCTTCCTTCAACTAGAGTTTACCCTTTTCCCCAAACCTAATGGTAAACTCAAGAACACCCATTTCATTCTACAGTTTTTCTTTTCCTGCATTTCATTTGGTGGTTAGTATCCTGTATTTTGAATTGTTTTTGTTTTGTTCTTTGAAAATATCTACATTCCAAACTGTATTCTAAATTGAAAATTTTAATTGATTTGTTTATGTCTCATACTGCAACTGTCAAAGAGTATCTTTTTTTAATTATTTTCTGCTTGGTTTCAGATATTATCAGATTTTCGAAACAATTTGTAGAGTCACTCATAATCATTTAACTATTAGTCTATTATTAATCGATGAACTTTTATTCATATGACCTGATTGTTTTGATTCTTTTGAAGGGTTGAAGGGCTTGGCTGGTAATCTACCAGGTGTGATCATCAATCATTTGCGGTATCTCATCTACAACTTTCTGCAGAAAATATCTACAGAGAGTTAGTTCAATCATTAACCTCAGAAGTTCACTAACCCCGTCTGTCAACATGGAAGTCAACTCTATGCCCTCCAATTACTTCCACAGAAGCAACACCAGCCACCTTCAATGCTGCAAACATAGAATTGAATCAACAAATTAAATTCATAATATCAATAAAAAGAAAGAAAATAATTAAAAGTCAAGCTTATCGTAGAGGCCAATTCTTTTCCACTAAAAAATAGTGGAAAATAAAAAGCCCAATCAAAAGTATTTCCATTAATTCAATTCAAGGCATCAGTTGAAAAATCGATGCTGAGGTTGCAATAACATACTTAAAAGACTAGGAATTTACACCGAATGCCACTACTTTGAATGTGAGCCAAGATGCCAGCCACCAAAAATCTTTCTCCTATTATTAATTCTACTCAATGAAACTCCCTAAACTACTATTTGTGCTATTTAATCCACGAGACCTGGATTCACTCATTCTTACTTCATTGGTGGCGGTCGCAATAGTTTGTTTCTAGATTTTGGTTGCTCTTGCTTCTCCAATGCGGCAACCATCAACCGTAAATCAAGCAAAGATTTCATAGTTTTGCATGATATTAACCAGATCATACTCCAATAAAACTCCACAACTCTTAAAAAATTCTGGAATCTAAAACCTACACTACTAATCATACTATTACACAATACAAGAAAAAACTAAAACACCACCAATAGATAATAAAAGGAAACAGCGATACAGAAGAAATGGATTGGAGATTGAGAATTCTATGAATTGGTACTTGATTTTCCTCCTTTCTCACACCTTCCTCCTGTCAATCCCTCTCTAAGTCTCTTCCTCATCTAGATATCTAGAAGAAGACGAACGACGAGATTGACGAACGACGAACGAGGAGATCTACGGAGAACGCCGATCGGGGTTGGGCGACAGGCTGTATGGTGCGTTTTCTTGGGATTCCATTTTTTGTTAGGAGAAGCAAAGGAGAGACGGAGTCGTTTTTGTTAGGAGAATTGCAAGAGGACGAGACGGGGATAAGGTGTGAAGAGAGAAAAGTGAAGATATAAGATAATAAACAAGAATTCTTTTTTCCTCTACCGTTGGATTAGATCCGACCGGTTGGCTAGAAGAACAGTTGTCTACCAGTCTATCATTTAATACCTAATGAAGTTTTTAATTTAATTTTCAGTTTCTCTTGTACTTGTACTGCTACTTGAGTTTTAGTTTTCTTTGTCGAGTCTCGTTGAGTTTCATCTGGACGGGTCACAGCAAAACTGAGCTCCTTGGTGAAACCGAGGTCCTAAAACCCATCGTTCACAGTTAAAACCATCTCTCCTTACCTTCTTGTTTCCTCTTCCTCCGACTTGCAAAAATCCAAAAGTTCTAAATTCTCCATTTTTTCATTCAATGATTGTGAGATTAGAGTTAAAGGAAAACGATGGGGAACAAGATGTGAGACACATCTTCTCCAATGTTGCAACAGAAAAAATGTGAAAAGTGTTTCAATTTATCCGCAAAAATATAGGTTGTCTGATATTGATTGGAGGGTGGGTTGGTTGTGGGGGGTGGGTCCCTAAGGGTGTGGAATTGTGGCTGCGGCTGGAATTAGTGAAAAGAGAAAAAGGGAGTGGAGGGGGATGATAAGGCGAGAGGTGTACATGATGGTAGGTGGAAGGGATGGGTGGATTTGTAAGGTCTCGTTTGAGTACGTCGGTATGCGAACTATTTAGTCCAGGGCTGGCTAATTTGATAGCATCGGATAGTGCGACTAAGAAAAACCCAAACTAAAACTCAATGACTTTGACAAAGAAAAAAACCCAGGAAAACCCACCATAAATATCGCCCAAAGCCGATCGTGGTCTCAAGTAGATCTCCCTCGTTAGTAGTTCGTCTTCTTCTAGATATCTAGATGAGGAAGATACTTAGAGGATTGACGAGTGAAGGTGTGAGAAAAAGGAGAGAAAATCAGTGCCAATTCATAGAATTCTCCAAATCTTCAATTCACCCAGAATTCATAGAATATCACAAGCGGGTTAAAAATAGTGAATTATCACGTTCTACAGCTAGAATATTACTATTAGAATATGCAATAGGAAAACCTAGCCTTCAAAAGTGCATGTGTAATTCATAAGCTAATTGGTGTGGAAACTATATAAGTTGTTATTGGTGATGATAGGTACAGACTCTGAGTTTCTTATCTTTGAATTTTGAGAATTGTTGTGAACTTTATTTTGGTGATTTTTTATTTCTGTAATTCCATTATTTTTACTTGTTTTGTCATTTTCTACATTCTGATTACAAATCTCTACTTTTTGTATTAAATAATTAATTAAAGATTTGACTCTATCTAAGATTATTTACATGAGTCCCTGTGGAAGCAACCTTGCTTGAGTTATCTATGCTACAACAACCTTGTACTCTTGCAAGTATGTTTAAGTGATTTTACCTTAAAATTGAGTGTGGTAAAATTGCTATCACCACCTTCATGTGTATGTTCACATTACCGATATGCTTGCAAGAACTCGTGGAGTGCGAAATTTGATAGTTATATTGCATCTGGGAGCTTCGTTGTGATGCGCTTAGCACCAGCTTAAGCGCATGTAGTACTAGAGTGTAATTATAACACCCAACTTTGTTCATGTGGCTACTTCTGCATGAACTTGTGTGCTGTATTTATCTGATAAGTGAACCGCTTTTACTTCTGTTGATTTAATTGGTACGACAACACCCGTATCCTTTGCAGCGTTATCCCAACCTGTGAATTATTTTATTAGTTTATTACAAAAAGTGTGTTTTGAAAGTTACGGATTTACAGTGAGGGTTATTATTTTTGAAGATCAGTGGGGAAAAACTTTACTTTCTACCCTCACTCTTTTTCGTTTTTGTGCCCCTCCAGGACTTAGAGTGACAGCGGACTAGGATTGTTGGCACACAGTGACTTGCATACGAGAATGTGGAAGAGTTTCCTTACTTTGTTTTTAATTTTTCTTTCTTGCGCACTTTTATATGCTTTCACAACATTCTTTGATACACCATGTCAGGAGTTCAACTCCCTCTGCACTCTCTTTTCTTTCTTAATTTCTGATTTAGACTTCATTTTTCACTTTTGATTCAATTCTTATTTCTTTCTATGTCATGACTTCATCACTCCTCAGTGTGATGGTCAACATCATGCCTCAGTGGGTGTCCACGTGGATAGTCGAGTGGGAGTGTGTCCTTATTATAGACACTTTTTATTATTATTATATATGTGTGTGCCTATATTTTGAATAATTATTTTACGTTAAAAAGATAAATGTAAATTATTTTTGGTAAAAAACAAATAATAGATAAATTATTTTAGTAAAATAAATATACATTAAAATATTTGTTATTCTTACCATTAAGCTTCTAGCAAAATTCTGCTTTGCATTTATTGTTAATTGTTGTGCTGAAAGCTAACTGCAATTTAAAACCACATAATATAATCGTAGTATAGATAGTAGGGATCATTTGGGCGGGGATTAGGGGAATTGCCTTTAACCACTTAAACAAACAAAAGACTAAACTAATTAAAACAATTAACAAGCGAAGATGAAATTTTATTTGAAACCAAAATTAACTAAAGTGAAATTAGTTAAAAGCAATTAATGGGTGAAAAAACTAGCTAAAGATCATTCTCCACACACAAACATATGCGCACAAGTTGATTACCAATTATTCTTCTATAAACATGAATGACAATGCCCCAAATTAGCGATTGAAAACGCACAAATTAATTATCGGTTACTACAAATTCATTGATTTGAATGAAGCATGGCCTTTCGCACCAAATTATTCTTATCAAGTTATCTAACTATGAAGCATGATAGATAAACTATATCAAAAAGATCCATTAGCTTTGTGAAAATCATAAGCATTGACTAGACAATCGTAACTGAAGCATCAAACTGCCTAGGATTTTACTTAACACAACTTGATGTCCTTCGATTTTACTTATGAATACAAGTTCATAGCCAGTTAGGTGAATTTCACTTATATTCTAGCTCCAAACCCTAGCATGCAAACTAGTTGGCCGCAGCAAGCCATGCAAGGATAAGTTCTCTATAGCTTAGGATAAGTAAATCACATTCACAATTTTATGGAAAGAAATAATTGGATAAATCAACTCATAATAGCTTATATGTTCGCCAGCTTCAAATTCACCCTTAGCTATAAATGAAATTAGTTACTCATGATTGAAAAGCAATTCACAGAAACATTGAAAAACAACTAACAAAATCACAAATGTTCGGATAGATACAACTTTGAATTCCGGCCGACTTGAGCGTCTTCTTGTCTTCAACCTTGGATGTGAATGAATTGAAGGGTAAATGGAATGGTTTTAGGTTTGAGGATGTGGTAGAAATGCGAAGAAAAATAAGGATGAATCGGAGTGGTGGTGTGTCAAGTGGTGCTTCTTATCTTTATGCGTCTGTGGTGCTTGAATCATTGAAGCACTCTGAAACGATTTAGAGAGTGTTTAGATATCCTTAGGACTCCTTATTTCATCTGAAGTAAGTGTAGAAACACGCACAAACAATTGCCACGTTTTTCCTTGAAACCAAATCCAACTAAGGACTCTCTTGCTTGTTCGACCTTTCCTCACTAAAATAGTGATAACTAATTCTAGAAGCATAGGGATTAAGATCTGTAAATCTTGTGAAGCTAGATGTCCAGAGCTTTCCATCCATATATGGCATGACACGTAATTCGTTCTGAGAATTCTGTGGACTTTATCAGGATTAGCGATTTTGCAGTACATCCAAATCTCCCTCGGATTTCATTTTTAATTTTAATATCTTCCAAGCTTCTATCTTCTAATCACAAAAATCAGGCCATTATCTATCACTTGGTCCCTCTAATAGCTTAACACGTCCCAAATCCTTGTGCTCCAATGCTTGCCACACAAGCATTCTGTTCCAAATCAAATAACGACACATGTTCGCTCCTTTAGCCTCATAATTCCAACTGCCATTTCTACCTACAATAAAATAAATACTACAATTACTTGAAATTAACTAAATAAACATGAAATAAGATAATAATAACTTGTCGTATAAATATGCTCTATCAAATTCCCCCACCCAGCAAACTTTTGCTAGTTACGAGCAAAACAAAAACAAAGACCTAAACCTTCCAGCACATTGCCTCGGAGATTTCAACGGTTCATGACATGTAAGAATTACTACAAACATAAACTAAAGCCCTCTTTACTCTTTAAAATCTCCTTAATTGCAGCAACAATGAACATGTTATAAAAGAATCACTTTCAGTTCCTCACAGCATACTCTCATTTTCACTCGGACTTTGACTACACTCCTGTTCTAGGTATATGTGAGAAGATTGATGTAAACATGAAAACTAAAATCACATATGAAATAACAAAGAAAGCACTTTTGGAAAATATGATCTCATGAAAAGGAATGCCACTATTTAGAAGTAAGAATGGGGGATCCCATATGCTCATACCAAGTCGAGACTCCACTAATTGGAAACACATAACAATCAAGACAAGGTCAAAGAGGTTGTAACGGGGCTAAAGTGAGGGCTAACAAAAAAAGGATAAAGATAAACAAAGTTCTTAAAGAGATAGTAAAGCGATATGATGAAGTTAAGACTTTGAATCCAACCATGACCTCAATAACAACTAATGAAGCGTAGAGGAGAGATAAACTAACCCTACCAGGGGTTGAAGGATAAAATTTTGGATGCTTAAGGTTCATTAAAGCAGCATCATTAAACATCGTAACAATTAAAGCGGAAACATGCTTCTATGCGCCCAAAGCGAAACTTTACCCAAAGAAATTTAAAGCCTAGTAGATATGGTGAACCAAGACTCAAATCAAAACAAATTTTGAGTTGAGAAATCAAATACCTTTGTTGATTCCTCTTTGCATAAGCAAGGCTAATCACCCATGGAGAGGGGGCCTTCATTCCTTGCTTGGATGATGATGGATGAATCGGATTCTCCAAGTTCCCAAGTAGGGAACCTCTAAGTCTCCACACCAAGGAGAGCTTTGATGAGAAGATGAGTGTCACAGAGAGTAAGTTGCTAGCTATTTTTCCTCCTGGGAGCAAACCTCTTTGAGAGAAGAGAGCATTTTCATGTCAACCATTCTCCCAAAAGAAAACCACACTTTTTGAAATGTTATCAAGTTGCCATTATAACATCTCACAATGTAGTGGCAAACTTACAATTAAAGCAAGTTCACTACATTGCATCAAATGACACGACCATGTTGGGTTCATTGGGCTTTTGGGCCCTAATGTATTATTAGTCATTAAGTTGTCATACAACAGAATCAATGGGCTTGGCGTTCGAAGCCCGTTGGGCCTTGAGCCATTATTGATTACCATATGAACATTCGTTTTGTTAATAACATATTAAAAGCTAATCACGCCTACAAATAAATTAAATATTTAATTATTACACTCCACTCTTCAATGTTTTATCAAACTCTATACTCATTCGATCATTAGGTTCCTTTTAGCGAGGCGGTGGAAGTTAGAACTCTTTCAAATCAATTCTGAATTGAAACATACTTTCAATTCTCCCTTAGTGATTATACACTTATAGAGATCCCCAAACCATGAGTGACACCTAAACGTTATGTCATGGCTACCCAAGCTAATCGAGAAGAGGTGGAGAACCTATTCGATTGGATTGCAATGCAATACGAGTCTTTCTCTAATACAATACTCATTACATTGTTTGGTTTGATAGTTTATTCATGTCTATCAATGTGATTCCAATACTTATATGATTACATTGAATATGATTTGGAACAACTTCTAAATCTTATTCATCTGGCTTGAAGATTCTTAATCATGTCATAGAGTATTCTCCCTCAAGCGGTTTGAAAGTTAGAAGTCCTTGTTGCACATTCACTTGCCTCCATGGCTAAGTAGCTCAACTAACTATCGTGGACACCCCTCGGATGGGAGTGACTTTGACATAATCAAAGATCAAGGACCTCACCACAAGAACAATTTGTGATGCCTCAATTCGAGGACTAATTTGCATTATCAACTATGAGTTCTCATGTGAGCATGATCATGAAAACTCATCGTTGATGGGTGTTCGATGGACTCATTCTCCCTGTTGAGCACCACATGCTTGTCTTGGTGTCGATTACACCAATGACTCGAGACTAGTCACTCTCCTGGGCCTGCGTATGCTGATCTTACTTGATTGTCAATGCCCAATTGGCAATCCTGTAATCCGAGGAACGTTTAGGATATGTCTATGAACGAGGAATAGTCTCATAGACCTAACTGTTTTAGATTACATTCATAAGCACATATTCTTGGACTTATTGTTTAAGCATATAACATTTATATGGGAACTACTAAGCAATAATCATTGCCTTTATATTAAACTAAATTAGTTTAACATTTGAAATGTCCAAGTAAAAGTATCATCATATGATTGGTTTAGGGCACATTTCCAACAAGGTCGGAGTTTCCGTTATGGACACCGTCTTCAACATAAAACTATATATATGTCAACTATAAAAGAAAAACAAAAGCTGAATAACCCCTTTGTTTCTTTTTTCTTTTTTTTTTTATATTTGATTTTTTCCAGATTTTTTTCGAACTTTTGTTTTGTTTGTTTTTTTTTTTGTGGTGGAACTAATTACATAAACTTAACAAAATACAAGAAAAGATAAAATAAAACTAACCTCTCCCCTACATTTGTTCTTTACTAACCATAGGTCCAAAGAAATTCCCAATAAGTTATCTTGAACTACTCTTTAAGAAAAATGTAAGAATTTTCTATACTAGGCTAGGTAGGAATAATGCGGGTTAACAAAAGAAAATGGGCTACAAAGGCTCAAAGGGGTTAAACCTACAATATATATATATATATATATATATATATATATATATATCCCTGAGAAGAAAAAGGCCATTTGGCTATGGTGGTTATCTAGACACGCTTCATCTTGTTATATTGTTATGCAACCAATTTTAGCGCTTTGAACAAAAATGGCATGAGTTCTAGCATTTTGAAACTAAAATATGAAAAAGCATTCGAGTAGTAACCAAGCAAAAAATAATGAGATCATGCAACGACTTAGAAAACAAGAAAGTTTAAAGATTAGCGTAGACAACTCTCCAAACAAGCATAGCCTCAAATCACCATGAGTTGTAGTGTTAATTTTAGTGACTTCTTTTGAAGCATGTTACAAACACAAAACTATTTGGATTCATGATTAAATGTGAATTACGTTAACGACAACTACAACTAAGTATCAACCAAGAGCATAACAAACTTCAACCTATGTATGTAACTTTCCTTAAGGTCAACCATAATCAAAATCAAATCCTCATCATTGTGTTGGAAGGTACCCTAAGACACAAAAACAAACAAATAAACAACCTAAAGCTTGCCCAAGAAAACAAAACAAAACAAACAAAAACAATTTCCAAATTTTTTTGTTTTCGATTTTACGATTTAAGAATTAACGTAAAAAAACAACATTAGTAGTGATAGGTGGTGAAAATCGTGAAAAATCATGCAAAAGCATTATATTAATCCTCCCACACTTAAACCAAACATTGTCCTCAATGTTCCTAAAATAAAACTACAAACAAGAAAGCAATAAAAGACACATAGCAAACAATCACACAAAACAAGACAAGACAAGAATGGCAAAGTAAAGCGGTAAAGGAAGGGATTGAAAGAAAGCAAATCTATTTGTAAGAAGCCATGAATCCCATCGTTGTTTCAACCAACCCAAATGGGTTGCCTCTGGGCGCTTGCTTTAGCGTCTTCGGTAGATGGTGCCATCAATCAATCCTTAGTAAGAACGCGACATGAAGGTACATCCTCCACGACATGCTCTTCAAAATGCCCTTAACATTCTCAAAAGTAAGGCTTCAAATAATGCCCATTCATTTTGAATTCACTCTCGGTTTATAACTTTTGATTTGAGCGCACCATGATTAAAGACATTATATTAACAACAAAAGAAGCCAATCCAACGGCGTAACTTTACTAAGAACAATCGACCCCGGATTGAAATAGCAAAACTTTTTGCCTCACGAAGAAAATGTTTTCCCTCGAATCATCTTGTCATGAAAAGCCTTTGTCTTCTTTTTGTAAGCAGGCATTCTCACTCGCTTCATTAAAGAAGTTCCATAATTGAGACAATTGCAATTTTCTATGTAAACCTGTTGCATCAATGTCCATGTTGAGAATTTTTGATTGCCCAAATGTGCACAATGCTCCAATTCAACTTGAGAGAAGATGGCACGCTTGCCATAGATGAGCTGAAAAAGGGGACATCCCTATGGGTGTTTTGTAGGCGGTCACGATGTGCCCACAACGCATCATTAAGCCTTAAACTCCAATCATGCGATTTGGCCTAATTGTCTTTTCGAGAATCCGTTTGATTTCTCGATTAGAAACCTCCGGCTTGACCACTTGTTTGTGGATGATAAAGTGTTGAAACCTTATGTGACATTATACTTTCTCAACGAGCTTTATGGTTCGATTACAAAAAGTGAAGCATAGTCATATGATTGCTCTTAGCATTCCAAACCTTGCAAATATGCTAGACTTGATAAAATGTGAAACCACTTTGGAATCATTAAATGGGTAGCAAATTGCTTCACACCCATTTTGAAACATAATCCCTTTACAAGCAATATAAACAAAACCATATAAAGTTGGAAAAAGGTCCCATAAAATCAATACCCCGGCGTAAAATTTTTGATTGGAAAAAGGTCCCATAAAATCAGCCTACCCCAAACTAAAAATTTCAACAAAAAGCATAGAGGAGTGCGGCATTTGGTCTTTGGGGCCTAAATTTCCAATTTTTTTACATCTATCACATGGTAAGAAAAAGGTTCTAGCATCCTTAAAAATAGTAGGCGATAAAATTCACATTCTAAAACCTTAAGAGTTGTCTTTTGAGTACCAAAATACCCTCCCACCGTCTCTTGATTCCTCAAATTTCTCCCATAAAAACCCTTCAAAACCCCCCACAACTACTCACACCAATCTTACGCATGCACTCACGACTCAATTCATAGTTTTTCACAGGAGAAAAGTTCTTTCAACAATGTCTACTTTGGAGGTTCGAAAGCGATGATGAAGAAGAACATGGCGAAGATGAAGTCTACGGAGAATGCAGAAAGCGACTACCGAGCGCGAAGAGGAAATGCCTTAAGCAGTAGCATGATTCAGCGTTGGCGGCCAATCGATGCAGAAGCAACCAACAAGCAAGTGGTTCAAGAATCGTCGTCGACCCAACATTGCCCCGAAAGAAGGGAGTTCGAGGTGAGAATCTCTTAGAGAAGATTAATTTACCCAAATTCTTTAAACCGTGAAGGTTATTTTTGAACAAGATTTAGAATGCGACCACGATTGTTCAAAGATCATGGTTGTGTACCCAGCCGCGGTAATTATTTTGTTCAAGAGGAATGTTTGCCAATGTTGTAGGTCTTCTTCTGAGCAAAAAATTACGGTAGCCTTGCGGATGCTTGCTTGGTGCATCCAGCGGACTCGGTGATGAGATATGCAAGATGGCAAAGTCCACTTTGTCTTTGGAGGCTCTTGGTAGGTTCGCTCAATGATCAGGAAACTATACGAGAGTATGTGTTGACCCACCACCAGTGACCTCCAAAGGCTTCTTGAGAAAGGTGAGAAGCGAGATTTCCTGGCATGATTGGAAGTATTATTTGTATGCATTAGCGATGGAAAAAATTGCCCAACTACATGGCAAGGGCTTACGAGGAATCGAAAGATGCAGTAATTGTGTCCCTGGAAGCGGGTGCATCATTTGATACATGGATTTGGCATGCATTCTTGATTATCTTAGGGAGCTCAAATGACCTTATGCGTTCTTGGTCAATCCTCTTGTTTTGACGACTTGTTAAGAGAGAGTAAATACAAATCACCTCACGAAATCAACTTAGCGAGTGTACTCGAGGAGTATGCCCTATCTGGCGGCGAATTTATCGGTGGAACATTCGTCAAGCGATAAATCCACACCGCGAAGAAGCAAAAATATTTTGCAGCGATACCAAGATTAAAAGCGGGGAAATTTATACGGTAGCTTATTAAAAAATATAGAAAATTAATGAAAAGCCCCATATCCAAACAAAATTTTAATCATAAACATTCAATCACAATCTATTAATAATAAGACCAAATCCGCACCTTATGGGCTTTGGCCCCGACATACGATATGATATTTAAACGGGAGCTACAAAACATATCGGGTTTTGAAATTAGAGCTTCGAGTTTTCAGAGCAAAGCTCAATCCCAGGCTTTCTCTCAAATTTTGAGTTGAGGTTTTTATTTTTAATTGAAAATCGATTTTCATATACGAGGAGATACAAATCACAACTTGAGTTGTTCTTCAATTTTATTCTTTGCTTAGTTTGCATAATTGTTTGATTTCGATGTTCAATTTTCAAATTTTCACTCGATTCTTCACTCAATTAAAATTCTCCTTATATGATTATGTTGTTGTTTATTTTGTGTAGATTTTGAAGTTTGGTTGATTTAATTGGTGGATTTTTAATATATGGTGTTTGGAGCTAGTTGATGTGCATATTTGATTTCTAAAAAAAAATGGTAATTATTTGATTCTTCTTCTTTTTTAGAGAGTTGTTTTTATTCTTTATTATGTTTTGGATCTTGTTATAGGTCTTCAATTCGATTTTGATGATAGTGTGAAAACAAATATTACACAATATACATATCATTCTTCCCAAACACATATAAAACACAATCGTGTGAAAAAACAAATAATGATTGTGTATAAACAGTAATTTTATTTATTTTTTACTTTTTGTTAGTTTGGTTGAATATTTGTTGTAATAAATTATACAAACGATTAGTGTGTATCAACGGTGATTTTGTAGAGCATTGACTGTGTATAAACAGTGATTGTGTTTTATATGTGTTTTGGGAAGAATGATATGTATATTGTGTAATATTTGATATCTTTGTTGTATTTAATTTGTGTATAAACAATGGATGTGTTGATATGTGTATAAGTAGTGATGTGTGGATTGAGTGACTTGTAGTTGTTCTTTTTCTAGTGAAAATTATAAATATTTTATAAGATATGCATTAACATGTAATGTATTTTGTTTCCTTGTTCTTTTTAGTTATAGAGAATGTTAAAGTAGGAAAGTATTTGTCACGGTGGTGAAGCGTATTTGGGATCCCGTTTCTTGAGAATCTACATTTGGTCATATGTGTATTGAGGTGTGTTGTGGGTTCAAAGATTTGAAATGCAAATCATTTTGGTTGCGTTATTTACATTACCCGACTAGTCTAATTGTCTTTTAAGTCGACAATGATATTGGAACTATTGGTTTTAAACATTTGGTGTAATAAGTTGTTGATATTGTTGTTAGAGATATCGAGTTTCACAAAAGATCGTAATTAATGCAAAGAGTACATCATGTTCTTCTTGTGTTAGTTACGGCCCTAGATTATGTCTTAGTGAGATTGACTATTTAGGGGAAGTATTGTCAGGTATTCGCAACTACTTATCCCTGAATGGGAGGGGTTATATAGCAAAAGAAGGGTCAAGTTTTAAGAAGGGTGCTATTGAATTTCTTGAGAAGTTAGTAAAATACTTTGTTGAGATGTGTTTTGGATTTAGGTATTTGAAAAATGACAAAGAATCGATGTAGCTATTTGAATGTGTTGAAAGATTCTAAGGGGTTGCAGAATTGGAGTGTGCAGTAGCTACTGCTTCAAGCCGTAATGATTGTTTCTATATACGGTCTCTTTTATGTGCATACTGCACCGATTGATCTTATTTAGCAAGAAAAAAATAAGGTTGTGGGGCGGTGTGGCCAGGGCATTGCAGAGACAATGTGCAATCAAATCCTTTGATGAAACCAAAACAACTTATTCAAGATGTGAAGCAATTTATGGTTTAGATATTGACTATTTGATTAGCGTGTTCGGCAAAGATGAGGCAGCCCTATGAGTTGAATAGTACCGATGCGATGGTTTTAAATTGTTGCCTTGGTACATGAGTTCTTTAATTTCGTAATCCCAAATCAGTTTGCGCTCTTGAAAACTACTTGATTCAAATAGGTTTCTTCGTTTATTCATTGCATATAACTCTTGGATTATAGGGTTTACACTCATAGAAAAACAGCTGGCAGCGACAAAACTTTAGGCGGCCATTTCGTCAGGCAAGAAGGACTTTGGGCGACGAAATCCTGTTTCGTCGGCAAAATGAAAATGGTGACAGACAAATACGAATAAATACAGTCGTCACGCAAAAGATGGAAAAAGTTGTGGCAAAAGGAGAATTTGGCGCCAAGCTTTTGTGCGACAAAAATTTATCGCCTAAAATTTCCCCTCTTCTGTGACAGATGGTTAAGTAATAAGTGGTGACTTTAGGCGACGAATATGTTAAATCGCGCAAAACCAAGCATATTTAATCCCCTTCCTTGGACCCAAGAGAGACGTTTTGCGAAGAATTGCAGGTGCCTCTCAATCTCTCCCTCTGGAATCTCCTCCCTATCTGCCTCCTTCCATCTTTCTCTCCTATCTCTCCTATCTCACTCATCTCCTGTAATTCCCATCTCACTCTCTCTCTCCCAAGCTGGCTTCCATTTCCTCCGCACCACCATCTCCTCCTCCTCCTCCTCCTCCCACCACCACGGTGTCTCGTTATGATAATTTTATTTTTTTAATATTATTTTACTATTTTGAATTAAAATTAACATAAATTAATTAATTTTTGTATAGGTTTGTTGCATAGGATTGTTGTTGGAGCACCAATTTGAAAGGTATTTTCTTGATCACATTTTATGTTGTTGACGTCACGAATTTATTTTATATGGTTTGTATGCAAATAATTTGTATATATTGAATGACTTTTATTGCGTTGTATATACGAAGTTAATAGTAATTAACTTTATGCGAATTTATTAGTGTTGTCGTGCAGTTAATCGCCGTATGCATTTTTAACAAAACTTAGTTTCTGGTTGAGAATTAATTGGTTGTCATGGATGCGACGTGGTAATGATCTAATTGATTCTTGAATTGTCATTTTTTGGACAGTTTTGGGGAGTGCTGTTTGTGTGTCGTAGTTTGCAGTTCCGCAATTAGGTTTTGATCATTGGGTTTTGGTAACATCTTCTTACGTTCTTGAGTGCATAGTGGTATTTGATATCTCGTCGTGCATAGGCTTCAAGTACTGCCAAGAGCCTCCCCACGTTGAGTCTAATCTTGGTGAATCCCAAGTGAAACTACGAGACGTGGACTCCCAAACAAGGACAGGAGCCTTCTGCAGGAGGCATGGTGACGGACATAGTTGAAGTTGTTTTAATGCTCCTCTCTCTCTCTTTGGTGTGAGTAGCAGAGGAAAAATGGGCGAGATAGTGGATACGAGAATCTATGAGATGTCTTTGATGAATATTTGGGAAGGTAAATAATTTTATTGACTTTGCAATGAGAGACTAACGAGAGTTCAACTGATATCAAGTGTCCATGTAGAATGTAACAATCATATGTGGGAGAGCGATCGAAAAATGTTCGATATCATTTATTAAAAATAGATATGAATATCACGAATGGAATCATCATGAGAACCATTACATTGTGCTTCGTCTTCGTACCCGATCCGCAATGGAAGCATTGAGAAGTTTATGCAGTAATGACCAAGTCATGGAGGTATTGTAAATGAAGTATTTATCCATATGCCTCGAGCAATGACAATGAGGAAATTAGAGGGGATGGCGTGCCTCCTATAGACCAAGGAAGGAAGTCGATAAGTATGAAAGGCTATTGAAAAATGCCAGCAAAAATTATACCGGGTTCAGAAGAATTTTCGGTTCTTCTGCGGCGATTGTGGAGTTGATGCAAGGCAAGATGAAGTTCCGTTATGTCAAGCGGTGTTATGATGATTACTTTATGGGTATTTTGAAGAGGATGTTTTCCAAGAATAATTGTTTTACTAAAGATCATAAAGTGCCGAGAGAAGGTGTTGAATGAGTGCAGGCTTAGGGTATGAAAAAATTCATGCATGTGTAAATAATTGTATATTGTTTATATAAGGAAAACAAAGAGTTGGATAAATGCCTTGTTTGTAATAGAGGGCGAACAAAATCCCACCTAAAAATAGAGACGACGAAAGATTCTAAAAAGTGTTTGCGTTATCTTCCACCAAACGCCTAGGTGTAGGGCTTGGCCCATGTGGCGGCGCCACCTTTGCAATGCGACATGAGATGGCATAAGGAAGAGCAGGGTTAATGATGTTATGGTATCTGCGGACCAGGACCAGGCATGGAAAAGAATTCGATCAAATGTACCACGAATTTGCGGCCAGGCCTGCTGTCTTCCAGGTAGGACTTGCTACCTGAGTTTAATCATTAAGTTGAACAAACCCACAACACGCCAGCGATCGTCTGTTAGTTCCTTATAATTTGCCACCTTGGAAGTGCATGAAAAGGAATTTACGATGATAAGTCTAATCACGAAGATCCAGGAAACTCCATTGATGTCTATTGCGGCCGTTGGTTGATGAGTTAAGAATTTATGGGGCTTGGTGCATGCGTACATTTGATAAGTCCCTTTTACAGGAAGATGTTCGCCTTGCGAGCAACATTGATGTGGGCGATACGCCCAATTTTCGCTTAATACGTGATTCGGTTGGAGTACGAAGGTTATATGGCATGCCCGATCTGCAAGGAGGACATAACATCTGGTTGTACTTAGCCAGGAAAAGGTTTGTTATGGGTCATCGTAGATGGTTGTCGTGGGATCCACGAGTGGCATCACGAGCGATACATCTTTTGATGGCAACAGGAAGGCCATACTCCAGGACCAGGAAGAATGGTCGAGAATGACGATACGGCGTTGAGCAGTGATTTAAATTTGGTCCATTTTGGCAAAGGTATTCTTTGGGCCCAAACCGGCTACACATCATAGCCCCGGGCCAGCATAAGAGTATTTTGTTTGAACTCTCGTGCGGGTCCAAGTTAAAGCTTAGACACAACCTCGATGTGATGCATATTGAGAAGAATGTGTGATACATTGGTGGGGATAATTCTGAACATTGAGGAAAATCGAAGGACACGATAAGCTCATTAGATTTGGAGCGAATGGGCATAAGCGGGCCCTTGTGGATGAAGAAAGTCGGCGTTATTGCTCGGGAAAAAGAGAGGTCATTTGTTTTTCTTTGGCAAACCAGGAGGGAAGAAACAATTTTTCAAGTTTCTTTCTTAGTACAATTTCCCATAGTATGCTTGAATATCTCGGCGTTGCGTGAACGTGGACACAAAATCAATTGTCGGGTTAAAGAGCCATGATTTGTCATGTGCTAATCCAACGCCTAACCAGATTGGTATTGGCTTGTTGCACCGATGTAGTGAACCCGATAGTGGTGTGGATTTTTATATGATTGAAGCGCAGGTAGGTTGTGTAATAGGATGTAAAAAAGTGTGGAGATGACATTGTACACATCCTTTTTCAAGTTTGAGCAAATTTTTCCACCGACTTTTTTGCAAATGATTCACGTGATGATACATTCGCGGATGAGGCAATGCTTGGTGGACGATCAACGTGGTGGATGTATCCAATAGAAAAGGTAACGTCGACCCATGGCACTTCTTATGATTCTTCATCATTTTTATAGATATTTAATAATTACTGACCATCGCTTTTGATTTTGCGAGGCTTCTTGGGAGTTTAAAATTTTGTGCGCAACAAGCAAGCGGAAGGATCAGTAAGAGCATGGATCGCATATAGTCGCTTACTTTGTGATATTATCTCTTGATGTTGAGGCGACTTTCAATGAGTCCTCGACTCAGCAACGACATTAGTGTTAGGAAAGAAAAACTTTGTTTTGCCACGAAGTTGCCGCGATCGTTTGGCGCGTCACCAGAGAGCGAATCTTTTTTTAAAAAGACATGGGGCAGCATTGGTTCCTCTTGAACAATTGCCCAGCTGACAAAGATTCAACGCTACGGATGAGCATGAACATTTGATCATGAGTGCATATCCTTCAGAATTTATGAGAAAACAGTGCATTGTTCCTCATTGGTTGCGTGAACATAAGTTTTATGCGCTTTTATCATCACATTTTAGGTTTTTCTTCTTCATCTTATATGTTCTTAGAGCAAAAGTATAAAAATTTGTGTGGAGCTAGGTGTTGGCGGAAGAGCAGTGCATGCCACACCGAAGAATTATATAACTTGGTCGAACGTTTTGCACCTTTGGGTGTACTCGGGTGTCATGTCAACGGCGTTAGGATTTATGGATGCCCAGCGTGATGAAAAGTTGTTAACTCAAAATGGTGGGGTTTTCGTCTAGGGTGGTGTGAGCAGTCTTTGATATTGAATTTTTATGGCAAACTAGCAAGTGTTGTACAAGTGCTTTACAAAGACCGATGTCAAGTGATTTTGTTTAAGTGTCATTGGTTTTGATACAAATCCAAGCAGGAGCGAGAGTATTAAGCGGGAGGGAAGGGTTAGTATCGAGTGAACACTAGCATACGTTAGTATGATGAAGACCCTTACATTTTGGCAACTATGTCCGAAACAAATCTTATCTTGATGACACGAGAAGGCGAGAATGGTTGAAAAGTTGTTCAAAAATTCATCATATAAACATATATGACCATTCTTGTGGAGATAATAATGAAACTGACGTCGTGACCAGCAACTTTCATCTTCGATAGATTTTGTATGGAAACACCTATGGATATAATGTAATCAAATGGTTGAGTAGGCTTTGGAGATACCTAAAATCGAAATCTGGAATTGATTCATTACAATTGACCTTGTGATACGAGATCTACAATCCTGAAGGGACCCCTTACAGGGCGAGGATAGAGATGATGAGGAATCATATGCAAAAGCGAATCCAATTGTTTTGAACTGAGACTAAGTTCGAGTCGAGAAATTGTATTTCAAGAACATTGAAACATAAATTAAACATGTAACTGTAACAACTGTCAAATTATTAGCGAGAGACATTGAAACATAATTAATTACTTCATTTACAAAAAGTAACAAAAATTGTTTTGTAATCGAGATACAAGACAATTACAAATATATCTTAGGCGACGAGCGTGGCAAGTCGCAACATTGTTATTTTCGTCAGCTAAGTCAATGATTTGTGTCGCTTAAAGACATAAATTAGTCGCACAAACTTTTAACTTTTAAAAATAATTTTTAAGCTGCCCCAATATTTGAAGCGCTATTCGTATTGGGGGGCAAATTTTAGGTTTTGAAGCGGCCGAATGATTTCATCGGCTCAAGAACGCCCAGTGACGAATAAGTTGTTCGTTGCCTAAACCTAAGAAATTTACTTTACTTGGATTCTTCTTTTGATCTCCTAAGAAAGGACTTATTCATCATTTGAATGAAGTAATTTTTGTGCAAAATGATCTTGAAGAAAGGGAGTCTGCATATTCAACGGTTCAGATTTAAAAATAGAAATATCTATGTGTATTTACAAATTAACAGTTATCGTCATTCTGATGAAAAATTCATAATAAGTAATTGGAAAGAGAGAGAAAAAAATTTGTAAAAATATCTAACGCTTATAACGAAGGCCTGCAACTTTTGTTTGAGGGTCATATCAAAATGTGAACGCACCACCATGAAGCATATTGTTTTTAGCGTCAATTAGTTTTGCGTTTACCTGCGGTGTATATCGTGTTTGTTTTTTCATGTCGAGTTCTTTTGAAAACATAGTCTTTACTAAATACAATAAGATGAGCAGTTCGGTCGTTTTATATTATGTCCCCATGTTTGTAAAAATGGGGACATAATATAAGCGATCGAAGTATTCATCTTATACATTTAATGGAGTCATGTTTTGAAAAAGCAGCAAAACTAGAACACGAATCTGGCGTAAGCGTTAATTGGCTTGATTAGCATAATATGGCAAACTTCACATGGTTTTCTAGTGAACCGTTTTTGGAAATAACCCCTAAGCGAAGGGTTGTAGGCCTTCTTATTCTGGCGTTTGTGACACATGCAGAATTTTCCCCCTTCTGTAATTTTCCTTTAGCAATTTTTGTACAACTTCTTAATTAGTAAGCACGCTTAAATACTGTTTTTCTTTAAATCAACGGTGAATATCATGACATAACTATCAAGATCATTTTGTAAAGATACTTCATTGAGACATAAATAACTCATTCTTTAGCGGATCAAAGAAGGAGTGATAATAAGCTAACCAGGTTAAGCGACAATAACTTATGTCGCCTCAAGTGTCTTTGCGTAATGAAATAGAAAATTAGAGTCGCTCAAAACCTCAAGAATTTACCCCCAAAATTTTGGGCTAACCCTAAAATATTGGGTTGGTTTAAAATTTTAATAAATTTAAAAATTAAATAAGATATTAAAAAATTTAAAACAATATTAAGTGGGAGTATTAAATATTTTGCTTGACGAAGCGACCATCGTCTGCCTAAACCTTTGTGTGACGATATGTTTAGGTAAACTTCAAGTGTAGCCATAACTACGTGATGGCATTGTCGCCCTAACCGTTTGCACGACAAAATGTATTAATTAAGCCTTAACTCTATTGCCGCATATTTCATTAAGCAAGAATTCCAGCCGATTACCGATAGCACTCCACGGGCTTTGACGGCAATTTGGGGCCGCAATTAATGGTGGCTCAAATGTTTAGGCGAAAAAGGGACCATGAAAGCGGCAAAAATTTGTTTTGTAAGCCAGTTCTTTTCTACTAGTGTTATGTTTGTCATCCGATGTTTTGTGAATGGGACATTTATCAGAGCAAGTATAAAAAGGACATTGATGAGGTAGTGCAAGAGGTATAAGCAATTCAAAATAGGTTCTTGTTTATTCATTGCGCCTGCTCTTAGTTATAGGGTTTATGTTTTGTGATCGATGTTATTTGTGAATGGGCATTTATCAAGAACAAGTATAAGAGACATTATTGAAAAATTCTTATTGCAGAATTGAAATAATGGTGAGTTTGTACTTCTGCGTTTTATAGATTTGTTTTTTTATGTTTATGCATAAACAGTTTCATTTTATATATAAACAGTGGCATTTTGATACGCATTAACAATGTTTGAATTGTCTTTCACTGTTTTGATATGCATAATATTTGAAGTTGCTATCGATGCAAATGTAGCAAACTAAGTGGTTTATGTCTATTATTTTTGATATTTTGAGACCACAAGGGAGAAGAATTACTTTCATTTAGGATGACGCGATGGTCTTTTTCAGGGCCTTTCCTGAATTTTTTCCCGGATTCTCCACATGGATACTATCCCATTTGCAGTACAATGCGAAACCAATTGTTTCTAAGTGTGGTGATGTTGTGAAAGAAGATGTTGAAATTTTTTAATTGTGTATATGCTTGTACCCAGGCCGATTTTGATTCTCATTTGGGTGAATTTAAAGATCAAAGGAAATGGAATGTAATAAAGGGACCGCAAGGTATGCTTTAAATATGATTTTGAAATGGTGATCTAACACATAATTTCAACCATTACAAAATGTTAATGAGAATTTTGAGCCGGATCATGATCGCAATTTTCCGTTTGCAGGCAGAGATTGACTACGGAGAGCTGGCCTTAAGATTTTGAGGGCACATACAAAGCTTAATCGAGGCCTCGCGAGAGATCTAACATGACAATTTTAAAGAAAGAAAAAAATTTACCATGTCATCCATCCAATTTTTTTTTTAACAAAATTCATCATCAATACCATAAGATCATTTGAAATGCTGTGAGAATCATTAGTTAGGGTAAAATTCTCAACAAAAAAAAAAATATAATTTTGGAAGAAAAACCTAGCAAATTTGGATTTAAGGTTGGGAAAAACTGACCAAAAGAAATTAAGAATTGGTTATAACCAGATTTCAGGATGAAGAAGACAAAGAAGAAGGTTATGATGGGCAACGAATGGGCTTTTTTTTTTTTTTTTTTTAAAGTTTGCTTCACACACATAAAATATAAAAAATGTAAATGTTTATTATAAAAAAGAAGCAGGCGTGATGGTGGAAGACTTTATAACTCATATAAGGTCTTGGTTTGAATTCTTGTAGAATATTTTTAATATATTTTTTTAATAATAAATGTGCAAAATAATTCCTTGCGAGGATGGAACTCGTCTCCTCATGACTTCATTACGCCAAATCACACGCTAAGCACAATCACAATAATTAGTAATGCACAGTTTGATATATATACACATGTAACAAAGTACATAGAGAAAAAAAATCAGAGGCCCATAAAAAGCGAGGACTACGTGCGGTGCTTTACAGAAGTACTCCTAGCGGCCAGCCCCTTGACCCTTACTCAAAGAACAAAAGTGCATACAAGCAACTTATATACCGTTGTTGAGTTCATTAACAGCTTATTGTCTTGTGACTATCCCTGGTTTAGTCTATCTCTGTTCCTGTACTTGCTTAAGGTAAATAAATTTGGAAATAATGTAAGCAAAAGGATGCACGAGATTATCGCGGTTCTAGCACTTTAGCAATTTACGGTTAATCAAATATGCTATTCTGTTGTTACAATGATTTAGCCAGCTTAATTATATCTTTCTACTATGTTTGTTTACAGTGGATGATGATTTCCAGTCATTGATGACCGATAAGTTCAACGGCTGGATCGAACCAACCTATCTCACTGCTGGATGGGTTCCATCATAGTGCTTATGGCGAAAACTAGAGAAACGATACGGTGCCACCACAAGCACAGGGAGCTAAATAAGTAAACTTTCACGTAATCACAAGTTAGAAAAAGACACCAACATGTGCCTCGTAGGGCCTTTTTGTCTAGTAAGGTGTAAACCAAAAGAGACTAATAATCGATATCAACTACAAAAGTTTACCAATAAACCAAAAGTTTAATAACACATTAAAAACATTGATTGATATTGTAATGCCCAAAAAGTAATTCACAATTATTAGCCAAACGATAAACATACAATTTTTCATAAACAACAAAATGAAGGCCAAGTGTCACTCATATATAATTTTGGTAATTTGTCTACTACTCAATAGGTGAATTGTAATTTAAGCGGTTGAAATTATTCACCACATCTAAGGATTCGTGTTTTGTTCCCTAATAATACTTGCACAAAAGAAAGAAAAATTGCACAAAACTGCACTTAGATTATTACAAGTGTTTTAGATTATTACGAGTGTGCGCAAATGCAACCAAAGCGAAAAAAAAATTGCATTGTTTATTACAACTGCACTCATCTATTTAGTGTAAATGTATCTCCTCTATTGTTTTTTGTTAAAAAATTAGTCAAAATTAACATTTCCAACGCATTTTAGTAATTTTTTAAAGTTATATTTGCACTTAAAACCCTAGATGATTTGGGATAAAAATTGAGTTGACTAAAGCTCGTGTCACATACTATATCTTTAGGCTGTCTCCAAAGGGAGGGGGGGGGGGGGGGTAAAGAACCCAAATTTTGGGTCCAAATCTTCTCCAAGAGAAGTATTTTGGGGGTGGGAAAAATAGAAATTTGGGTTTGAGGGTTGGTTTGGAACTGGAGAGAGAAGATTGGGGGGAAAAAAAATGGAACAAGCTGCATGTGTGGGGTGGGGGGGACATACGGGCCCGACGCCAGCAGAAAAGGCAGAGAGGTCAACAGAAAAGGCAAGGCAAGGATCCAGTGCTGGCAGGTCCACGGTAAGCCTATATTCAACAGCAGAGATGAGTTGTCCATTGAGATCCAATGGCCCACTCGCGCTTGTGGGTTATAATCCAGTGTGGCGCGGCCACACTTTTACTTTTCTCAACAAAATTTTTTTTTGGATTTTGAATTTTTTTTGCATCGAAATGTTCGTAAAAATAAAACAACATAGATTATACAAAAACTAATTCCAAAATTGTTTTCAAAAAAAAATTATCAAAGAAATACAAAAGTTTAACAAATTGTAAAGTTGGGGGTGGGAATTATAGGTCCCTTTGGGTTGGAGGAAAAAACTAACAAACCTTATACATATATATAAATAGTTCAAAATACGGGGCCAAATTTTAAGATTTGGAACATTTGGGTTAGAGATAGCCTTAAGAGCACTTACAGCCAGCACCCAATTGCAAGGGCAATTGGATGCAATTGCCCTACCAAGCCAAATGGACAGCTCCAGCGGGCCTTTTTGTCAAAGGCGATTGGTGGGCCAGCCAAAGCCCGAGCAGAAGCCCGAGCAAGAATCGCTGGACCAGGAGCCCGCGGGCTGCTGACGTCAGGGACACGTCAGCGGCTTTTTTTTTTTTTTTTTTAATAAAAAAAAAAAATTAATTTTAAAATTTTTTTTTTTTTTATTTTTATAAATACCCCCAATCATCTTTTTCATTTCTCACATTACAACTCAATATTTTTTTTCCTACATCAACTATATTTGTTTTTCACCTTCCAAATCCTTGTTTTACAAAAAAAAAAAATTTATTTTTTAAAAAATAATGACACGTGTCGTGACGAGAGTGGTTGAAAATGTCGGTGCAAAATATATGGGGATAATCACAAGCCCCGATAAAGCCAACAACAAAAAAAAAAATAATAATAATATTTTTCCTTGCCCTTGCCCTTGCCCTTGCCCTCCACGAACGGGTGGAGTTGCACAAGGGCAAGCACTGTTCACGGAAGGCAATTGTTGCCCTTGCCCTTGCCCTTGCCCTTGCCTTCCACCAACGGGTGGAAGTGCTCTAAAGCCTCCTCAAATACAAGTTGTGATCAACAAAATTCTTACCCTAAGTCGTCTAGAGATCTTGAAGTGGTGAAAATACATATTAAAAAATATTCAAGTGTGTAACATATAATGCGTTCTGAGACAAATTTTTTTTTTAAATTTACAAAGATGGTACATCCACACTAAAAATGGAGTTTTGTGGTAAAACTCCATGAGCACCTCTAATAGTTACGGTGATGTTTGTTCAAATTGCCTCGAAAAAACCCGAAAACATAAATAAAAAGGAAACCCATTTAAGGTAAATTCATATTAGATACCAAGTTGGGTATAGATTTTAAGGAAAAATACCATATTTAAGAAAAAATACCAAGTTTAATTAAATATTTTATGATAAACCACAAACTTTATTGCAAGTGATCCTATGACTAAATAAAAGATATGAGAGATTACCATATTGTCCTCAAGTTTATTTTTTTCAAAATTTTATAAGGCCTTTAGAGCTCGGGGTTAACTTTGACGGTTTAGGGTTTTAAAAGGTCGGTCAAGGTTTGGGGTTGATCATTTTGGGTTTAGGGTTTTAGAATGTCCTTGGGAGGAGCTTAGAGCTTAGGGTGTAGGTCTCGGGTTTTGGGCGAAGCCCAAAATCCGGGAACTAAACCCTACGCCCTAAGCGATTAACGTAATTAAAAAAATTTTCTTCTAAAAAAATTCGTACTCATGCTTGTTAGTTACAATTCATTGAAAAAGTTAATGGCTATGATTTTGTGATGGTAGAGTTGGACATTATTGTCATTTTACCTAGCAAATTAGTTTGACTTTTCAACTAGTACCTAAACTAAAAATACAATATTTTAACTTAAAGTTATTTTGAATTTGGTATTTAAACTAAAAACTCCCTTATTTATCCACACTATTTTAACCTTATGTACACAGTACACACTCCTCCAGTCCTCCTAATTCCGGCCCCTGAAACGAAAACACGAGAAGAAGGTGGGGCCTCCACAGCTTATGCCCCACTGAGAACAATGGGCTAATTTTTGGGTCTTGACACAATAATCAAGAGAACCTCGATCCAGGAGCGAAATTGAGCAAGAGCCTAGCCCAATAACATGGGCCCAGAATCTGGAGAACCCGAAGAGAAACCCTAACCCTAGTGACCTCAGACTACGCCCTCCCTTGCACGTGACAAAGCATCTAATTACCAAAGCGAATATGAAGCGCCGCATGAAACCCTATTAGCACAGAAATACAAATTGGCTCACCAGGACCGTCCGATTTCCCGCCACGTCACCTATCCGCGTGAACCCGCGTTTCAGCGGCTCAGATCGCTGGTTGCAGAGCTACTGCTAGAGCGAACCAAGCAGCTCCTCTCTCGTCCCTCCCTCCCTCTATCTCACTCCCTCTCCCAAATCCAATCCCAATTCGTTTTCTCGAGAATACAAAGAGGAGATTTTCTCTGCAAATTTGTGTGAGCTTTGAGAAGATGAAGGCTATGGAGGAAGTTGTGGAGGAAAACGAAGTTAAGCCTTTGACTGCCGAGCAATTGGAGCTGTACGAGTCGCAGTCCGAGTCCGAGTCCGAGTCCGACGACAGCGTAGACGAGGAGGAGGAGGACGCTGACGACGACGAGGATGAGGACGACGACGACGACGCGGATGAGGACGAAGAGGACGATGATGATGAAGAGGACGACGACGACGATGTTCAGGAGGTCGTGCAGTCGTCTGGTGGCCCTCCGGTTCACTCGGTAGACGACGAAGACGACGAGGACGAGGACGACGAAGACGGTGAAGGCGGTGACGACGATGACGACGGCGAGGGAGACGACGACGACGACGACGACGAGAACGAGCCTGAGGAAGAGGTAATAACTCAAATTTTACCTTTTTCGATTTTTCTATTTTTTATTATTTATTTTGGTATAGATTCAACAGATCTGGTAATTTTTATATGTTTTGTTGTGTTTATATGAAGAAATAATTTTTGATATTATTTAATTTGATTTTTCTAGCTGTCTGGTCTTGAATTTCCAGTTAGATTTGATTTTTTTCCGTATATTTTTTTAATTTTAATTAGATTTCAAATATTTTTCTGTGATCTGTTAGTCTGTATATTTGCAGTTTTCTAAATAGTTTGTTATTTTCTAGTTTTCTAAATATTTATTTTTCTCCAGCGAGAACCTTTCTCTTTTAGCAAAATTTAGAGAAAAGTCCTCCATCAGATTTTCTTGTAGCTTTTATTTGTATGCTTCTGCTAGACTTGTCAGACAACTTTTTTGAAATTATTCCTAAAACCTTTTATTAAGTTGGTTTTCTTTGTTGCTTATTGATTCGATCCTTTATTTTCATTAGATTAAAGCCGGTAGCTTTGAGGTTTTCCTTTTTACCCTTCTGTAAATTTGGCATGTAGTTTATTGTTGCTGTGGCTACTGTTACTTGCAAATCGAAAAGATTTTCGGCCTAAAAGCCGTCTGCCATTACTGTTCTTCGCTGACATATTTTGTGCAAATTACGTATTCCGTTGGCTGAATTTGACAGCGACAAGCCTTCCCGATCTATCAGCTGTGTTTACGTCTACTTCCACAGTTACTCCTTTATTGTAATTGTAATTGTTTGAACGGCGGCTTCTGTTACGATTTCATTTGTTCGTAGTGTATGGTTCTGTTTTGTTATGGTATCTGCTATCAAACCGTTGCTGACATCTTTTGTGAATCTGCAGGACGAGCTAGGAACTGAGTACCTCGTCCGCCCAGTAGGCCGTGCTGAGGATGAGGAAGATGCGAGCGATTTTGAGCCCGAAGAGAATGGAGATGACGAAGATGCTGAAGATGAAGACGAGGGCGATGATGCTGGTGGGAAGGTGGAGGCTCCCCCAAAGAGAAAGAGATCAGACAAAGATGACTCGGACGACGATGACGACGATGGAGGAGAGGATGATGAGAGACCCTCCAAACGATAGGGGTTAGAGGACCGACCATTAACAAATAGGTCAATCTCTCTCTCTCGCTCGCTCGCTTAAACTCATCGACCCGTGTGTAGAAAGAAGGATAGGATGATTTCGGAATTCTGTGGTGCTGTTTTTCTTGCTGTAGTAGTATGATGGTGGAGTAAATTTCCTAGGTTTAAAAGAAACTTTTCATATTTTGTTAATGCTTAGTTGATGTCGGTCAGTCAATGTGTTGGGGGATCTGAAAGAGGTTGGTTTTAGAGAAGTTAATGTAAGTTTAAGGAACTTGATTAAGCTCGTAGCCTCTTCAATATTCTCTTTTTCTGTTTATCTGGTAGGGTTGGTTGCAGGTTTATTAGGTGGGACCCTTTTGAACACTTCAATTTTTGGTTAGTTGAAAATCTGAAAGGTTGGTAAATCTCAATGTCTCATCCGATGATGATTGATTCTATTTCTATATGATGGTGGAAGGGAATGGAAGGATCAATTCCCACCTAATTTCTGCACTCATTTTTTTCTATACAAATGAAATAATCGGAACTGGAACCGTTCATAAATCATAATTTTAGGATCATTTATGTAAAAATTCAAATAAATTGGTGATAGGTAGTCATTTATATGTTTCAAACAAAATTAGTATGGCGAACCGTCCGTTTAGTTTATCAAACTGTTAGGATAGAAATCTAACGTTCTATTTATTATGATATTGGCCCACATGCACTGTATACAAATGAATGACTGAACTATCACTAATTTATTTGAAATTTTGCACAAATGATTTTGAAATGATGATTTATGAGATGAACAGTTATGATTATGTCATGCATAGGAAAAATTCGTTAAATAAAAAGGTTTGAACGAGGAGGTTCAATGATGGATGGGATGCCAGTATCTCTCATTTCAAAATACTAAAGAAACTTTCACCCAAAAAAAACAGTAAAGAAACTGATTTTATATTTTATTAAAGCAACAATGTATTTAAACTAATTAAGTCACACAACTGATTAATTATAATAATATATCAAATTCGGGATCTACAAAGTCGAACTTAAGATTAATTGACCAGTTTAGTTGAATGACAATATGATTGACAATATGATTAACTGGTTAGGGTCAAACTTCAATGGTCAATGGTATGCATTATTAAATGATTTAAGATTTATTTGAGGTCTACTGCAAATTAATCTTGACTATTTAATGATTGTACTATTCAATAATACGTACCACCCAAGATTTTTTCGATTAACTGACCAATTTTATTTTGGTGGATTGAGGTTTCGTCGCAGCAAGATAATGTTGTTGGGCCTGGTTGAGTGAGGTCCTTGGACTTGAGTTGGGCCCTTGCAATTGTCAAACTCTTCAAAATCTGCCGACAAAATATAGAATAGGATTAGACTGGGTAGACCCCAAAATTGGAAACATCTATTATAAGCAATATGGTTCCATAATTAATTATTGCATTTACTTGCATGAAGTGTCATTCTCAAACTAAATAGATAGTAGAATTTTGTGGATATTTCCCAAATTACAAGATTGGATGTTACAAGTTTGGTGTTGCATCTCTCTCTCTCTCTCTATATATATATATATATATATATATTTTTTTTTTTTTCTAAATTGAAGACATTAATTATCTCATTTATTCCAAATAAGACAACCAACACAAAAGAAGGAAATTTAGGGTGAGTTTGAAAAATGCTGGAAATTAGAAATCTTGTTTCCAATTTGATCCGTTCAAAAATCAACCCTAGCTCGTTCGGTGCAATGTGAAACCAAATTTAGATCAAATTTGGGAGACTATGTTGACCCGATATGTTTTTGGTGGGAGTTAATAATCGAGTATTAATGAGTGAATCTCGATGAGTTAAGTTGTGTATTGTTATTTTTATTTATTTGTTGTTTACTTGTCTTTGTTGTTTGCAGTAATTATAGAAACTCAACATGAGTTGTGTGGCCTCACTTTAGGCAATTTTGATGCGGGATCGATTTGGTAGTTCTTCACCAGAGTACTAGAAGTGAGTCATTCGAGTTTGTTAGATCTACTACTAAACAATGATTTGTAACTACTACATCCTTCTATACATTATTCGTATAGAAGCATGACGTTTTTTCATGCTATGATTGTTTTAAGAGTTTTCATCTCTCGATGATCTTGTAGCAATGAACGCTTCCATCCCTTTTAGCATTGTCATGCAGCATATGCGATTATTATTTTCCATTTACACGTCTAGGCAGAATCCATGAAAAAGCAGAAGTGAGCACCGTGGATCCACATCCACACCGTCGGATCCAAATCCAACGCCCCATAAAAAACGAAGGGCACAACACAAATCTATCCCCATTAAAGTGAAATTAATGAAACGATTTAAATAATAGTTAGAAGAAATGGCGCTATCGCAAAAAAACGAAAAATAAAAGAAAACAATTGTAACCATATATGGTTGTCGCTCATTAACTCGCACCGTCTCTCTCTCACACTGCGTCTCTGTTCCTCACTCGTTTCCACCTTCTCCTTCCCTCCGACGCTCTCTCTCTCTCTCCCCTCTCTCTTTCTCTCTCTAAATTGAATACTCTGCAGCGCGGCGTATATAATTACAACAGAGACATTGCATTTGCGTCCTCAGATTCTGGCGCTGATCGAATCCGATCTGTGAAATGCTTGCTCATTGATCTCTCCTCGCCATCCGATCCGCGGCCTTCCAAAGATGATGATCTTCAGCCCTGTAACTGCCGGCCAGGTACTCGATTTCTCAGCTTCTACTGTTTTCTCTCAGATCTTGCTCGAATTCGAGCCCTTGCTTCTCGAATTTGTGTAATTTTGTCTGTGATTTTGGTATAAATTGGTGATTTTTGTTGAAAGATAGTGACGATTTAGTTCCCTGTGGTTGCAGGTTTCGTTATTGCTCGGAGTTATTCCGATAATCTCAGCTTGGATTTACGCCGAGTTCTTGGAGTACAAGAAGAATTCAGTCTCTTCCAAATTGTGAGTTGAACAATTTTTGCGCTTTAGCTCAATTAATTTGTATGCATTTAAGCATTGCATTACCGAAAGCTCGAACTTTGTATGTATATGTATGTGTAAGTATTTGTGTGTGTGAGTGATCGAAATGAGCTTGTTCGGGTTTGTGCTGAGTGAGATTGGTTTTTAACATTAGTAGGTACTCCGAGGTGAATTTGGTTGAAGTGGAAAAGGATGCGGTTAAAGAGGATGACAGAGCTGTTTTGTTGGAGGGAGGAGGTCTCCAATCCGCCTCCCCGAAAGCTCGAACTCCGTCTGGCTATTCGCCTATTTTCAGGTTTCTAAATGACACTCATTGGACTCCGAGTTGTTAGTTAATGATTTCTCAAGCCATGTGCCAACGGTTACTATATGTGTTTAGGTTCATGTTGATGGATTCGTCTTTCTTGCTTGATAATCGGCTGACGCTTAGGGCAATGTAAGTGAATTTATGCGTGGATTGAATCAAAGTTATATTCTTTTTTAGTGTATTAGAATGATGACCTTGCCCCCTCTTTGTGTCTCTCTTACAGATCGGAATTCAGTGTCCTGTTAGCATACTTCTACTTATGCGACCGTACAGATTTCTTCAATGCATCAACAAAGGTGATAACTTAGTCATATTATATTAAACATTTCAGTCTTCATCAACGGCAATGTTTGGTTTTCGACGAAGCAATGTCGCTCAACAAATATTTGATCAAAAGACACCAATTTAAATGGTAAAACAGGAAACCAAAATAACAAAGAAAGTACTAGGGAAGTTCATCTATTTTTTCATTTTTTTAATTCATCTATTTTTTCCTTTTTTTAAAAGTATCTTTCTATGACAAGAGCCTTATATTCTTGAATGTCATCGTTTGTGCAGAGTTACAATCGGGATCTTTTCATATTTCTATACTTTCTTCTCATCATAGTTTCAGCAATGACTTCTTTCACGATACATAATGAGAAGTCTCCGTTAACCGGGAAAGCCATACTTTATTTGAATAGGCATCAAACTGAGGAGTGGAAAGGCTGGATGCAGGTTGGTCATTTTGTAATCTTTTATGACGTATGCTTGTTTATGTGCACTTTTTTGGTACCGAGGTCCAATATAAAAACCATTAGGTCTTTGCATATGTTCACCAAACCATGCTTCTGTCATAGAAAATAATAATACAATGCATCTGGCTTTCTATGTCAGTCTTATCATCATTGAGGTCTTACTCTTCTTTGCTCTATGTCACAGGTGTTATTTTTGTTGTACCACTATTTTGCCGCAACAGAAATTTATAATGCAATCCGAGTATTTATTGCTGCATATGTCTGGATGACTGGATTTGGAAACTTTTCTTATTATTATGTTCGCAAAGATTTCAGCCTAGCAAGGTTTGCACAGGTATGGGGTTTCCTAGATCTCTAAGATTGCGTGGGTGAGTTTTCCGTATTTAGCATATATATAACGCATCTCATTTCTTTTTGTTGTGTAGATGATGTGGCGGCTTAATTTCTTGGTACTGTTTTGTTGTGTTATCCTTAACAACAGTTATGTGCTGTACTACATCTGTCCAATGCACACTCTATTCACTCTTATGGTTTATGGGGCACTTGGTATTATGAACAAGTACAATGAAATTGGGTCAGTGATAGCTCTGAAAATCGCCGCTTGCTTTTTGGTTGTTATCTTGGTGTGGGAAATACCTGGAGTGTTTGAATTGGTTTGGATGCCGTTTACTTTCCTCCTTGGTAAGTAATTGGTACAGCTTTATTTACCATGTTAAACATTGCAGACCACTGACCCAAATTGCTAAACAAATTTGCAGGCTACACAGATCCTGCAAAACCAGGTTTGCCCCTCTTGCATGAATGGCATTTCCGCTCGGGCCTTGATCGATATATATGGATAATTGGAATGATATATGCTTACTACCATCCAACTGTAAGTGTCGATAACAATCCTGTCCATTTCCCCCTATTTTACAGTCCAATTTTGTCATTGGTGTATTTTTCGTACTTGACTGGTGGGTTCAATGTGAGTGCATCTGTTTAGATTTTGTCCTTCTTTTGAGTCAGTAGCTAACCAATTGGCATATATCTTTATAGGTTGAAAGATGGATGGAGAAACTGGAAGAAGCAGAATGGAAGCGTAAAACCTCAATCAAATCAGCTGTTTCTTTGATAGCCTTAACGGTATTATGCTTGTCATATTCAGGAAAATCCTGCTTCTTAAACATTGATCTCTGACAGTCTGAAATTTCTAGGTGGGATATCTATGGTTTGAGTATATATACAAGATGGACAAGCTTACTTACAATAAATATCATCCTTATACCTCATGGATTCCTATAACGTATGGTATCTCTCCTTGAATGCTTTAACAAATTGGACTGTGTAACTTATCCAATTTACTAATATAGCATATTGTTCTTGTTGATCAGGGTCTACATATGTTTACGAAATGTCACGCAGCAATTCCGCAGCTACTCTTTGACTCTTTTCGCGTGAGTGGTCATCTTGTGATATCTCTGTTTTTAATCTGTCTTATCTCACGTATTAGAGTATCATTTGCTTTGGACAGCGTTAGGTTTAAGTCTTAAAGATTGTGGTTGCTTTAGTCTTTTTAGTTTTAGGTAAAAATTACGCCTTTATCTGTAATCCCTAAAGATTATATTATATTTAAAACTTATGTTCTTTTTTTCCTCCCGACATTGTCTTTGGTTTACCAGATGGCTTGGAAAGATCACACTGGAGACCTACATCTTGCAATTCCACGTCTGGTTAAGGTAAGCTTATAATTGTTCCTGCAGCATGTTTAAGGTTTCACTAATAAGACAGGCTTTGCAAATGTTTCAAGTATGCCCTTCTGTTAGCAAATGTTTGGTCAATGAGAACTGGTGGCGCATTGCATACGTATTTCCCGATTATGTACATAGTTATGTAGGCCGATACCTTTCTTACTCTGGTTTCTGTGAGAATTTGCAGATCAAGTACCCCTGATGCTCAGCCTAAGTTGTTGCTTTCTATGATCCCGGATTACCCAATGTTGAACTTCATGCTCACTTCTGCCATATACGTTGCTGTAAGTAAAGGACGTTATTTTCTGTAATCTGAAGATACTCTTTTTCTCATGGTTGAAACTTTGCGCTATTGCAGATCTCTTACAGGCTCTTCGACCTGACAAATACATTGAAAATAGCATTTGTACCCAGTAAAGATAACAAGCGCCTTGTCTCCAACATAGTTACAGCTACAGCAGTTTCATGTGGATTATACTTCATCTCTTTTGTCTTCCTAAAAATCCCCCAAATGATGGTAAGTTTTATGACTCCAAATTGGATAGTTAATTAAGTTCGAGTCTGTTCCACATTGTTCAAATTGAGTATGGGTGCTTCCCTGCTTCATTTGTTTACATCGAAAGCTCTCACATGGTTCTCGTCTCACTCTGCAATTTTGTTGAAACTCCCAAAACTTCACAGGCGTGAGAATTCAAATATGTAAAGATATAGAACACAAACAAGGCCAGTTGCTTCTCAAAGTTTGTGACACGGGGGAATACTGTTCCACTGCAAGAGTTCTTGCATCCGTAACCCAATGGGGATATCGATTCATCTGCTGCTCATCACAGATCACTCGGTTATTAATTGAAATGCAGATCATTGTATTAGTTCCTTTTTCTTTTCTTGTCTGCATTGCCTACATTGTATTAGTATTAGATTTCGGGACACAAATTGTATAGGGAAGGGCGGGTAATTGATTTGACCTCCAACCAGGAGGATACCTTTGCCATACTTATATTACCACTTTTGCTACCATCATAGTAAAATCATCCAAGAGTTTGTCAAAACACGTCTCGTGCTGACGTTTTTACTAGTTTGTTACTGCAAAAATACTTGGAGCCATGGCTGTTACTTTGCAGATATTAACTATGAATGCATTTTATCCCCATCCCTTCAATTTAAAAAGCGGCAAACATTTTAAGCATTCGGAGTTAAAAAGAGTATTCGCTGTTGCACTCGAGCATCTGTGTTTTGATCTCTCCCATGATCTCTCCCATACAATGTTGGATGAAATAAATGCTATTAGAACCTGTTTGGAATTGCTTATGTGGGAAGCACTTTTACTAAAAGCAAACATTCAAATTGGTTAAAAGAAAACCAGTGTGTTTGTAATCCAAAGAGCAAAACAGCTTTCATAAACATGACCTAAAACAAAAACTTATCCTTTTAGCTAAGCAGTATTCATCGGAAAAAAATTGAGGGGGACAAACCCTACAATGACATTCGTTTGGTACAAATAACGAAAGACCGTTTTCAAATGGGCAGCAAAAGACTGCATTGCAGGAAGCAGCAGTGGGTTCAGACCCTTCTTGAAATAGACAACAGTTAGCAGCAACACAGGGTTCCTTTCATTCGAGACATAGCAGATAATCCCTCAGAATATGTGCACAATGTCATATGCAAATGTCCAGAACAGCACGAATGACAAAAGCCCGCCCAGAAAGCCATCGAGTATAATCTGGTTCCAGCTATCAAAATATGAATGAACTGTAAACCCTGTCTTGGCAATGAGTCCAACTGAAGTGACGGCCATGATAAGAAAATACAAAATAAATCCAGTAAGACCAGTGAATCCCAAAATTCCAGCAATGACCCCACCGACGATAGACATAAATGTTCGGCTGCACAAAGGAAAAATGCAGACATTTTAGTATTGACACAGAGAGTTATAAGAATGTAATTTCTAGCATGAAAACATTTTGAAGATATCAAATCATTTGGTGTGACATCTTCCGGCATGCTATTATGATTCATCTGAAAGGTCATTATGTCACACAGTTACACTAGCCTGATGTGATACAGTACCGACATGAGTACTACATGCAACTGTGATCCCTCCCAACATTTAGCAAGATAATTTATCATCGATTACAGGAGGATCGACAACTCCACATAAGAACACACGGGACACATGAGGTTGTCAAAACAAACCTGTAATATATAACTTTCATGTTACTTTGCAAATTCTCAGCGTTGAGGGTTGGCACATCAAATGCGGCCTCGCTAGATTTCTTCTCAAACGCACCCATATCTTCTTCTTTCTGTGAGCTGAGAAAAAATTCCTGAAGAAAAAGGAAAAAAAAAAAAGCAAGCCAACCGTCCCTCAGTTTTGTATAAACCATCAGCCTAATGTCATTGGAATAAATAATTAATGCAAGTTCAATAGAGCAGCTAGTCCAGAAAAACGCAAATCATAGAGTAACAGGGAAAAAAAAGAGGAACTCAAACAGGTAAAACTGTGAAGGACGCAAATAGACGCAAAACTTTCAGAACACAGCATATGGAACTCCTAGGCATGCACTAAACTCGCATAGGGCAAATCTAAAATTTCCACCAGAGGGGAAATCTATAAGAGTACAAGGTCAAAGACTCAATTGGGTTTGCAACTTTGCATGAAGTTCTACAATCACATAGAAGACTCATTTCTGCTTTACGAAATTACAATGAAATAAATTATCGAGATTTTTTTTTTCGAAAGAACTAAATTATCGAGATTTCAATGTATAAACAGCTAAAACAAGTCACGCAAATCGCCAATCTTCGCGCCTTAAATCCAAATTAGACGCTTGATATATATCAATCAGCAGAAACTGAACTGGGTTCATATTCTCTAGCAAATTCTAGGTCTAAGGTTTTTCTTAGCATAGGGACAGTAGAGTCTGACTACAAACAAGTTAATCACTAACATCTTACGCCATCAAAATTACATATCAAAAGAAACAGAATCACACAAACTCCAAACCATTACCCTGAACTTCTACAAATTCAAAAATCACACCCCTCTTCTGGAATCAAAATTTACAAATATTAAAATTCCTCCCGGCAAATTCCAGATTCGGTGTAATTATCGAAAATCTAGTGGTACGAGATCTGTAATTCGAGAACATATCATCCAAGTCGTTGAAACTCAAAACGAAGAAACGGAATTGAGAAATTGCAGAGATGGACTTACAGTGAGGAGCGATCGGAGGCCTCTGCTCTTCCAGTCCGCTGATGAATGAGAGCTTTCTTTTTGCCTAATTGGGTTTTTGGGTCTTAGAAGGAAACCGAGTCCGAGTCAGAGTGTCCGACCCGCCGATCCGCATTTTAACAAATTTCGTATTTCGCCCACCAAAGTTTATTACTTCTTATATTTTGCCCCTCTCCTGAACGTGAAATCCCATTTCTATCCTCCCCTTCTTCACTTGGACTGTACTTTCGAACCATCTTCTCTGCAACCCCAACCCTAAAAAACCTTCAAATTCTTCAACTTTGATTGGATATCGAGCGTCCCAGAACACAAAAATTTGATCTTTTAGCTGTCATTTGATTAGGGTTTTGAAATTTGCATCAGCTAGGGTTTTGAAATCTCTAATTTGATGAGCAAAATTTGAGCTGGTTTTTCAATGTATTTGAAGGAAGGACGCTCCTTGCTGCTGAAAGTTCACAAACCATCAATCCCATTTGTGCTCAACACAACAAACCCAATTCTCAATCCAAACCCTAAACCCCAAATCGATCCCAATCAAGACCAACCCTTTCTCAAAGAGTCTGATGTGCTGCAGAGGTTGAAATTCGAGCACCATTTGGCCTCTGCGTTGGAGTATTTCAGGTCAATTGCGAATTCTAGGGCTTTTAAGCACACCCCATTGACGTACTATGCCATGATTGAGAAGCTTGGCATGCAATGTGAGATGGATGGTGTGCAGTACTTGTTGAACCAGATGAAATTGGAGGGAGTTGGGTGCTCTGAGGAGCTGTTTATCAGTGTGATCAGCTCGTATCGGCGTGCCGGGTTGGCTGAGCAGGCATTGAAGATGTTCTATAGGATTAGAGAATTTAGGTGCAAGCCCACTGTCAAGATTTACAATCACCTCTTGGATGCTCTGCTTAGCGAAAATCGGTTTCAGATGATTAATCCGATTTATAGTAACATGAAGAAAGATGGGATGGAGCCAAATGTGTATACTTATAACATTCTGTTGAAGGCATTGTGTAAGAATGATAGGGTGGATGGTGCCCACAAACTGCTTGTTGAAATGTCGAAGAAGGGGTGTTTGCCGGACGCAGTGAGCTATACGACTGTAGTCTCTGCTTTGTGTAGACTTGGGAAGGTGGAGGAAGCTAGGGAGCTTGCTGGTAGGTTTGAACCCATTGTGCCTGTTTATAATGCATTGGTGAAAGGGGTGTGCAAAGAGTATAAGATTGAGGAGGCTTTGGAATTGTTGGTTGAAATGGTGGATAAAGGAATAAACCCTAATGTTATCACATACTCGACGATTATTAATACGCTCGCTGATACGAGGAACGTTGAGTCTGCTCTTGCAGTTTTGGCTCAAATGTTTGTGAGAGGATGTAGCCCTAATGTTCACACCTTTACTTCCTTGATAAAGGGTTATTTTGTGGAAGGGAGAGTGCATGAAGCTCTTGACTTGTGGGAGCGGATGATTCGCGAGGGATTTAAGCCAAATATTATTGCATATACCACTCTGGTACATGGTCTCTGCGCTAATGGAAAAATGGGGGATGCTGTATCTGTTTGCTATGAGATGGACAAAAATGGCTGCCCTCCAAATGTGATCACATATAGCACTCTAATTGACGGCTTTGCAAAAGTTGGTAACCTTGTTGGTTCATCTGAGACTTGGAACACCATGATGAACCGTGGTTGCCGCCCTAATGTTGTAGCGTATACCTGCATGGTGGACGTTCTTTGTAGGAATTTTATGTTTCATCAAGCTCATAATCTTGTAGAATATATGTCTGCTGAAGGTTGTCCTCCGAATACCGTTACATTTAATACATTTATCAAAGGGTTATGCGTCGATGGAAAGGTAGATTGGGCTGGCAAGATGCTCGATAATATGGAGAAACATGGCTGTTTGCCTAACATTACAACGTATAATGAGTTATTGGACGGTCTCTTCAAGGCTAACAGATTCGAAGAAGCTTATGGAATTGTTAGGGAGATAGAGGAAAGGGGGATGGGACTGAATTTGGTAACTTACAATACCATTTTGAATGGTTTTTGTCAAGCTGGAATGACCAAGGAGGCTATGCAGCTTTTCGGAAAGATGCTGGTAAGGGGAGTGAAGCCTGATGTCATCACATATAACACGATTATATATGCCAATTGCAAGCAAGGTACGATAAGCACTGCTATTCAGCTTTTCGACAGAGTTGGTGAAGAAAAGGAGTGGCAACCAGATGTAGTAGCTTATACCAGTCTGGTGTGGGGTATTTGTAATTGGGTAGGTTTAGATGAGGCCTTGGTTTATCTTGATAAGATGATAAGTGAAGGGATCTGCCCCAACATTGGTACATGGAATGCGTTAGTGCGGTGTTTCTTTAGCAGTTTAGGTCATTTGGGGCCAATCTACATACTGGATGATATACTTCGTAAATGATAAGAAACGTGAGTTGAATGCTCTTATGGAGAATCATATGTTTTTGCACCGAGCTAGCTTACAGACATGCTTACACATTAAACTCCGGTTACCTGTGAATATCTAAAGTAGTTCATACATTCGTTCCTAGCTTCCAGAAGTCGAACATGCTGTCAGTGCAGTTGTGGACCTTGGAGGCCATGGAAAATTGATGTACAGATGGCTCCGGCAGCAGCAGTTTTCAGTCTGCACTGGAACTATTGCATTGCCTGAAATCCGATGGAGGCAGATTAAGAGCAAAAGCCAATGCAACATGTTGCCCAGAAAGCTGCAACAGGTCACTGATCTTTATCTCTTTTTCTTATGGCATATTCGCTTTGCGCTCTCCATAGTTTTGTTCTCTTTTTTGGTCGAAAATGTGATCCGTGTGAGTTGCTCACTTATGTATGTATCATGTTCATGAGTTGTGAATAGAAAATTTTGGCTGCAGATGCAAGTAGTGCGACATATTGTAAGAGTGTTTTCTTCTTGCATTTTCCCTGTTGTCGATTTTTTCAAGCTCCCTTGTAATCTGATATTATGCGAACAAACTCGAAGGATTTACGCGAACAAAATGAAGCACGAAACAATTGGTTAGATCAAATTATTTAACAAGACGATTTATTCTATCCAGAAAAGGAAATAGAAAAACTTTCTAAACAGGGTAAACTAGATGGCAACCAAACTAGTCCTATTTGTTCATGCTCTATTCCTTTTTCAAATAAGATTTAGCAATCCGCCCGTCAGCTCCTTTGGGGTAGATACCGCCAGTGACACGCTCATCACCGCTACCATATACGATCCTTAGTATCTCCTCTGGAGTCCTGTCATATGCAACTGAGTACTCGTCTCCAGCGAGAATGTTGCCGCTGACTTTTCCCTCAGCACCTCTGTATTCGTGAACCACAAGGCCTTCATCTTTCAAACCTGTGCGCCCTAGCTTATTCCTTAGATCGGAAATGCGATTCGTGAACTCAGCCACTGTAATACCATACGGTTTCACTATCAGGTTCGCGTGCTCGTATAGCAATGCTCGAATCACTGCATCTTGGCCTGATTCCACGCCCAAAAGACCTGCAACTAGCTGAACAGGACCAAAATGCACATTCAGGTTCACAATATTATGTGATAAAGATTAACAAATTTGGTTATGCTTTTAAGGTACCATTCTCTCGCCAGACTTATTTTCCGGACAAATGCCAAGACTATAAATCTGGACGATGATTCTTGTCATAATGTGCGGTCGAGATTCACAGTCTGGAAACACGATAAGCATCTAATATAATACTTTCAATTCTTGGAATTGTGTTTGAAGCTTACCCTTTTGGAAGTAGCACCTTGGAGCTTAGGGCTTGCACCAACGTAGCCAGTGAGACCAACATAAGGAATCAAATAGGATGCGAGGAGATAGTTGATTGAGTTGGCATAAGGGTCAAATGGTGGATTTAAGGGACTCCCAAATGCCGAATCAAACACATGAGCAAATGATTCTGCACTTATATTCAACAATGGCCTTGGGAAACCCTTCACGGTTTTCTTAATAGCTCTGCACAAATTGCATATGCAGAATAAAAAAAGAGGTGTGCGGAAATCACTTCCCTCGTAAATTAGGAAAATTAAGAGAAAAAATGGATAGAAGATTGAACCTCAAGTGTCCAACTTCTTGCCATCCAAATTGCGTGATGACATCCCTAGTGAAGTGGTCCAAATGTGCCCTTTTAGCACCAATGGGAGTTGGACCTCCTAGGGTTAAGCTCGGATCAACTGTATCCAAGCCATGCCCGAAAGCACCGTACAAAAAGAACTCAGCTTCCAAATACTCTAAATTCAAAGGGAACTCCAAAAGATCGACATCCGATTGCGGGATGGAGGAGGAGCCGTCGTGGTGGTGGTGGTCCAATATCGATTCGGAAGAGCAAGATAGTGGGAGGAGGATGAGGAAGGCAACAATGACGGTGGTGGTTGTGGCGGTGGCATAAGCAAATGTAGCCATGTTTGTTACAGTTTTGAGTGTGTCTCAGTGTGATGGACTTGTTCATTTATATAGCATTCTGATGAGCTCACGAGTTTAATGCACATTTATAAAAAAAAAAAAAGAAAGAAAAATCTCATGAGAACGTCTGTCTTTGCATGCATGGTGGGTGTAGGTGGCTGATGATCGGGGGATGATTCATGATCCATAAGAGATAACAACGATTTCATGTTGAAAGTTTTGCTACAATTTACTTTCTTAAGTAATATTTTATGTTCGAAATCGTTTGGATAAGAGGATAGAATATTAGGAAGTCAAATAGATAAAATAGAAGTTTCTTTCCAAATAATGTTATTTAGGCTTAATTGTACCTCAAGAATCGGATTAGAATGAACAACTCATTATATTCGATTTTTCATTTAGAGGAGATAGAGAGGTGGATTAGACATTAAAGTTTTTTTTGAGGAGAATTGGAATTGTAAAGTTTTTTTTATGAGTAATTTTGTCTTCTACTTTTAAGTTGTACACAATACTTTCATTTCTCACTTCGGTATATCTTAAATATAGTAGGTTATCCATTCCAATCTAATCCGACCAAACAAAGCCTTACACACATAAAAGTTAACTACATTGTAGACACTCACTAATGCAGGTATGTACCACATATATGGTAATTTGGTTAGTTTTGTGACCAAACTTAATTAGAGAGTATTCATCGTTATGATATTATATGTCATGTTATAATTAATATTTTCATAGTGTGATTGTGTAAATCCTAAATAAAGATAATATAGGAATATGTGGGATCTAGAAGATCTTTCATATTAGATTTTGTATTACTTTGTAAGCAAGTTATTTTATCCCTCTTATTACTATAAAAAAAAAAGGCACTAAGCTTGAGGAAGCCCTTTATCCTCTATGCCATTTTTCTCTCTAAATTTTAGGTCACAACATGCTAAAAATGATAGCGTTAATGGGTTAAATAGTTAGTTGTTAGGTGGGAGAGGAATTGTTGGGGATCAAACCTACATTAGAGTGCATAGACATAATTGTTTTACACCGTTGCAGTAAAACACCATATGCTTATAAGGGAATCAAATCAACAATTTTAGCTAAAACACCTTTGAATATATTAAATCAACTAAAAGACATAAATCCAAACAAAGCTTCTATATGCTACCATCTTCTTAAATTTAATCTATTTTTTAAAACGTTACACAAATTTATACAAAAACATTTCTCACTTTCTCACTTTCTCTGCCCTCAGTTTTCTTATCCTTCCTGTTTTCCTACACTAATTGTTCTACCCTTCCTTGTTCCCTATCTTCTTCTATATCATCATCGTTAGATGATTAATCCGATATATAGCAATATGAAGAAGGATGGGATGGAGCCAAATGTGTATACTTATAACATTCTGATAGGGTGGATGGTGCTGACAAACTTCTTGTTGAAATGTCGAAGAAGGGGTGTTTGCCGGACGCGGTGAGCTATACGACTGTGGTGTCTGCATTGTGTAGACTAGAGAAGGTAGAGGAAGCTAGGGAGCTTGCTGGAAGATTTTGATCCCGTTGTGCCTGTTTATAATATTGCATTGGTGAATGGGGTGTGCAAAGAGTGTAAGATTAAGGAGGCTTTGGATCGTTGTTAGATGAAATGGTGGATAAGGGAATAGTCCGTAATGTTAATACGCTCAATGATACGACGAGGAATGTTGAGTCTGCTCTTGCAGTTTTGGCTCAAATGTTTGTGAGAGGATGCAGCCCTAATGTTCTTCACGCCTTTACTTCCTTGATAAAGGGTTATTTTGTGGAAGGGAGAGTGCATGAAGCTCTTGACTTGTGGAAGCCCCTTTTTCGTGAGGGATTTAAGCCGAATATTATTGCATATACTACTCTGAATCTGATACATGGTCTCTGCACTAACGGAAAAATGGGGGATGATGCTGTGTCTGTTTGCTATGAGATGGACAGAAATGGCTGTTCTCCAAATGTGACCACATATAGCTCTCTTATTGATGGCTTTGCAAAAGCTGCAGGTACCCTTGTTGGCTGCCCTCCAACATGATGAACCGCGGTTGCCGCCCTAATGAGTTATGGGGCGGGCTCTTCAAGGCGAACAGATTTGAAGAAGCTTATGGAAATGTTGGGGAGATCGAGGAAATGGGGATGGAATTTGGTATCTTACAATACCATTTTGAATGGTTTTTGTCACGCTGGAATGACCGAGGAGGCTATGCAGCTTTTCGGAAAAATGCTGGTAAGGGGAACGAAGCCTGTTGCCATCACATATAACACGATTGTATATGCCAATTGTAAGCAAGGTACGATAAGCACTGCTATTCAGTTTTCCGACAGAGTTGTTGTCTTACCTGTTAATGCACTTGTGCCCATTGGAGGCCATGGAAGATTGGTGTGCAGATGACTCTGGCGGCAGCCTAGAATCCAATCGAGGCAGATAACGAGCATAACGGAAAAATCCAATGCAACATTCAGAAATTCTGCAACTGGTCACTCATCTGTAACTCTTTTTCTTATAGCATAACTATTTTTATGTATGTAATCCACATAGTTTCGTCCTTTTTTTGGTCGAAAATGTAATCCGTGTGATTTTCTCACTTATGTATGTATCAAGTTCATGAGTTCTGAACAGAAATTTTGGCAACAGATGCAAGTACTGCAACACATTACAAGAGTTTATGCGAACAAAATGAAGCGCGAAACGATTCCTTAGATCAAATTAGTTAAGAACATGATTTATTCTGTCTAGAAAAGAAAAAAAAAGAAAAACTTTCTGAACATGGTAAACTAGATGGCAACCAAACTAGTCCTATTTGTTCATGTCCTATTCCTTTTTCAAATAAGATTTAGCAATGCGGCCGTCAGCTCCTTTAGGGTAGATACTGCCAGGGACACGTTCATCACCGCTACCATATACGATCCTTAGTATCTCCTCCGGAGTCCTGTCATATGCAACTGAGTACTTGTCTCCGGCAAGAATGTTGCCAGTGACTTTTCCCTCAGCACCTATGTGTTTAGGAACCACAAGGCCTTCATCTTTCAACCCTTTGTGTCCCAGCTTATTCCTTAGATCTGAAATGCGATTTGTGAACTCAGCCACTGTAATGCCATATGGTTCTACTTTCAACTTCGCGTGCTCGTACAGCAATGTTCGAATCACTGCATCTTGGCCTGATTCCACACCCAAAAGACCTGCAACTAGCTGAACATGATCCACATGACCAATGATGTTAGAGCTGTTGAATCCACGAACCCTAATTGACGGATTTTTAGTTTAGTTGAAACTATGGTGAATGTTCATGGATCATTTCCAAATTTTATTCTTCAAAATTATTGTATTTGAAGCATATTATGTGATAAACATAAACAATTTGATTTTGGTTCCACTCTCAGGGTAACGCTCTCTTGCCGGACTAGTTTTCCAAACAAATATAGAAGACTGTGAAGCTGGACGATGAATTATGTTTATTCTTGTTATAATATGCGATCAAAATTCACAGTCTGAAAATATAATAAGCACTGAATAGATTCATAGAATACGTTAAAATACTTACCCTTTTGGAAGTAGCACCTTGGAGCTTAGGGCTTGCACCAACGTAGCCAGTGAGACCAACATAAGGAATCAAATAGGATGCGAGGAGATAGTTGATTGAATTGGCATAAGGGTCAAATGGTGGATTTAAGGGACTCCCAAATGCCGAATCAAACACATGAGCAAATGATTCTGCACTTATATTCAACAATGGCCTTGGGAAACCCTTCACGGTTTTCTTAATAGCTCTGCACAAATTGCACTTAAATAGGGTCGGATATGCAGAATACAAAAAGAGGTGTGCGGAAATCACTTCCCTCGTAAATTAGAAAAATTAAGAGGAAAAATGGATAGAAGATTGAACCTCAAGTGTCCAACTTCTTGCCATGCAAATTGCGTGATGACATCCCTAGTGAAGTAGTCCAAATGTGCTTTTTTAGCACCAATGGGAGATGGACCTCCTTGGGCTAAGCTCGGATCAACTTTATCCAAGCCATGCCCCAAAGAGCCATACAAAAAGAACTCAGCTTCCAAATACTCCAAATTCAAAGGAAACTCCAAAAGATCGACGTCCGATTCCGGGACGGTGGAGGAGCAAGATAGTGGGAGGAGGATGAGGAAGGCAGCAATGGCGGTGGCATAAGCAAATGTAGCCATGTTTGTTACAGTTTGAGCGTATGTCTGAGTAGCTATGGACTTGTTCAATATATAGCATTCTGATGAGCTCATAAAATATAAAAATTCGAAAAATATGGAAAAAAAAATCCCTCATGGGTTTAGTGACACGTGGCAGAAATGTATACTCGGTCAAAGTTGGCTTGTGATCTCAGAAGTTACTATTTTTTTATTGTTTTTTTTCTTTTGAAATTTGGAATAAGAAAAATATTAACAATAGAAATCGTTTAATTTATTAATCTTTATTTGAAGATCACTCTTATAAAATCATTCGAATTAGAAATAGTCTAATCATCGAAACGCATCATTATGCATATGTTACATCTTACATGTACCTATATCGTTGATTTGTTCTATACATTTAAATGACTAAATGATTTCCGAATGGAATAATTTCTTGTAGCTGTAATTTTCAAATAAAAATTAAAAAAATTAAACAATTTTGATTGTAAAATTTGTCCGTGGAATACTTGAGCAGTTACATAGGATCCTCAAAGAACGTTCGTCTTTGAGGGTTTGCATGCATGATGGGTGTCGGCGGCTGATGATCGGGGGATGACGATTCATGTGATTCATAAGAGACAACCACGTTTTTTTGCATGTTCGAAATCGTTTGGATAGATATTTAACAGATACAGGGGATTGGCTATAGTGCTCGCAAGCATTAAATGCTTACACCCATCTCACCCTCCTTCCCCCCCTCTCTCCTCCCTCCTCCCTCCTCTCTCTTTCTAATGGTGAGATGAGTGTGAGCATTCAATGCTTGCGAGCACTATAGCCTACTCTCAGATATAGATATTCAGGACTTTCAGGGCTCTTCTTTTGCAAGAGTGTCGTGCAAGACTTGTGCAAGACAATTCCAATCTCTAGCCCGTCGGATTAATCCCAATGCTCAATACCTGTAAATGATTGACGCGTGGCTATAAGAAAAGAGAATCTTGCCCCCACACACTCTCTCCTGCCCGAGAAACCCACCTGTTGTACGTCACTTCTTCATCTCTCTCTCGTCTCTTGTCAAGGAACATGGAGAATTGATGGTGTTGCAATTTCAGGAAATTTGGAAAAATATTCTTTTTAAGAGGCCTAAAAAGATTTTTATCTTTGTTATTACAAATATTTTTTGAAATTAACTTAACTTATTATTTTAGTTTTTCAATTTAAAAATTAATTAATTTCGTCAAATTGACCCAAGTCATCTATTTAATTTTTGCCGTTAAATTTCATTAAATTTTTAGTTAAATTATTGATGTGGTATGATATAAAAACTACAAAATTACTCATTAAATAAAAGAAATAAATTATTAATTTAAATTTTTAAAAACTAATAAATTGACAATTTTTTTATTGCACAGATGTCATCTTTTTATTATACATAACCACTAATTCCAAACTCCTCAGCAAATTACTCTTCTTTTTTTTGGTTAATCCGCTGATGCCAAATCCACCGCTCGCAAACCAAAAAACGAAGGATTTTTCTGAGCTCTGGTTCGGATTTTTCTTATGATGTTTGAGAATGATGGGAAAAACTCGGTTTCAGATTCTTTTTTTTTTTCCTTCAAAGCTCTGCTGCTTCTAGTGTTGTTCTTTGACGATAGAGAGAGGGAGAGATGAATTGATGTACAACGTTTGGGTTTCTTGGGCAGGAGAGAGAGAGAGAGAGAGAGAGAGAGAGAGATTGTGGGTCATGGACTCTAGAAAATTATAAACTCTCTTTCCTAACTAGTGACTACGTGTCAAGGTATTAAGCATTAGAATTAATCCCGCGGTTAGGATTGGAATTGTCGCGCAGAAAGTCCGAAAAAACTTCAATATATTACGTAGTGTTTGACAACGGAGGTTACGAGACAAGTAAAAATCTAACTTGCAATCTCAGTACCGTAAAAATTGTAATGTTAAATACTATATAATATTAAAGCAATACCCTATAAAGTCTTGCACTATCTACCCTGATATTTTGTATTATTGTTTTATAATGCGAAGTCAAATAGATAAAATTGAAGTTTTTTTTTTAAGGAGTCAAATTTCAGTGGTACGTATTATTCACTGTTAAATGGTTAATATATAAAAGTTGACACTCACTAATGCAAGTATATCCCACATATATGGTATGACTAAAATTAGAGAGTGTGTCAGCAATTTGATTAATTTTGTGTCAAAATAACATTATGTTACTTTCAATATTAGGTAGCATTTTATGATACACAACAACATACAAGATTTTAGAGAAAATTGGAGTAATGTTCTGTAAACATTAGCTCAATTGGAGCTTTGGTCCCTCAACTAAAAATGCGTGAGCATTTGTCTCTAAACTTGTTGTAACGTGGATCAATGGTCCTTTTGGTTAACTTGTTAGAACCTCCATCCAAAATAAAGGTAAAGGGGCATAAAATAGATGGAAGTTTTAACAAAATTTGCCAAAATAATCATTGCTCCACATTATAACAAGTTCAGAGACCAATACTCACGAATTTTTAGTTGAGAGACCAAAACTCTAATTGAGCTAAAATTCAAGGGCCATTACTCCAATAAGATTTTATGAATCGAATTTATCCAGCATTGTGATATTATAATTATATGCCGGTCTCTTAAATGGGAAGCAAATCAACAGTTTTAGTATATTAAATTTAAATCAACTAAGATATATAGATCCAAACAAAGCTTTTTTATATGCTACCTTCTACTTAAATTTAATCTATTGTTTCAAACGTTACACAAATTTATACAAAAACATTTCTCAATTTCTCTGCCCTCAGTTTTCTTATCCTTCCTGGTTTTCCTACACTAGTTGTTCTACTCTTCCTTGTTCCCTATCTTCTATATCATCATTGTCAGCGTCGACGATAATAATCCCGTCTTCATCTTCATCTTCATCTTCATACTCTTCGTCATCATACTCCATATCATCCTCTTCTTCTTCATCAGAATCTGTACCTCCACCGAGGGTGTGGAACTCGGGAGGAGGAGGGCAGTCTTCTGTGATTGCCTCGTCCCTCTTCATCACAAGATGCCGAATGACTCTCTCATCCTTGTCTAGCATGGTCTTGAAGTCATTTATCCATTTGGCTTCCATCTCAAAGTTCATCAAAACGTAGTAAGCGTTCTTCGCTTTCCTTATTTGGTATGCTAGTCTTCGCATTCCCCAATCACTCACTCTCCATATCCTGGCTTTCTTCTCCCCTAGAAACTCTGCAAGTAATTCATAAATAAACTTCAATAAAAAATTTTTGATATATTTCAATTGCAACTCAAAAGGGCAAGGGAACTTCATTCTACAAGAATTCCTGTAAGTATACCCCGCATCAGTAGAACGTTAACAAGTTGCTATGAATGCTCAATCTAAGCAACACTTACAGATTGATGAAATTCTATCAATTACAAGCTCACTTGCCATGTTTGGTGAAAAACGAATTTATAACGTTAAAAACAAAAACAAAAAAGCTATCCATCCAAGTTCATGAAAAGTTTTCACCATTCCTCAAAACTCTTCAAATATGATACCTAAAGTAAAACTGCTACAGATTACTTCAAGGGGCCGTGCTGACGTTATTTCAGGGGCAAGGTAAATGTGACACCCTTGAGACATCAACATTTCAGCAGGGAAACCATTAACACTATGAAACATCCAAACATCATCACAGTGTTTTTAACCTTATTTCGAACTCCACTTCTTTATCGTAGGCCGTACTAGAGAGTTGGAAGACAAAATTTTGAATACACCAAAATTCATGGTGAACCTATCATACTTAGAAGACAAAATTTTGCATACATCAAAATTCATGGTGAATCTATCATATTTGGTTCAGTAATAACGGAGACAATAATAAGAGAGTTAGAAGAGAAAATCTAACCTTCAATTTTCTCCTTGACGCTCCCAACCTCTTCCGCATGCTTCTCATGAATCAGATAAACCAGCTCATAGTGGCGCACTATAACAGGGGAAATAGTAAGTCATAACCAGCCCACCGCGGTTAAAAAATAAATAACATTTTCCATTTGTTCTATGAATTATTAGAAGACAATTTCTTTCACCATTTCGATCACACAAGTCAAACCAAAAGGCAATCCTACAAGCAAGAAAAATGACCATGAACCACACTTACTTCGTTCCTCATTCAAATCGCTTTGCAGCTGGAGCTTCAAAAATTCATACACCTTCTCTGCATAGTGACGAAAACAAAGTTAATAACTGCAAGGCCCCAAATCATTCTTCGAAAAAAAGGGCAATCGCTATTCCTTTTGGAAAAGTAGCAACCGCGTTTGAATCATGATAACTCACCTTCTTCGGCATCTGCAAACTCGGGGAGAAGGTTACCATCTTCCTGAACTTTCGTCTGCAATTCATAACAAAACCTCATCTCAAAACCATCCACAATTAAACTTAAGCAACCCAAAAAATCTTATCTTATCCACCTTCATTTAGTTTTTCAAGAAAAATAAAATCTCTTTCGACGCAAGGCTCTTACTTGAATGGTAAAAGACAATAATCCAAAGAAACAGAACAAACCCACAATTTGAATGTATCAGAAACACGAAAGAGTAAAAAAATATGGACTTCTGTAAAATTTGAATTTAAGGGAACCTGTTTAAGCAGCACAGATTCAGGGAAAGGCCCAGTGGACTCATCCGGTTTCGATGCAAAGCTGTGATTGTCTTCCTTCTTCTTCTCCTTGTTGCTGTTCTTCTTCGCACCAACAATCACCGACCTTCTGACTCCGACTGAGAGCTTCTGAGCGGGAAATGGCCGACGAGAGGAAAACAACGAGTACCCATTTGAGAATTTCAAGCTTGAATTTTGGTTTCTGGAGGAGGACCCATTTGTGCCGGCCGGTTTTAGAGCCGTTGGAGTGAGAGAAACTGCAGAGAAGGAGTGTAAGAGTGCCCCCATTGAAGCAGTTTTAGTTTTGGAGCAGAGGGACTCGGCGAGAACATGCGCTTTGCGGCAAAAGAGGAGAGAAAGGGGTGGTTTCGTAATTTCGATAGAGTTATATCATGATGGTTAAATCCTGTCCGTCTATAAGTTGATCCTGGTCCGCCGTTTGATTCATCTAGTTCTTCGTGGTAGATATCCAACGGTCTAGTTAAATTGGTTTTCCTTCTTCATCGATTTTGTTTCAATTCGTTTTCTTTTTATTTTTAGCTTTTACATTCTGAATTCAGACACGTTTATTTATTTTTATAAAACGACATTCTAAACTATTATAATTTATAAAATTTATTTGAAAAAGAATTTAAATGTTGATTCATTATTTTAGCCAACTAACTTTTGCTCGATAAATACAATAGTATAAGGCTATAAGCGAATAACAATATCGTATTAGCCTTGAAAAAATCGAACCCTAATTAATTATACAATGACATAACTAACTTCAAGGGCGGAACTTGAAATTTTCACTGAGGTGGAAAGTAACTTTTTTTTTTCCTCCATCTATTATATGCGGGTGAGTCGGTAACTTTGTTTTGAGAGTTGTTACTAGGTAGGGTGAAATGAACCAATTTTGCTTGGTGAGATAGGCTAATTTCCATGGAGGTTTGCCTTCATAAGAATTAACACAATTTATGTCTGTCCAAAAAAATTGCACCGGGCCGTAGCTCAACCCGGTCTAAGCGTAGTTCCGCCCTTGCGAACCAGAACGGGTCGTTTTTCAAGTACAAGAATCAAATTCAAATCGAGCCATTGGAGATCAAAAAACCATTCCCGACACCACAAGTTCAAAGCTGAACCACCAAACTGACCGTATTGGGAGCATAACAAGGATTAAATCGACTGTGTCGCGGGTTATCATATTCGATAGGGTTTTATCCCATGAGATAAATAGCTAACCATCAGATTACATGGTTTCATAAAATGCACAGGCTTCACATATCCTCAATTTCCATAAACATAGTAATGCATTCATTGCCTAACGTCATTCGTGCTTTTTCATCATTCCTTGCGTCCAACCAGTTTATCTCCCTTCACAAACCCAAGTGCAAAATGTAGGCAGTGCAACAACAATATTGCCTTGCCCCGCCTCGGAAATGTAAACTACCCTAACTTCCGGCAGTCTATTTAGCGGTCCACATTCTTGTGAAAACGGGGAAATGATGGAAGATACGAAGACGATTAAGAATGATGAGACGGTATACAAACTCTGTAGTATTGCAGGCTAATGGTGACTGGATTCTATACTTACGAAGTTATGATTAATGATGTCAAACTTTCCTCGGGCCTTCTCTTCTGAAAAAAAAAAATACAACAGGCCATCATTGAACATATGAACTTTCTTATCAGGAATCAGTACCACTAATGCTTGCAAAGATTAGCGCAAAACAAACGGGAACAACTTGGATACTCACCATTTCTTTCCCTTTTTCTTTCTCTTGTTAGCACTGCCACTGGTGCTGCCACTGCTCTTGGTACCAGGTCCAGATTTGGCAGATGGGCTCTCGGAGGAGGTGCCGGCACCAAAATTTTCAAACATGCCAGTTTGCACTGCATTCTGTAACCACTCGAAGAATTCTTCCTCTGTCATGTTCTCTTCCATATTCGATGTTGGCATCCGACCTCCTCTTTGCCCCGAACTTGCTCCCTTTCCGGTATTATGCTTAGAGGTCACGCTAGTGTTCACATGAAAACTTGGCTTGTGAGTGTTGGCTGGACATCTCATTCCCTGCAACAAAATTTAGCTTCATGCACATCGGCTTTCAATGTGACCATAACTGTGTGTGGGTGTAGAAGAGAGCATGAGTGTTTTTCAAAAGGAAAAAGAATATCCATGATAAACTTAATAAAAAAGTTCAAATTGAATTACCTGGCAAATGTACCACTCGGTAGCATTGTATATCTTGCTATCAGCACAAACAAATGCGGATGGAGCATCTACCTGCACATACAACATTACTTAAAAAAGGATAATCTTGCATTAGACATATTTCAGATACTATGATCGTACTGGTGATAATTCTTTTTCATTCTCTTTTAAGATTCTTTTTCTTTCAGTTCCCACTCGCAAACAATGGACAAACTATCAAGACGCAAAATTCTAAAACAACCTTTCTCCAGCATATATAAATGCACATACCTTCTGCAACATTCCAAAGAAGAAGGGTTGGGAAGATTGTTCAACCCACCCATCACCATCTTTTGCTTGATGAAAATCTTTGCAATCCTTCCAAAAGAGAAATTCCACAAAGAAAACATCAGCACCAGGCGCAAAAATCTCTAGCAGCATCATGCTTTAAGGACGCTAAATCCTTAAACTCTTTGATAGATGCAAACTAATAGAACAACATTATAAGGTTTAAAGGTAAATGAAAACCTGGCACCATCGTGCTTGAGATTTTGATTTCCTAGTGAGCACCCAGACATGAAAATTGCCGCACTTATTGCAGGCGATTCTCCTTGAATCCCCAAATGGGTCCTCACCATCAGTTTCTGGGTGTGCAAATCCAGAGGGGAAGACACCATGCCCTCCATTCTAGGAAACACATTGCAATATTAGGTAAGGCGGATAGACAATATATTCAGTAAATGAACAACTAATTCCTGGCAGAAGCCATAGCAACGGGATGTATCCAAAACAACATAAGTTACTACTAACAATTCAAAAATTAATCACAAAGTTGAATGAAAGGACCCCCTTGGATTTTAGGGAACCGACTGACAGGTGTTGGGTTGATATTTGACGTATATACTGTACCTCTTTTACCTATTAAATTAGCCATGGTTTTATATAAAATAGTTGGATTTGATATGTTTTGTGCGAATTTTGTAGAAATCATAGTTTGGAGATAAATGTGGACTTTCGAGAAAGAATTACAAGGAAAACACAAAGGAAGAGCAAGGAGGGTTGCGTGAGCTTTGTTGGATTTGTATAAAAATTGGAAATTGGGCCTGTGCAAATAAGTCCAAATTGTGCTAATTGGCTGTCCCATTTCACTTGAGACGGTGGTGTGTCTTTTTCCAATAAGGAGTGGCTCTTTGATTCTTTGTCACGTGAGAATTAAAGAAGAAGAGAGATTTAAGGAGAGAAGTCGGCATAGTATGAAGTATATATACAAAGCAGGACAAACAGACCACAACTCACATATATATATATATATATATACTCAGACAGAGAGAGCATGGAGTAAAGGACTGCGCAGCCTGGAAACCAAGTTGGAGTTTCACATATTCTTCCATGTCATCTAATTCAACCATGTTTGTCCTTAGTTCAATCATGAGCTAATTCCCTTTTGCTAGGGCTAGGGTGTACTCTTACCATGAACATCTAATACTCGTTATTTTATATTAATCTCAGTTATTTTCCATGTTGAGTAATTGTTATTGTGCTTTATTGCTATCAAATAACTGGCCATTATTTGTGTGAAGAACTAAATTGTGAATGACAGGTTGAATTTAGTAAATAGCTTCTCGTAATAATTACCATGAATTACATAGTTGAGTACTGGCTATGATTTGTGTAGTTCTTATAATTATCCATTGAGCGTAAAGGGTTTCGATTATCTAAATCTGTGGGATAGTTAGGAACACAGTTAGTATATTCTGACAGGAAATATTGGCGAATTAAGGGATAATTGTTTGCAACATGAGAATAATTTGATCTTGATATGAATAACGGGGTTAGATGGGATTGAGAAAGAGGAACCTCATGTCCTAGTGTTTCCATTCATAAATTTTTCATGGTTAATTCACTTTTGCTTCGTGTTCGATCAATTGTTATTTTTAATTGCGTTTAGTTCTTCTTACATATCTAATTTTCTCATCATAATTCTTGTTTTATTTGTTATTTAGGTTAATCCAATCCTTGTTGGAACGACACTCTACTTATCATTATATTACTTGAGCGATAATGTACTCTTGATACACTTGCAATTATCACAACAACATGTTTCACTGTAAGCATCAACCTCTTCTCACATTCCTCATGGATATGGAAGAGATTGGTCAAAAGATTTCAAATTCTAAAATCAATTATAAGAAAGCATACAAATTAGATATATATTACCTTTTGTGAAGAACTTTGAAATCTACGGAAAATGTTCAGCAGTTCCTCTCTCCTTAATTCGTCGTCATATGTTTTTCGCTTCAGGGAATCAAGTAAAATCTAGAAAAGATGGAGCAAAAAGGGCCAGCAGTACAATCAGAATCAGAATCAAGTAGATCATAGAAAAAATCTCAATGGATATCAAATGATCACCTCATATGCATTCTGAAGTTTCTTGAAAGCTTCAGCAGCTTTTTCATTTCCCATATTTTTATCAGGATGGACCAACATTGCCTGATAAGAAATATAACATAACAAAGTTAGATCTCAGACTCAATGCTTGGCCATACAAATCTTGAAACTTCCAAGAGAATAACATAACAAGAAACAAAAAAGAAGTTGGAAAAGATCCCTTTTCATGCTTATTAGAGCAAAGAAAGAATGGCACTTACCTTTTTCTTGTACTCCCGCTTCAGTAAAGAAACATCAACATTTTCGTACCGAGAAAATCCCAACGCCGAATAGTGATCAGTACAGTTTAACAGCCGAACTACTTCATCTTCAGAGGTTATCTCAGAATCAGTGCCACTGGTTGAAGGTACTCCAGGGCTACGATCAGCAGAAAACCATGGGCCATTTTCGGAGGATGAAGCACGTGCCTGCTCACTGTTAAAGAAGTCTGGTTGACCTGGCATTCCAGATGTTTGTTCAGGGGATCCGTTGGGTCTTCTCTGCTGACTTACGTTGTTCTTTAGGAAATATATCACACAATCACTTGTGATAAAAGATAAATTCAACCCCAAAAGCAAACCCAGCCATCCCACATATGTCCAAGCACAATAAATGGAATACACAGTGGCGATTGAAAGGGAAATACGCTCATGGCTCAGTGTGAATGCCAAACCTGAATGTTGAAGAATGTCAAAGCTCAGCAAGCTGTGATAAAGAAATATGCATACTTTAAACAGTGATCTGCACTTGTAAGAAGGTAAAAGAATCACCTCCTAAGAAGATTACAAATCCTGTTGTCCAAAAGCTTCCATAGAACCACAAGAAAAGAGCTCCACAAAAAGCAACCACTAAAATCGAGAGCATGAACCCAATGAAAAGTCCAAGTAAAGCAGCGAAGACCTGGGAATTTATTTAATAGGTATGAGAGCATACTAATGCAAAACTTATCAGATACTCTCTAACTCAACCATCCGCCTCCCCAGTTGCAAAAAACAAATAATTTTTGTTAAGGAAACATTCATTAAGTCTGGATGTTCAACAAGTGAGAACTAAACAGAAGGAACCAGGGAGGTTTAAAAGGACAAGGGACTCAAAACAGGTGCATTTTGTTGGAAACAAAACAAGTAGAAAAAATAAGGCCAACTATAATAATAAACATCCCAGCCATAGCAACAATAAGTTATAATGAAGTGAGTGGTCCGTAGCAACTTAGCAATACTAGGGCTTACCAATACAATCAGAAACTTGAACATCCCGGCCATAGCAACTACTGAGAGAATACTGCACCATATAACAGAAAAGAAGGAAGTTGTCCCCATCCGAACTAAGCTGTCAATGCCCCTTAAGGTACAATCCATCCAGGCCATTGATAAAAGAAACAATATACTCCCAAACTGCATAAGCCACTTCAAAACAATTGGATATGCCTGCTCAAACTTTGTTTTGACATAATCACGGGCATACAGTGCCTTACTTTTTATGGTAAGAAACATTGGCTCGTGCCTCTGCAACCATTCACTGGCCATCTTCAAGAAAGGCAATGCTGATGCCTTCAAGTTTCTAAACAATAGAGTATCTGAAAACTCTAACCGACCCATCAAAGTTCTCATATGCCATCTATTCAGGGAGGAGCCAGATTTTCTTTTTGTGTGTTTTCGGCGTAAGTGGCTCGGAGGTAATGTCCCATTTTCTTCTCTCGTGCTTGGAACTTCATTATTCCCATTGCAATCTCCTAAATCACTCCCTAAAAAACTTGACTCCTCTGGACCCTGCATTGCATCCATACCTTGCTTCTCTTTCCTCAAAGACTTTCCAGACTTTTGTTTGCTTTTATTCTCATCTCCAGGATGATTGGTTTTACTCGCACCAGCTGAAACAGGACTGCTTGGCTGGTCACCAGTTGGCTGTTCCTCTCCAGGGAAAACCTTCACCTCACTTGCCTTCCCATTCCCTTTTGTTTCTCCCAGTGTACACCCTGAATCTGAACCCTTCTTTTTGTGCTTTGATGTCTGGCGATCTACAGCATTCTTCTGTTGATTACCCTTCCGAGCCATAAGGTAAAAGACCTTGACGTACTGTAAGTTAAGTCAAGCTAGACGACTTACAATCGATCCAAAGCAGCCATTCCAGAAATACAATCTGAAAATTAAAAAAACAAACACAGTCACAAGGATGCATGTATATATAAAATCAAAAAAAAATTATATAGTACTTCCGCGAAAATACGACTCTTCATAAATCATCGCAAATCAACAAGCATTGGTTTTGACAAAATTGATTACCAAACTGAAAAATGGCAACGACAGTCATATATCAGTAAATATCTAAACTTCCCAGCTTTACCGATAACAGGACCTTAACTTAGAGAACTACTAAAGAGTAGAATTAGCAGTGGAAAAGGGGTCGTGGACCCCATATCAATATTGGGTAACCTGCATAACTTGTGAGGTGTGAAGTACAACAAAAAACCCGAGAATTTCAATCTACCAAACGACCAAAATCTCATGCAAAACAAACTTACATTGTTCATTTCGCAAGAAACAAAATTCTGAGGAAGAAATACATATTACCCTGTATTGTTATCGACTTATCATCCACGAATTGACATAAATTTCAATTTAAATGTAAAAATCCAAAAACCCCACTTGAGATTCAAAGCCCCAAATGTCAGAAAATGATTAGAACCCATTTCTAATCATTCAGCAGCCCAACACACCGAACAAAAATTCGATGAAAGCAATAAAATTGAGCAGAACCCATATCATATAATCACTGGAAAATCAGTAATTAACATTGAGGGATTGGTGCGGACATACCTGGAGCTCGGAGGCACACAGAGGGATCACTGAGAGAAGAAACTGATACCAGAGAGCATCAAATTTGGATGTTTGGCGAATTGGGGTCTTCTGGAGATGGAGGAATTGGGTTCTTCTGGAAATGGAGGAGCTGAGCAATATCAGCAATCAGCATGCAATCCAAATGTCACAGTTTTTTTTTTTTGGGGTCTCCAAAAAAAGGACAGAGAAGCACTCATGAAGAAGCTCTAAAGCCGAAGGAGTTTTTCTGTGTGTGTGTGTCTCTCTCTCTCATCCGAGACGTTGAATTGGGGTCTGTTTGGCTGACTGGATTTCCTTGTTCCGAATCCGGATTGGGCTTTGCCGCTGATTAACAACAGTTGTTGTCTCGCTGGACCACGCAGAGCTCGGGGTCCCACGTGTCCTTTATTTTTTTTCAATTTCCTTTTTGTCTAAAGCCCAAAAAGGAAAAAGCCCATAAAGTTTTCTTTTGGCGTGGTGTGAGCCTTGTAAACAAACTTCCACTTGGCTGGTTTGACAAATATTTTTAAATGACTAAAAGCGCTTATAGAGAAAACATTTTTGGAACTAATTTTTAGTAAAAATGCAAGTTAATCCTAAAAAACACTTGAAGTGCTTCCTGCAAGAAGCACCAGCCATGTGCTTCTTACAGGAAGCACTTCAAGTACCCAAAAGCATTTTCTCTAAAAGCGCTTTCAGTCAGTTAAAAACTCTTACCAAACGAGAAAAATTTTAAAATGCGTTTGAGTCGTAGAAGTGTTTTTTGCGATATGCTTCTTGAAAATTTCTAGCATGTTTATAATGAAAGCTCTTCTAATAGATTCTCTTACGAAAGTTCTTTCTGAAAAAGCAATTCCAAAGCAAGCCCAAAACTAAATTATTTTAGTTTTGTGCATTTTGTTTACTTGGGTTTTTTCAATGGTAGTGGGATGGGAAAGTCTTGGTTGTCACCGAAATATCTCCATGTCCCCATAGCACTTTCACGAGAATATTCTCAATTGTATGCAAGTTTCTCTCGTAAAGAGAGAGATTGTGTATTGTTAAATTTGTAAATCTCATAGATCGTTTTAGAATTGCGGTAGTAGTGACCAGCCAAGCAGTAACATGAGCTGCCAGCGGTAATGCAGCAAGTTCGTGCTCCCCACAACTGCTGCACTCTGGTACGAAAGTGTCACGCAATCACATCTGAGTAACTGAAACGTGGAAAAAGCAAAGAGAAGTGACTTTCACCCACTCACTTCCTCCCCCTCCACACCCATGTTTATTTCTAGCCTTTGGATTGAATCAATCAAACGAGAACCAGTGGATAGAAATAAACACGAACAAGAGTGCATAGCGAGCAAACGGGCGTGCAGGTATCATTTCCCATACTCAAATTGATGAAAACAGAGTAGAAGATATAAGCCACAGCCAAAAGCATACGATTATAATTTACACTGCATAAATCAAATGTTGATCACTGTCGACAAACCCCAATTGGTCAAAACATATAGAGATAACTAACATAGGAAATCTATGAACAGAAGAAGTACATTACATGTAGTTTCACACTTTACTGACATGAAAAAATGGTGCTCCGAAATGCATGTGCCGAGTACCACAATGGGAGTGTAGAGCTGTTCTTCACAGAGTACATCTCTTTCCACACACGAGTGTTGCGATAAAACACCAATATCTGCTTGTGGGATGCCAAGAAAACGCATTCACCAGTCATACATATGGGGAAGATGCCCGGAACAAGTCCTTTGATACATCGAAGACTCACCGTATCCACCAAATGCCATTCCTCTCTCCCGTACTCTTTCAACACCCAAATTTTCATCCAAGCATCTGAAATCTGGATCACCGACAGGCAACCATCCGACTCCAACAAGTAAAACCTATTTCCAGACACACAAGTCACTTGCTCCGGCAATGACATCTTCCTCCAAACATCATACTCCAAATCGAGCGTGAGAATACAGGAACTACCAGTCAACCAATGAAGTGCACCATTAACAAACACGACTTGGTTCTTATTCATATGCGTGAACTGATCATCCTGAAACGAAACAAACTTCCTCCATTTGTTCGACTCAGAATCAAATATCATGCATACAAAAGTTCCATCCGGCCTATGACCAAAAGTCCGATGGTAACCCGCTAAAACAACATTAAACTTCTGAGTAGACAAATTGCAAGCCAATCCCACCAGAGTGGCCTCCCCATCAGGGTAAAATCGGGTCACATGCCGCTCCCTACTCTTCGGAAGCAACCTGAACTCCCGAGTCATGGGATTACAAACATAGTAAACGCCCTTATCAGGAATGCTAGAGCAACACAACAAGCCATTACAGGATGCTCTGACCTTAACCCTATCCCTCAAGAAATCTAACGAAAATTCGGAAACACCCCTCCGATTGTCCACAACAATCAAATCAGATTTCGATCCTAACGAGTCGGAAACCTCAACCAATAACATGGGGTTCTTAGCAGACGTTTCATTGTACAATTGAATGAAATACTTATCGGAAACCAATCTGTTCCAAAGTTTACAAACAGTTTTGCTCCTGAAAAGCGACTTAATGGGCAGTTTTGAGAGGATTTGGAGGACCACTTCGTCCGGGAAAAAACCACATCTTTGGGAATTCATATCAAAATTTCAATAAATATGAACAGAATTCAAATTACCCAGATGCCTAAATTATGAAAAGGGGGTGGAATTCGCTTACCGGATGAAAAATTCGAGAAGGGTGTTTGATCGAATGCAGTTTGATGCATCGAGATGAAGTGGGATTTCACCTTTGAGTTCAGAGTTCGCCATTTTTTACTTTCACAGAGGAGTTATGGCCAAGCGAAACGTAAAGGTCGATAAAAAGGTCGCATCTTTGATCCTTAATTTGGGGCAAAAAGATGGGGATTGTTTGTAAATTAGGGATTTTGAGAATCGAGAAATTAAGAGTTGATCGAATTTGATTAGATGATGGGCTTTGTGGGCTCTAATCAAGTTGGCCAATGGCAATGGGCCACATATGGTGAGGACTGACGGGGAGAACAAGAGATTCGCGCCAATGGGCGAAATTTTTGCAACCAAATACATTGTCTTAGTGGTATCACCGGCCCAATCGATAATTGTCATGTGTTTTAAAACAATAATTGTCATGTGTTTTAAAACGGTATAAGTGTTACGTGATGTCACTCGTTGCAATAGAGTTTCTCTTAAGTGGATCTTAGCCGCCTGACAGTTACTGAATTTTTTGTTTTAAATTTTTTAAAGCTTCACTGGCATACACGAAGAAAGATTTGAACTTTAGCGCAAGGAAATATGCACATTATTCTTGCCGACTGACCTCACCAGAGAGGGAGCTACATACTGCCTATGGGGGTCTCACATGCCCCCTCAATCTTTAGGCATTCAACTGTTTGTGTTCATGCCTCTTTAGGTATGCACTTTACATGTTACGGGTACACAACCATTGTGGCATCTCGTGTCAATGATACAACTCTCTATAGAGGAAAACTTACATATGACACGGGATGTTGCAGTAGCACCCGTGACATGTAAGATGCTCTATTTCTATTCTAATTAAAAGTTTGTAACCAATTTTATCTGTGCAGAACCGCGACATATCATAAACTACCATGGGGTTACAAGCAGTCAAGTAACATTCCCAGGTCTAGGTGGAACTAGCAATCCCTTGTATGTTTGCACAGCAGTGACTTGTTGAAATTCGGGGGGAACATCTTATGGTTAAAGAAGACTATACCTCTTATCTGAGTGTCAACCACGTCTTAAGTGTAAAATAACCCTCGTAAGCGGTAAATTTCATCACTATTGATGTGTACCTTTGTTACCCTGCTGAACATTGGCATAGTTTCCTGCATCTTCATCTCTGCATAAACTGATGTAGCTACCAACTCACCTGAATTTTCCTGCATGTTATGATTTAAGACACTCAGTGCATGTTCCGACAACCAAACAATGAAATTCGTGATCATGATCGAGGACCGTTATATTTGATATCCAGAATATCCTAATAGAACAGTTCTTTCCTTAATTTATTTTTATACATTATTAACATGTCGAAGAAAAGCTACGAAATACATAGTCGATATGCCTCTTTTGCTTCTTTCTTTTTCCTATTTCCTTATGTCAGCGAACTCTTTGTGATCATGTCCGTTTTAGGTGACCTGTACAACAATAATATGGAATCTAATCAGAGATCCTCAATTGTAGGTGCAAGGGCAACTGAAGTCAAAATTTAAATCGATTTTTCAGTGAGAACAAGCTCCCAATAAGTAATGCTTTCTCATTTCTTGCCATACAAGCAAACACAAGAAAGCGAAAGTGCAAAGACATTGCAGATGATTTTGATCTGTACCATATGTAAAAAACTTTTGGAAGTCATACCATCTAAGCCGGGATCCATTGTCCGTTGATCCAATCCTGTCGAGGCCTCAAATTGGAATGTTCAAACATTAATTCTTCATTGGTGGAGCCGAAATAGACAACATACATTGAGCCGCCAAGAACTTTGGAAACGGCGCCCTCCCACCATCCCTCATTGTACCAAGCATCGACTTTCTGGAGCACTTTGAACTGAGCAACCGATGGAAGTGCAGGAGGACAAGGTCTAATATAACTTGAACATGTTTCTTCTCTCAAGGGCTCCTCTGTTCTGTCATCCATTACCAGGTACAGGTATTCCACCAGATACTTGTTATTTCCTACATAATCGACTATTTTAGCAGTGTACCAAGCATCCTTGTAGCCTTCATCGTCGCTGCTGACCTCCACCACAGTCCCATTCTCGAAGCTTGCCCCCGATGGTTTCTTGCTGCACTTAAATCTCAATATGAACTTTCTAGATTTCACCACCATCCCAGATGAACTATTCTGCAATTCAAGTTCTCAAAAACTGAGTGAACATTCGAAACCGAGAAAGCTGTACATTGTACAAGAACGATTACCCAGAAATGCATAACTAGAAAATGTAAACTGCAATATAACAGGAAATTTGGTTTAAGTAAATAAATCATTTCGAATTTTGACCTCTCGCTAAAAGCATAAAATGTTGATTGACTTATTCCGAGTATCGGAAACATGTTTTGACCTCAATCGAAATATCCTTATTGTCATAAATTTCACAGGTAATCCTTTTTTCCTATTCCAACCATGGAGAAATAATAATCTTACTATTATTACACATATGTTTCACCCTACTATTCCAAAAATGCCACAATCATATCAAACAAAATTAAACCCATTGCAAACAAATTCATACGGAAATTAATAAATAAATAAATAAAACCCATTAACGAAAACAATCAGAAAATAATTCTATAAAAAAAATGAAAGAAAAAGACCTCGTCTTGGAAAGGAGGGACCCAAGAGCCATCATCCCAGTCTCTGTGAATCCTCAAATCGCACTGCTCGCACTCAAATTCCTCACCCCGCAGCGCAACCAAGTACTTGGAATTCTCCAGAATGTCCGTCACAGTCCCGCGAGACCACCCATTTTCTCTGTAGGCGTCGACGTCGTCGCCCACCTTGAAGAACTGGTAGAGCTCCCTCGGCGGCGCGGGCCTCACATTGCCTAATTCGACTATCTCCTGGAGGAGTCTGGGGCTGACGGCGTTGGGGGTCGTTAGGGTTTGGTACTGGACTAAAATGTGGGCCTTGTCCTTGGCCACGGGGCGGCGCACCGTCGCGGGGTAGTACGGCCCGGTGGAGCAGCGGGAGGGCTTCGTGACGACCTCGACTTCGTCGCCCTCGCTGAAATGGCTCTGCGACATTTGGGAATCGGAAACCCTAGCAGCCGGGAGAAGGGAGTGGGGATCATAAATACATGGCGGGAGGGTGGTGGTGGTGGTAGTGCGGTGCAGAGTTGAACCAATAGGATCGTCGAATCCGAGGGAAGGTTGTTGGGCGCGAAAACGATGTCGTCTCGTAATATTGACAGCATTTCTGTTCTTTTCCAAATTGAGAAGTGATTTTCTCACTCATTTTTCTAACTAAGCACTTTTTTTTTAAATTCAAAAGATAAATTATAAGACCAACTCTAATGGTGGCCTATGGCCAATAACAAATATTAACCTTTGGCTTTTGGTCTTTGGCCAGAAACTGCATTTTCTCTCCAATGGTGTGGCCTAAATTTTAGGCCGAAAAGTTGTTAAATATTGTTTTAGCCTAATATTTTTTTTCCGTTAACTTTAAAAAAAAATGTATTTGTTTAGATTAACTTAGCTTAATTTTCTGAACATTTTGACCTAAAAATATTTAAATTCCGATAAAGTACGAAAAAATGCTTAAATTTAAAATCAAAGCTTGGGTTGATCATACAACATTTAAAATCAAACAATAATTAAAACTCCCCAAACAATAATTAAAACTAATATGGTGGAGGACTTGGGTGAAAGCTATAACCAACATCATCAAAAAGGGTGCGCCTTGATAAAATTTCATCTTGCTTCTCGCGAAAAAACCTCTTCCTCCTTGGAGTAAATTTGTCGAGATCCATCTTCATTATATCCAACTCGTACACATCTTGGTCTAATTTATCTCTTGTGGCTTTCCTTGCCATTTCCCGCTCTTCCATTTCCATTTGCCTCTCCATGAGTTTGTGCATTTGCAACTTCTCTTGATTGCTCTCTTCACTACAATGAAGTAGTTTGTCAAGCTTTTCCTCATACTTCTCGCTAGCCGAATCCACTTGCTTCCCTTTTTTCTTTGCTTCCTTTTGCTTATCTCGCCCCGGCGGTCTTGCTATAGATGAAGATGGGCTCTCATCTACAAAAGCACCATCAACATCAACACTTGCCCCGCCTTCAAAAGGTTGTCTTGGAACCTTACTAGCTACATTTTCATTCCACCTAGGACAATCTTTGAGGATGTTCCAAGCATGAAATAACTTGAATTCGTGACCTTTAGGGGTATCAAGTGTCATGAATATAGCCATCGCTTTATTAATCTATGTATGAAATAAATAAAGATTGATTAGTTAAAAAATGTAATTATGCACATTTTCCATTTAATTATGGACATCAAAAAAATAATTTATCAAAATAAACTCACCATATCTTCTTGACTCTTTCCACTTTCAAGCACATCTTTGGCTTTATTGTAGGCCGACTTCCAACAAGTGCATTTTTTGTTGATCCTCTTAAAACGATCGTACATACCATCAAGAGTTCGTGGCTTGTCGGGCAACGGTGGGGGACATGTGCTAATGAACACTTCATAGACCCGAGACCAAAATTCTTGAATATTTTGGTTTGTCCCGGTAGCACCATCTTCGCTAATATTAATCCATGCCTTGCACAAAGCTATATCTTCATCTTTAGACCAATTTGGTAATTTTGTACTAATTTTTGGCATCTTGAAATTTTTTAGAAGTGGGTAGAAGGAGAATGAAAATTTGGAAGTGGGTAGAAGAAGATTGCTAATCTAGAAGTGGGTTTAAAATGATTTAGAAGTGGGTAGAAGAAAAAATGAAATTTGGATGAGGAAAGGGAAGGAAATTGATTTTATGTGGATGTATAACCAAATAAATGGGTATTTATAGGGTTTTTGGGTGAAATTTCTGAACAAATATTTTTTATTAATTATTTTAGCCGTTGGATGATTTTTTTTACCATTAGATTTGATCTCATTTGATCACAACCGTTGGATTAAAAGTAAAAGTAAAAAAAAAGTTTGAAATCTGACCGTTGGATGATCCAACGGCCGAGTAATCTCAGTCGTTGATCTCCAACGGATACTTTCGGTGGCAGACAAGCATGACGTCACCCACGTGCTTCCCTTTCCGCGCCAGGCGCGTTCCGCGCGTTGCGCGCGTGATTCCTCTCTGCGTGCCTTGCACGCGCCCTTTGCCCAGTCGCAGGGCGGGTCCCACCTGTTTTGGGCGGGCCAATTCTTTGGCCAATTTCTGTCTTTTTTTCTATTGGGTTACCTTGGGCCTATTTCTTGCCCACCATTGGAGAACCAAGTCCAAAGGCCTATGGCCTAAAAATGTTGGCATTTGGCCACCATTGGAGATGGCCTAAGGAGAAGCCCCAAGGGCAGCTAGAACTAATAAAATCCCAAATTCGCGCGGCTCTTGCCTTACTAGGCAATGAGCGATCTCAAACAACAAAAACATTATAAGAATGACCTATAGAAGAAGTCAAAGTATTAGCTACAAAATTAATTTATTAGAAGATACGGCGAAACGAGATAATTTAAAAGTTACACGTCAACTTTTACACATTATGAATAATAATAATAAGATGTCAAAGAAACGAAGATCTACCGTTAATAGCATCAACGAAGATCTTAGAGTCTCCTTCCACCTCACATGAAATCCCTTGGATAATGCCGATTGAAGTCCATCCACAAGAGCTTGACCCTCCGCAACCAATATATTAGACTTTCCAATTCTTAGAGTCTCTAATTACAAACGCACAAGCAGCACCACCTGAGCTAATGACCACTGTGCACTTCTATTTTATTTATTTTTTTCACCTATTGATTGAATAAATTATAGAGATAGAAGAAAAATATAAGCGAAAGAAATTTGCAATGAACTCGTAGTTTAATTGATTAAGAGTATTGCTCTTTAAACTTGTGATTTTGATACAGTTGATTACTTTACGTGTGTGTAATTGTTGTTTAGAGCTCATAGTTTAAAGTTTAGCTTTCTACATACATCTCAACCGCCAAATTATAAATATTAATCAGTGAACGAGCATATCAATATTTGGTTGGAAACAAAAATATAGTCATTCCATTGATGAATTTGTTTACAAAAATTAACTAAAATTAAAAATTAATTACACACACTATGACCTAATTGTACAATATCTTAATTATTGTCCATTTTTCTTATTCACGTAAGACCTCTCATTCTTCCTCAACCGGCAAATCACAAAATCAGAATCATAAGTAGAACTACTAGCGTTATAGTAATTCTTGGAGGCATTTTGTTCACGACCATCACCACCACCACCACCAACGAGACTGTATTCATCTAAATACCACCCTCCGTGCTCCTTAGACCCTTGATTCTCATACCGAAGTTTTCTTTTTCGACCAATAGGGTAAGCGTTACCATTACCATCCTCGTAGTAAACGAGTTTCGGAGGCTCTCCTTGGCTCCAAGTACCTCCAACCCCAATCTTCCGATGGATATGCGAACCCTTCTGGTTTAACCTCTTGAGCTCGCAAAAGATATATAAGTCTTGATCATCACAATGTTGATCTCCTCCGGATCCATACTTTTCCCATATTTCCCACGGTTCTTTGTCACTAAAGAGGTCTTCCGCATGCACAAAGTTGTTGTATAGCGGCATTACAGGCTCTCTCTTGACCACCATCTTGTAGAGAAAGAAACGGATGATTTCTTGATCGGTGGGGCGGAAGCGAAAACCCACCGGCACACCTGGATTAGCCATCACTAAAAAAGATTAGTGACGCAGTCGATCTTGTTTCTCTAGATTTTCTCAAGCTTTTGTGGAATAAGAGGGCGTGACAATATTAATGATATTTATAAGGATTGACTACCTATCGGAATAGGAGAGGGATTCTAAATTACTTCGGACTAGAAAATAGCAAGGCTTTTGAAGACTGAAATTAGAATTCATATTGAATTTGAACCTAACAATAAGTTTTCCTTATTGAATTTGAATTCATATTAAATTTAAATGATGTTTCTGGCCATCATGTATCATTTTAACATGGTAGATTATTATTATTATTTTTTTCCTACAATAATATATATTATTCTAAATTAGTTTAATTTATGAGAAGAAAGATTTGAAGTCCCGCGAATGCAAGGAGGCGAGCATAGTGTCTTTGCATCGTAACTTGCATTGTCTGTGGAAACGAACACATCCAGATCGTTGCATAATTGTACGATTGTGTAATAAAAAAATTTGTAAGCATAAGCTGCACACTATTAGGAATTCAAATTAACGAATTAGGTATAAGAGCAAATGCTAATCCTCCGGCTGCTTTGGAAGCCCAAGTCTAGTTAGGTTGAGCTGGAATGACTTGGGGCTTTTTCTCTAAGCCCAGTATATTCGGCCCAAAAATCCAAAAAGCCCAAAAGTCTTAACCACCAAGTAACAAATACTGTAAGCTTTGACAGTTATCAATTATCACGGTATTCCTCTTCGCTTGTATTACGATGTAATGATATTTCTCTTCACTTATAAGTAAGAGGTTTTATGGTCGATTCTCGTCAAAGGCAAGTTTGAACCAAAATATTATTGCTAGCCTATTGTAAGGCTTAATCCACTCTTCCATATTTAAATATAGATAATATCGTACGTATTAAAAAAAAATAAAAAAATTACCATGATAAAAGCAATATTTTATTTTTTAGGAGTAAATAGAAAAGCAATAAAATACTTTCCTCCTAGAAAGTCAGGGCCTTAATTGACCACTCACTTTTTATGAAACTGTAAAGCATACCTGAAATTTGCTTCAAGGCATTATTGAAAAGTCACTCCCTTCCTTTTTGCAAGTTGTTTTTATCTATTTTCTTTCTATCTCACACAAAAATATTTTTACAACGGACTGTTAATTCACATATAATGTGGTAGAATAAATCGGCTAAAAATTTAGTGTCGACTTACTAAGAATATATAACATTCTTGCAGCTGTGTGAATATAACCTGATATCTCCTCCAATTGAATAAAGACCAAATGCTACTAGACCAACTTACCATGCAATACTTTTCAGTTTCACCAGTCTTTCAAATAAGAAATGATTTGAGAGGAAGTAGTAAAAAATAAAACCCTAGATAGGAAGAGCCATGCATGTTAGCATGTCACCCAAAGGAGGAAAAAAGCTTGAAAGAAATGGACCCCATGCTGGTGAAACCCAACACAAAGAGTCTCAAGTGGGATACGAAGGAAATGATGAGATTTGCCTCTGTCAAGTTTTCTTTCTACTCACACACTTACACTCAGCTCTAATAAGTCATGGAGAAGGTTAAAAGGAATTTCGCTTTTCAATTCCCACTTGTGGACATCATCATTTTGACCCTCCTTTTTGCATGTAAAAAACTATGCCAACCAACAATTAGTACCAAATTTGCTTGGATCTTAGAATAAAAAAATTTTGGGTGCTCCGGATTTTTTTGTATTCCAGATGTTTTAACTGTTATATTTTGATTTTTGTATTTTTAAACAAAAATCTAATTGCTAAAACACTCGAAATATCGAGTACTTCGGAGCACGCAAGAAAGTCCTCTTAGAATTAATTACTTTTGAATCTTTGACTGTTCAACCTAAATGCATCACTTTCTTGGCCAAATTCAATTCCATTCACCACTTTATTTATGTTTCTTGCATCCTCATATCATATATATCTATTCAATTACTTCTTGTTTTAGTTTCAAAATACTTTTTTCTTACTTACATTTACTTGGATTTCGTTTAAAGAAGTGTAAACAATAAGAGTATGTTTACTTATTTAGAATCAAAGTAAGAAGAAATTAGTAAGAGTTGAAACCGAACGAGCACAATTAAGAATGTCCCTCACACTTTTTTATTATTGATTCTCGCACTCTCATACAAGATTGCAAATTAACCACCAAATGAATTGTGAGAATTGAGCTTTTTCAGCAGATTGAAAATTCAAAATTGAAAATTCTTTCAATATTAGAAATACTACTAAATATATCATGAGTCATGATCTAATTGGTGAGAGAAGTAGAAAGAAAATTCAAATTTGAGAAATTATTTTAATATTAGAAAAGAGAAAATCCTCCCCACTTTTAGTTACTTGGTCAAATCACCTGATTTGAAATCTTTTGGATTCACAAATAATTCAAATTTTTATGCATTGGAGTCAATGTCTTCTCCCATATCATCATAGTTTAGTCGGCCATTTTCTCCGAATAGATAATTGCATAACCTAATTTGTTTGAGAAAATACAATTTGGAATTTCACTCCAGGAATTGTACAACATGCACAAAAATTCCACAGAAACTACAGAAACATCATTTTCGTGACACATCAAAAATTGAAATACGCACAAATAGGAGATATATAGCTTGGCACTTGCTCTTGAATGATTGATTTATTAGGTCTGGAAAAACCTAAGCCATTATGTGGTCGACAAGGCACACAAATTTTTTCAATACGATGCTGACATATATTCCCAATCTAGTATGGGAATCTCGATCGATCAATAATATCCAATGTTTGTTTCAAGGAAAATAACAGATGAAAAACAATTTGTCTAAAACTATATGTGGTTCATCATTTTTACCCCCATATGAGGTTAGTCAAGACTTTTCTTAGGTTTGGCCATTGTCGAGGTGAAAAGTCAGTCGATGTGAAACTGACATTTCTTACCATGCATGAGCATTATAAATCAATAGTTCATGTGGAACATTAATGAAAGATATTAGTTTTTTTTTTTTTCGTACGAATGATGGTTTGGAGAGAAGAGATTCGAATACTATAATACTTTGTGTGCATGAATTAACACAATAAATCACTTGAGTTACAAATTCTTTTACACAAATACTAATTTAAATCACGAATAGACATGCATATATTGGTGTTGTAATATGTCATTACTCGTTAAATTCTTTTAAACTCTTCAAGGCACATCCCACCGTTCAAATCAGCAGCAATGACATTCAACCCTAGATTTGAGTTATCAACTAGTACATGCAAACCCTAGATGTGAGTGATAATGCTGCCAAGTTGTCCATTTATGACCATGACTTTGACATTTGCGAGTGGATGAATTCATTGATTAAATATTAGCAAATATATATAAACAAATATCACCCCATTTTTGAGCTTCTCGGGCTCTCAGATCAGCACATTTATGAGGATAAATTAATTTAACCAAAAAATCAACAAAAAACAGAAGGAAAATTAACATAAAAGGGGTATCAGCTTCTGGATGAAGAACTTTATTGGCAGTACAGATAGAAAGAAAAAAAAAAAAAAGGGTCTCCTCCAATAATACAGTTGTTATTATTTTGTACATAGGATATTGGAGAGCAGCAGTCACGAGTGGGAAGTCTTACACAGATCTGAGAGAATATTTATTCTCTTACTTTCTCAGCCAACAACATATAAAACAACGAAACTGATGACTGCCAACAGCATATTTCAGTATTTCTGCACTCACAACAATAATACAATATTCCAATCGATTGCCTTCACTTCACAGATTAAGTAACAGCTGCAGGCAATAATAACAAAAACAAATAAATAAACAAATTTTTACTTTTATTTATTTCCCACTGAATAAAAACAACTTATATGTATGTCCCTACTCATTAATATTTCTGATTTTCTACTTTTTTTACAACCCTACTCGGAGGACCACCAGTAAAAGAGTCCTTGCTTTGATGGAGGATTTGCTATGGTGGGCTTGTAGTTTGAGGTAATTGTGGAACAGCTCAGGAGGGATAGACAAGGAAGGAGAAGATGAGTTGGGCGGTAACGATGATGAACCGAAGCCAAGCTCTATATAGGTGAATTCCGACACAGAGCTTGGACCGAAACGCAAAACAAAGACAACTGACCCGGCGTGACGTCTTACAAGGTCAAGAAAAGGTCTTACAAGGTCAAGAAGAAGGGAAGGGATCGATGCGGGAGTAGTAGAAGATGAAAGAATATGGTCGGTACGGATGTAGAAATATGAAGAAAAAGCTCAGCTAGGATAGCACCAAATTCACATCAACCACCTCCTCCCTTTAACACCACTACAAAGCTCGTCTCAAATTCAAGGCTTCCGTTTTGGTCTTCACTTTTCTGAAAGTCTGCGAAAATACACATGTAACGAATCTCATCAGAACTCAAAAAGTAATGCGTGACATTTTAATTAGCACAAGATATACAATACATGGAAATGGTTTATCTTTTTCATACCTTGGAGTGGAAATTTGTGTCTAGATTTCATGTTTGAAGAGAGCTTTCGAGAATCCCACGTCGACCGAAAGAAGAAGAAAGAAAGAAGAAGAAATAAAAAAGGGAAATTTTTATGAGGAAAAAGTGAAGGGGTAGTGGCGAGGTTTATAATGGGGAGGAGAGAGGACTGGCAGTGGGCTGCCCTGCTGGACCTGACGGCGACAGGTCCAAGGCCCAGAAAGAATGTAAACGGACTGGATGACGTCAGCACAAAGTCTGCCCGCGCGGTGGCTGTCCATGCTGCCCGTGCCGACCCCCAGGTGAAAAAGGTAAGTATAAAAGGGCAAGTAAATAACGTTCGGTGAATAAGCCAAAATGTGCTTGGCCCCCGAATAATTATTATTTGAGTAAGGCTCGACTCTTCCTATTGAGGAGGAGCTTGTCTTAAATTTATTTAGTGATCGATTTATAAAATTTAATTAATTTTTTATAAAATTTATTTTTACAAAGTGATTATAATATGAACGGTTTGGATTATAATTACGAAGTTTTGTAAATATGCTATAAATTATTTTGAGGAGAAACTCTTTTTTAATCTTAAAGAGCCAAGTTCTTCTCTATGATCATAATCATTCATATTATAAATCATTATCTAAATATCATATTTACAAAAAATTAATTAAAACCATACAGTTCGATAACCAAACGATTTTAGATATAATTGATATTTTATAAAAATAATTTTTACATAGTGATATTTAATATGAACAATTTTAATCATAAATATGAAATTTTGTAAACTAGTTACTAGTTACTAAGTGAATTGAGGAAGGATTAAGGAACCAAGTTTATTCCTTATTATTTACCCCTGCTTACTGACTTCACACTGTTTCAATTCCGTGTCCGTAACCAGAGGCCAGAGGGACCATGAGCTCTCCGCGGTCCACGTGGCAGGTTCTGGACCGTTGGGTCCACAGACAGATGTTGTAAGGGTGGGGAGGTTCTCCTGAATTTACACCCAGTACGAGCAGACTCCAATGTAACCCAAAAATAATAATTTGTTTTATTTTTTAGATAAACAGCCAGAATATTGACTATTAGATATTAACTAAAGCCAGCTTGCTTAGCTATGAAATCACTAACATTAATCTTAATTTACTACTTACAATGATCCTCAGTTTACAATGCATCAACTATATATGGATGGAGAATTAGATTTCTATGTATGCTCACTCTGGTTATGTAAATACTAACCAGCTATAAATTTACCAAAACTTCTCTAGTTAATATTGAAAGATATTGTCTCCCACCAGTCTTATTTCCTTACTTTTTAATTAAAAAAAACCTATTATTTAGCTTCTTTTTTTTTTTGTTGTAAAAAGACTATCAAAACTGTTTATAAAGGAATTGTAATCAGTGGCGGATCCAGAAAATATTATTGAGAGTTAATAAGAATAGCACGCACAACATGCAAAATTTTTTGGACAGAATAACATGCAAATTAACATTAAATCGAGCCTTGGTAGGCCATGTTATTTATTTTTTATTTTTTAAAGTGACCTAGCTCAAAACAACAACGTTGGGGGGGAAAAGGTTGATGTGTGCAAAGTATAACTGAGCTCTGTCATGCTGCCAAACTCTTTTAGGCATTTTATCAAGTACTTAGGCCATCTCCAATGGTGGCCAAAGGCCAACATTTTTAGGCCATAGGCCTTTGCATTTGGTTCTCCAATCATGGGCAACAAATAGGCCCAAGGCAACCCAACAAAAAAAAGACAGAAATTGGCCAAAGAATTGGCCCGGCCAAAACACGTGGACCCCACCCTGAGAGTGGGCTACCCGCGCGTGCAGCACACGCAAGCAGACTGGGACGCGCCAACGCGCCTCATGCGCCTGGCGCAGGAGCTGAACGTGGGTGACGTCACGCTAGCGCAAGGCTTGCGCCAGCTTTGTCGACCACCATAAAGTTACCGTTGGAGATCAACGACTGAGATTAGTCGACCGTTGGATCATCCAACAGTCAAATTTCAAACTTTTTTTTTTAAAACTTTTATTTGTAATCCAACGGCTGTGATCAAATGAGATCAAATCTAACAGTAAAAAAAATCATCCAACGGCCCAAATTAAAATCCAACGGCTAAAATAATTAATAAAAAATATTTGTTCAGAAATTTCACCATAAAACCCTATAAATACCCATTCATTTGGTTATACATCCACACAAAATCAATTTCCTTCCCTTTCCTCATCCAAATTTCATTTTTTCTTTTACCCAGTTCTAAATCATTTTCTACCCACTTCTAAATTAGCAATCTTCTTCAACCCACTTCCAAATTATCATTCTTCTTCTACCCACTTCCAAAAAATTTCAAGATGCAAAAAATTAGTACAAAATTACCAAATTGAGAGTGTCGTTTGTGGAGTTGCCAAATTGCATTTTTTCGTACTTTATCGGAATTTAAATATTTTTGGGTCAAAATGTTCAGAAAATTAAGCTAAGTTAATCTAAACAAATACATTTTTTTTTAAAGTTAACGGAAGAAAAATATTAGGCTAAAACAATATTTAACAACTTTTCGCCCTAAAATTTAGGCCACACCATTGGAGAGAAAATGCAGTTTCTGGCCAAAGGTCAATATTTGTTATTGGCCATAGGCTACCATTGGAGTTGGTCTTAGGGGTCATATATGAAGGAGAACTCTAACTTTTAAAAGGACAACACCCAAATCATCCATGGAGTTTCACAAAAGTTTGGAAGGTTAGCTGACCCCCCTTGCCCTTTAATGTGTCCGCCCTGATTGTAATGTTCTTCTAGCCAATTTTGAATATTATAAAGTGGCTACAATAACATTTTATAATATCTGATGCAAAGTTTTTTAACTTTTCAACGTGTCTTTTATGTCTTGCGACTCAAGTTAAACGTCTGGATAACATATTTTGAATTACATGAAACAAGTGTGGTAGAACCATGTTTAATACTATTAAAGAAGTTGAGGTTTCACTTTGATAATGTAGAGTGTTGTCTCACATCAGAAAGTTATGGGACCTTGCATATGTTAGTTGAGGTACTCCCCTTATTTCCAATTGATTTTGTTATGGAACCTCAAATTCATTCATAATATCATAGCAGATTGGTTCACGTTTGATAGCCCACTGACCACATGTGTATTGTGTCACCGAATATGTGTTGGCTGCGTGTTTAGTTTGAGTGTTGTCAAACGCGAGAAGGCGGTTGAGGACGTGAAATGTTGTTTCACGTAAGAAAGTTTTAGGGGTGATCTCACAAGCTTAACTCAAGTGGCATGAGATGCATTAGGTGATGATAAGTATTTAGGTTCAAATTAATCTTCACGCAAGTAAAAAAAGTAGAAAATGCTTGGCACAATGTTAGGATGTATGGTATTCTATATACAGCATAGTTAGTGTATATATATAATTGATGCAAGAGCCATCTCCAGCTTCTTGCATAAAAGCAGCACAAGATGGATAATACTTGGGTACTCACTAGTGAGTACCCTATATACTCACTTTCTGATTTGGCCCAATCAAAAGATGATATGTGTTCCTTATTTTTAAAAGCCCAAGAAAAATTAAATAGCATATGTTTTATTTTTTAAAACAATAAAATATGTGTTAAAATATCATTGGGCCAAATTATTAAAGTGAGTATATAGGGTACTCACTAGTGAGTACCCAAGTATTATCCGCACAAGATATAGGGAACAGGGAATCTTGGCAACAGCAATAATATTGGACTTCAAACAATATATAATATTTGTTCTAATTCAAATTAAGATTATATAAAAGAAAATTGAGATTTGTTGGAAATGGAACCTCAAGGGCGTGCGGGGAAGGGGGGACAATACAATCACAGTCTCCCAAGATATGGTCAAAGTAAAGGGAAGTGATCACCTTCCCTAGTATTCCTTGGCCTGCGTTCTTCAGTATTTTATTTTGTTAATATTAGTTAATAAATATTTTGTTAATATTAGTTAATTAGCATTTGATCACAAGGTTTGACTCCTCAGAGCCTTCAGAAATCTCTCTCTTTTTAGTGGCTTGTTTGCTTCTAGAGCTGGCGGCAACTATGAGTCTATGTGCCGCATTAGGAGATTGTTCCACTGTAAAAAGCACAGCAGGCACTGAATCTGAATTGGTCCATGCGTGTAGAAGAAAAAAATGATAATATTTACAACTTAATTAAAGTCTTAAAACTTTGATTTGATTTGCTCACAAGTGCCACATATCAAAATTTGAGATCAGAAATTACGTGCATGCCTGCCTGTGGCATAAAATTTTGAGCTTAAACAACACTCCTCAATGAATTGTATTTCTCACAGACAGATTTCAATAGAGTATCAGTTTTTGGGCATCATATATACCTGGTGTGAACTTAGAAATATTTGATGAGCTGCCTCTAAAGGGCGGCAGATTATTGTTATCTCCATATTTTTCTGTCTTGGCTTTACCCCATCTCAATCTCATGATGCCATTTATTCTAATTGGATGTTTTAATTTAACTTATATAGTCAGTCAATATCCTCAATTGCTGAGTCTGCATATTTTAATTTAAGCACTTTGAGCGTTGAATGAGATTACATGCATGTTTGACAGTGTCTCCTCTATGTAGAAAACGTTTATGTTCGTAAGGTTAAAACATTTTTATTTTATTTGAAGTACATTAAAATTTTTATAAAAATTTCAAATTCTGGAAGAAAAAACACACGAGCGATCTAGAAAGCACTCAAATACGCAATTAATCCAAAAATGCCTTTAACGCCGTACGACCTAGGAAGAAAGCACATGTTTGAGAGTATTTTTTGCTTATGTAGAAAACACTTATGTTCATAAATGTTTTTCTTTAAAACATTTTGAAGGAAAAAAAGAAACACATAATCTTCAAAAAGCACTGAAAAACTCAATTATAACCCAGAAACAACGTTAATACCAAACAACCTAGGAAGCTTTTTTATTTCATAGAAGCCTTTTTCACAATTCCAAAATCACTCCCAAACATTCCGTACACTAAATTAGGCACATTGAATTAGTACATCAGTGGATGTAGCTAACATGCACGAACATCCCCTTGGTATCCTCCATTTTTTCAGTGCAGTAGACACCACCACTTTTTATTACTCAATTAGTGCGTAAAATGAGTGAAACCAATCAATGGAGCAGCTGCAAAACGCAATATAATTTGCAGTCGAGAACTGAAAGATGAGGTACCAACAACTTGGTTTGCCTTGTACAGATGGGCCGGGAAGGTTGACGTGACCTATGCATGCATGGCTAGGATCGACCTATACTACAATACACGAATGATTGAAGTTAAATTAGGGTTTTGCATGTACAACGTACTATACATGCAGACAAAGGAATCACAGGAAATACTAGGAAGCAGACATACATGTATATATATGAAGTGGAAACCCTAGCTAGAATTAAAGGTGCATGAGTAGGCTTTTGTTGGCGTGAGGCGACTTGGTAGATATGCATTGCCAAATGAGGAAACCAATCATGTTGAATTTTGGGATAAAGGGAGAGAGCTTCAGGACATGTCCAACGTAGAGGAGCTGTTTGGGTATATATATATATATTTTTCTTTTTCTTTCTTTCTTCCCGATTGGTTTTTGGTGGTTTGGGGAAGAAGAAGGAAAGGAACAAAACGGACCTGCAAAGATTCTGCAGAGACACGGAGAGAGTGGTGTGTGTGTGAATTATTTGAATTTGGGGCTCGTGGGCAGGACCACCTATGATTTCTAGGCGAAAGGGTAACATCCATTTCGTTTTTGCTAGTGCAAACTCCAATGCAAGCTCCCACTCATGAAATACTATTAAAAATCAGCATTACTTAGTTTTGTATGAAATAAGGAACTCAACTCTTAATTTTAGAGAAATTAACTAGATTCTTTGGGGAGTAGTATTTTAAAATTAGAAATTCATCATTTTTACATATTGTGTTTAAACAAGTGTATCAGTTTTATGTGTTTAAACAAACGTCACTCTCAAAACAAAAGGGATTATGCTTCAAGCACATAATCTTAGAACATACGTGCAAGTCATGCATTCTAATCTCCTCCCTACATTGTAATCACCCCCCTTCATAACAAGACAACTTATTCTCGATTGAATGGGTTGAATTAGTATAGCTCCATTCATACGTGGTCCCACATTGATTCATTGTTTTCAATTTTTTTAGATATTCACAAGCCAAACGTTCTGAATCACCAAATGTCACTATTTGATTTTCTCTACACCGATAATTAAGTTGAGTTAGATTGGTACTCAATACACTTAACACCTTGAATTATTTTTGTTGTAAAAAGAATGATAATAAAAAATAATTAATTAGAACACCACAACGAAAATCAGGAGATTTCTCAAATTAAACATGCACATTCTCTGTTTGTAAAGCAAAACGAACCAAACAATGAGCTACATCATTAGTGAAATGCTGAATATAAGTGGAATTCGAGAGGATCCCACGCCACAAACGTATCAAGATCTAGAGGCCGAATAGCTAAAGTGATCTAGAGAGAATCATTTTAAAAGAGAACACCGTCATCTTGCATCCCTAAGATATACAATTTTAAGAATTTAAGAAAACATGGGCTGGGCTACATGGGCTTTTCCACAGCTTGTAACTGGGCCGACTTGGTCCATCACCTTCATGTTGAGAATCAAAGGAGTACCAAGAACACACGCAAGCTACTGACAGTCACAGTCACCTTCTAGCGCACTCTACTCTACCCGCCACACAAGTTCCGTTACGACACAGTTAACGTCGGTAGCCATGTGGGCGACTCCTATTCGTTCCCAGTACAAATTAACGACTGGCTTTTCCATTTCATATCTAACGGCACACTTATTAATTAATTGGATAATGCTCAGTCCGAGCTTGGGCAGTTGATTTCCATCAGAAATGGCGGTAGTGCCTCTGTTCGTCACGGCGACGAAGCTCGCCGGACTACTAGTGACGCTCACAGTCGCCGCCAATGCCTACTCTTACTCGCGCTTCTGGAACAAGAATCTCCGCCAGTTCCAGTCGCCGATCGACGATTCCGACGACGACGACGACGACGACACTCTCGCCGACTTCAATCTCCACGGTACTGTAATTTTCCCCAAGCTCCTCAAACTCTTACCCTAGCTGTAGTTTTAGCTCTTCAATATCCGAAACGTGAAGCTTTGCTTGTTTATTCGTGGAGTGAGTGAGTTGAAGAAGCAAATGAAGAAGCTCATAATTTTTAAACTTTAATCGAGTTTATTATCCTTAATGACTTGAAATTGTGTTTAATTAAACTCAGTTTTAATTAATGATGGCCATAAGCTGAGTTTAATTAATGCGCTGCCAATTGATGACTTTGATCAATGATTTGTAATCTTATCTTCTGTAATCACATGCTATTAGGTTATATATCTGTCTTTGTATTTCACACCTTACTTAATTGTGAAACTACTTTGGTATTAGAATGTACAACAATTGGTTCCGTGTATATGTTCATCCATATTTGTGGAACTTACCGCTAAACGTTTGCTATTTGTGAGTTTGGTCTTTGTTGTTTTGGGTGAATTGGCGGCTGGAGCCCCGAGTTTGGTCACTTAGGCTATGTTGGATGAGGGGTTTGCAAGTACTAAGGGATTTAGGCTGAATTAGTTAGAAATGCACTACAAAAGATTAGATGGAGGGATTTGAAATGAGTAGATACAATGCGTTACGAGGCATTTGCAAATGCTACTTGAAAGAGAGTCATTTGTAAATCTGTTGTTTATGTCTTTGCAAATGCCTTGCTGCACTTGAAATTTGAAATATATCTCTAAAGGTTAAGGAAACATTCTATATGTAATCCATTGTTTATGTCTTTGCAAATGCATTATTACTGCACTTGAATTTGAAATATATCTCTAAAGGCTAGGAATCCAAGTACTTTATATTAATCAAAGTTTGTTATTTTGTCATCTGGACTTAAGTGTTGTGTTTGCTTGTGTGGGGTCGCAAATAAAGCGAGATTAGATTCTTCAGATTTTAGCTCTCAGAAGTCAGAAGCAGTTGTCTCTATGTATTTTTCAATGAGTTTATCATATAAGTATTCTGTAATGTGATGCTGCGCAGAAGGGGGAGATGAGTTTTTCTTCGGGTTGGCAACGGCTCCAGCCCATGTTGAAGACAGGCTAGATGATGCTTGGCTTCAGTTTGCAAAAGAAAATCATTCTGACGAATCAGAGTCACAGGGGGACCGGCAAACAGCAGATGCTATAATGGGTTCTGCTTCTGGTGATGGTGGATCTCAGCCAGTTTCCTTACCAGGAAAAGCTGGGAAAACAGATAAGAAAAGGAAGCCTCTTAAGATAGCTATGGAAGCCATGATTAGAGGGTATGAGAAGCATATTGAAGGAGACGGAGGCAAAGAAGAAGTAGAAAAACCTGTCCCAAACAAAGAATGCCATCATAATGTAGCTGCATGGCACAACGTTGTGCAGCCGTAAGCCTCATTTTTTAAACTTGATCAATTGAAATTTAAGTAAATTGCAAAACAAGACATCATATTGTCATGCTTATTTCTGGTTCTCAAACTGATTTGACACTAATCAATTTCACATTATCTGGTGTTGTCTTGTGGGTAAAACGGAATCTTGAATCAATCTCAGAGAAGAGAGGCTAAGGTTTTGGTCTGATCCGGATACAGAACTAAAACTGGCTAAAAATACTGGAATCAGTGTCTTCCGAATGGGAATAGATTGGTCACGAATTATGCCAGAAGAACCACTCAATGGGATAAAAAAAACTGTAAGTCTGATGCTGACTGTTTATGTAGTTGCCATGCATTTGGTAAATCAGGAATGACACAGGACTTAACTTACCGTATGGGGTTCATTCATGCCTAACCTTTTCATAAAAATGTGATGATTGACAAGTTCATGGATATTGCATTGATGATATTTTCAGGTTAATACAGTGTGTTGGTTCAATTTATATGGAATTTCATTGTAAGTTTGACTGAACTTAGATGCATGATATCCTTCTTTTTTTTAGGTCAATTATGCAGCATTGGAGCGATATAAGTGGATCATCAGCAGGGCTCGTTCATATGGAATGAAAGTGATGTTAACTCTGTTCCATCACTCATTACCACCATGGGCTGGAGAGTATGGAGGTTGGAAAATGGAAAAAACGGTTGATTATTTCATGGACTTTACAAAGTGAGTCGTCCTTTCAGTGGTAGAGCTACAAGTTCTCTTTTGATGTTCTGATTACTTTCATTACTTGCTAGACTTTATGCTAGCCGTTACCCTTTTATCATGTAGTCTTCTTTCTCTCCTTTTCTTTTTGGTTTTTTAATCTTTTGTTGTTTTCTTTCTCAGGCTTGTTGTTGACAGTGTCTCAGATATGATAGACTATTGGGTAACATTTAATGAGCCTCATATCTTCTGTATGCTCACCTATTGTGCGGGTGCTTGGCCTGGTGGTCATCCTGACATGCTGGAGGCTGCCATCTCTGCTCTACCTACTGGTGTTTTCCAACAGTCTATGCATTGGATGGCCATTGCACACACAAAGGCCTATGAATATATTCATGAACAAAGGTTTCTCTGCCTCATATAAGCTCTGGAAAAAAAGATTTGTTTGAAGAATATAACATGTGTGATTGTTTGCGTGTAAAAGTAGTTGGTGAACTTTGTGTTTTAACTTTGTCAGGTCCTCATCAAAACCAGTAGTTGGCGTGGCACACCATGTCTCATTTATGCGGCCATATGGTCTGTTTGACATTGCTGCTGTTTCACTGGCTAACTCCCTGACTCTGTACTCATATGTGGATAGTGTTTCTGACAAGCTGGATTTTATAGGCATAAACTACTACGGACAGGTTTTCTCACCCTTCTAACTAAGTAAACTGACACCCTCCTGCTCCTATATATAGAGCAACAACGTTCACTATAACATTTATCTTCTGCCTTTCAGGAAGTGGTGTGTGGTGCTGGACTGAAGCTAGTAGAGACTGATGAGTTTAGTGAATCTGGACGTGGGGTATATCCAGATGGCTTATACCGCGTGCTTCTTCAGTTTCATGAAAAATATAAACATCTTAATGTACCCTTCATGATTACTGAAAATGGGGTAGCCGATGAGACAGATGTGATCCGTCAGCCATATCTGCTAGAGCATTTGCTTGCTGTTTATGCAGCCAAGATCAAGGTTTGATTCTCCACTGCACTTTTCAGTTGGTTTTTTTTTTAATTAAATATACCTTAATTTGGTGATGATGGGTGTTATAAGTGCCTATGGTTTGATACTTTGATTTATAGGGTGTCCCTGTGCTTGGCTACCTGTTTTGGACTATTTCTGATAACTGGGAGTGGGCAGATGGGTATGGTCCCAAGTTTGGACTTGTAGCAGTTGACCGTGCCAATAATCTTGCCCGGATTCCACGTCCTTCTTACCATCTATTTACTAAGGTTAATTTTTTTCTTGTCCTTGCTCATGTTTCTTTCCACGTTCTGCTTCTTTCCCCCTAATACAGCCCCAGTTGTGCTAAAAAGTTTTGGCATCTGTTCTCATTTCAGGTGGTGACAACAGGTAAAATTACACGTGGTGACCGGGCACAGGCTTGGAATGACCTCAATCAAGCTGCTAAAGCAAAAAGAACACGACCATTTTATCGGGAAGTTAATAAGCATGGTTTGATGTATGCAGGTAAACCATGAGGCTTTCAATTCCATATTTTTGTTTGTCCACTATTTTTCTTTTCTTTGTATCATCAATCAAGAGGGTGGTCATCCCCCAGATGAGATAACCTATAGGCTAGATTGGTAGGTGAATGAAGCTACCCTAAAAGGATAGGGTTACTGTTGACGAGTGAAGCTCCCTCAGGTTCTAACCGAACTCTCTGGTGGTCACTTGGAAATGCACCCTCCTGCACCATATAATACTGCAATTGTTATCAGCATTCCAAAATAGTCGTCCTTTATCATATTCTTTTGATTAATGGATCGCATTTGTGTCCTTCTCCGTATTATGATAACAGGAGGCCTTGATGAACCGATACAGCGGCCCTATACTGAAAGAGATTGGCGATTTGGACACTACGAGATGGAAGGTCTTCAGGACCCGTTAAGTCGCTTCTCAAGATTCATTCTCCGACCGTTCTCCTCCCTCAAAAGGAAACCTAAAAAGAAGAAATCATTTACCAGTAAGGAAAAACTAACAAGCCTGGTGCAATGAAAGAGTACCCTTTGTGATTATCCGTAGGTTTGGTTCAACGTTGTAATCTCACCAACTTTTCGTAATTTGGTCTTGTATACGACAGTATTTGCAAATAAGAGCCTTTGCGGTTAGCCCAAGTAGTGAGGGAGGGTTTGAATTTTCTCTACTGCACATAAAAAATATACATTTAAGTTGCACATCTGAACAAGAGCTGTTAGATTCCGTTAACTTAAATAATTTAACGGCTCTTATTCAGATATGTAACTTAAATGTCACTTTTGACGTGCACTATTGATGTGCACTAGAAAAAGCCTCATATTGGGTTGGGATTGTGATAGATTTGGGGATCAATTCCTTCCAATATAACGAAAGAAAAAGCCCTTGTGTGCCTGAATGATAGTTTCTTATGATGGGCTATTCTTCAGGCCCGTTGGTATATATCCTTATCACTCCACATTGGATTTGCTAGTATCCAATTTACAAATGAGAAATAATAAATACACACAATTTTTAGTTTCTCACATTCTGTTTAAATGTCTATTGTTTTTGTTTGATTTTTTTTCAATTCAATGGCCAGAAATAGAGAGAGATGTGTGACAAGCTAAAAAAGGTGTGAAAATTACTTTCCTTTACAGATGAGCTGGTCAGTTTCGTGAAGCACTATTTTGCTTTAAATAAAAAATAGAGAAAAGGAAAGAGAAATTTTGGAAACAAAGATACGATATATAGCAAAATTGGAATAAAAATTAATCGATTGAACAAAATACTAGGATACCAGAAATATCATATACCTATGAACTTATGGGAAATTAATTTCTTATGCATGACGTTGTATTGCATATATGGTGACGTTCACACGTACAGAGATCGTTTTTCATTTCACTAAGGTTTTCAAGGTGGAGCATGTCACATATGATGCAATTGGTTAGTTGAAGGGTGGAGACTGGAGAGGTTCATGAATCATGAGTCATGGCCTTATTCTATATTATGACGTGAGGATTACAATACCTAAATTAAGATCCTATACTCTCAAAATACTCCTTTATATGGAAACATTAAATCATATTCATTTGCACAACTTATATTAGGTGACGTAAAATACGTGTGGTTCAACAGTAGGAGATAGTCTTAGAATGATGTTGTCTCATTCATTATAGACTCTCTTAGCATGTTAGTCACATATTTTGTTAATTATTTCGTTTTCAATCGTTTAAATTTTAACCTATAAATTCTTGTAGATGTTAATTTTTGTAGGTCAGGATTAATATTTATATTTTAAAAAAGGACTTAGCTAGATGCTTTTCAACAAACTTGGCATATCATCGTTATCGTGCTAATGGATATAGAGATATGGTTTGCAAAATTCAAGTTTATCTTAAGCTTTGTGTTTGAAAAAAAAAAAAGATATCCATACGATAGAGAGACACATGGTTGCATCTACGTACCAACTCAAAGGACCTGTTAAGTCATGGCTTTCAAACCTTTTGGTTATGGTCATCAATTCCTTTCATCAAATTTGTTGTATTATCAATGCTTGATGATAAGTAGATACATTGGAAAATCCATTAGGGTCAAAACAAATGGCGAGGGAAAGGTGAGGAAATGAGTTAAATTTACTGGATCATGTTAAATTAAGATCCATGTGACCACTAGTTTATCTAAATTATGAGAAGTTAGAGAATTCGAACTTGGGTGTAGAAGGAGAAATTAATTTTTCTTCGGATTGTTTTTGGCATTGCTTAGTTTTTAGGGTGTGTTTACTTTGGCTGAAACGAAGTGAAAGGAATCGGATTCATTCCCATTCCGGACTATTCCGTTGTTTACCAAACAAACATGAATGAACAGTCTCGCGGACCCCACATCAAATTCGGAGAACGATTCCTTATATTGAGGGAATTGAAATCTAGAGGGGGAGTTCGGATTGGGGATGGCTGCAACGGAATTGACATTTTCTTACCCATATTATCCTCACACATTTTGAAAAATACATGCCCTTGAATTGGGGAAGGCTTAATCGCAACATGCATCTGTGCTGCTGCAAAATCAAGCAAATGAACAAAGGGCGAACAAAGGGCATTGCATATCCAATTTTTAATTGGGAAACAAAAATGATGATGGGTTTGCTGGGAGGGAGACAGGAGGAGGAAAAAAATAAGAGATCCTGAGAAATAAAAGGACTGTCGGCTTGGAGAGATGTGGGAATGATGATAGTCTACTGTGGTTTCTTTTGTTTTTTTTGTATCTTTTTTCAGGGTCAAACTTCAATGGTACGTACCATTTAATGGTACGTACTGTTGAATAGTTTAAGATTTATTTAGGGCTCACAGCAAATCAATCTGGACCATTCAATGGCCGTACCATTGAATGGTACGTACCACTAAAGATTTTTCCCTTTTTTTCACGTTTTTCTTTATTTAGCTTTGATAAAGGTAAGGGAAAATTAAAACAAATTAATTAAATACAATGATAAAAATAGCAAAATTAAAAACTGTGAACAAATTTTTTTTAGTTTAAATACTTAGCTTATTCTCTATAAAAAATTTACAAAAAATTACATATTTTTTGTTAAAAGGAATAAAAAATTAAAATAGAATTATTTTATATAAGGGTATTTTGGTAATCAAATTGATTTTGATTTTGATTTTGATTCTGAACAATTGTAAACAGTTTTAATAGGAGTAGGCTTTCTTTTGATTCCGATTCCTGACAATTAGTAAACAAGTTAATAGGAATGTTTGACTCCGATTTCTGCTTACCCAGATTCCTGCTTACTCCGATTCCTAGTTAGTTAACACCAAAAATTCTTGGGTGCTTCAGAGCATGGAGTATTCCGAATTTTTTAACCGTTGGATCTTGATTTTTATATTTTAAAACAAAAATCTAACAATTAAAAGACCTGAAGTAACCGGTACCTCGAGATATGCAAGAAAGACTCAGTAAACACATCCTTAATGACTCATGCATAACAAAGCGTTTAGGGTTTGCTTAACTTTTAATGCGTCGAATTCATGGATTCTCGTGCCTTCTAGATAATTTGAAGGTTTAATTTATCAGTCAAACTCAAAGCTGATACAAGAAAATCCTTTAACTTGTGAGGACGCAACAATGATTAAAAGGGAAAAACATACCAAATTAGTGTAGGAGTCAGCTTCTAGTACTAATAATTCACAATAATTCATTTATATTCCATCAGTTTCTATCATTTTCAAGGAAATTTTTGGTTCTGATAAGGATTGAATTAATACTCATCCTATCTAAGCTATAATTAGCATCCATCTATACAATAGCTAGCAAGCTAGGTTTCTACATAAATAGCACAAGGGACTGGTTTATTGGACCAGTTCATAGATATGTCATTATATATCACTATAGTAACGTTATTGTCACACAAATTAAGAATATTTGACTGTTTCATATTTTATCAAAAGCAATTCATAGATATTCCGTATAATATTCAAAAGAGACTTTTCGAGAAATATGGATGTTAATGTGGGAAAAATCTTGAGTGGTACGTACCATTCAATGGTACGACTATTGAATGGTTCAGATTAATTTGCAGTGGGCCCCAAATGAATCTTAGCCATTTAACAGTACGTACCATTTAATGGTACGTACCACTGAAGTTGGACCCGTTAATGTGCATGCAAGTAAGTGGAATACAACTCAACTCAACTCCCATTGTTTATCTTTAATTATTAAAACATGCATGTGGAATACATACGTAGAACACATTTTTTTTCTTCTTTTGATTGCTTGCCATATATATAGGAATAAACTCATCTTTTTAAGTTCCATATATAGAAGATGAAGTTAGAGACATTATACATATATATATATATAAATATACAATTTTTTTCTAATAGAATTATCATTGGCACTAAAAAAATCTCATTTTGCACTACAATTTCATTTTTTAATTACCTCAATATATAACTATATGCAAAATGTGCCATGCCTTTCACTCACTATCAAACTGATGAAGACTCTAACCATATGCTATATGCTGTGAATCTTTAGTTATTTGACTAACAGAATTGTATGTCTCAATTTTTGAGTTGGTCACAAATGGGCAGCCAGTAGCATACCTGCATGCTTTTTTTCATGTCAAAAAAATATCATATTGCCATCACCTTGTCACATTCTAGCTAATTTTCTACAACATTAGCATCACCTCAAAATCAAATCAATGTATTATTTATATCTATGTCAAGTTATACAAATAAAGTTTGTGGGTTTGGAATAGAATATGACATTAGCTCCTGTTGGACTGTTGAAAATGATTGTTAACTACTAATATTTAAATGGGTAGTGATTAGGGTTCACATCGATATGCATAATTAGCGTCATCTATTGAGTCACTCGTTTATCCATATTAATTTTTTTTTTAATTTATGCGACGCGTATGATACTTGTCAATAAAATACTTCAATCTTTAGTTTTTAATCTTTTACCAGTGACTTAACATGTTGAGGTATAAGTTTATGTTTCCATAATTAAATTAAGAAACATCTTTCCTCACACGAATATTTTTAATCAATTGATGTAAAATATATACACATATATATAATTCGAGTCAAATGTCCGATATGATACCTTGTATTGTCTGTTAATACATCTATCTCTACAGAATAATAGAATTAATAGTCGCATCTTTGTCTAATAAGATCTTATTAATTGCCAGCTGCAAAACATCAATATATTGCTGATAACGACTGCAAATCGAAGCTGAAGATGGTTTTTGAGGCTTTGATCACCATAAAATTAATATTTTGTGGCATATATTTTTATGTGTGCATATTTCATTATTGTATATAATAAAAATTAAAATATTGAAATATAATAACAGGGCGTGATATCGACAATATCCATATATCATGGAAATTATTAAATTATAAAATCACATTCAACGAGCGTCTAAATCAAACACAACAGAAAATAATAACTTGAAGAACAGTCGGATTGAGACATTGAGTAGGGTTTCCAATTTGATAATTCGGTCTTTGCCATCGAACTGTCGATCCAAGTCAGTGCATGTGGCGCAGACGACTGCATAGGAATGCAAATTAACACTGCTATCCTAAGGTTGAATCACCTAATTATCCAAAAAATATCACTGATAATCTTAAGAAGTGTCGACTCATAAATCAAATATTGTACACAATGGCAGAGTTAAGCATAGACCACGAGTAGCCCTGGCTCTCTCCTCCACTTTTTTTTTATCCCTCATAATTCATATATAAATATAGGGTCCAACTTCAGTGGTACGTACCATTGAATGGTACGTACTGTTAAATGACTAAGATTCATTTGGGGCCCACTGCAAATTAATCTGAACCATTCAATAGTCGTACCATTGAATGGTACGTACCACTCAAGATTTTTCCATAAATATATAAGCACAAAAGTGAAGATGGGTAGCTTTAGTTAAGCTTGTGGCTCTCATTAAGTATACGGGCTAAAATCACATATTTCAATATGATATGTGGTAAATTACTGAAGGAATAAAATAAAGAGAGATAACAACTCCTCTTCTACACTTAATTAATGCTCTTGTAACTAAAATCACATATTTCAATATGGTATGTGCTATATATATATATATATATTAAGCTTTATATCTTATGTTTGCCCCCCTGAACATGAAGTTCTGGCTTCATCCCTAAATTTGTACATATTGCTCGTGATGTGACTCGATAATGAGAGAATGCTAAGACTAAATCACTTAGTTATTCAGAGACCACTGATATCCGTTGATTAAATGAAACTTATAAAGCAAGTCATCAATCAATATTGTATATGCTGCTCATGATATGACTCGACCATAAACATTAGCGCGAAGAAGACTTTTTATTTATTTATTATTGTATAGTGACTTTCTTTTTCTTAATAGTAAACATCATAACCTTGTAATGCGTATATTGGCATCGCCACATCATCAAGTTATATAAAGTAATTGTGAAATTTCTAATTCTCTTTAATGGGACTAGCTACAGTGCTCGCAAGTATTGGATGCTCACACCGATCTCACCCTCATTCACCCCCTCTCTCCTCCCTCCTCCCTCCTTTTAACGGTGAGATCGGTGTGAGCATCCAATGCTTGCAAGCACCGTAGCCTACTCCCTCTTTAATTGTATAACTGAGCTTTACAATGTTTATATACAACTAGGGTTCAAGAGTCTTAGTCAAGCTAAAAGATTACATCTGAAATTCAAACTTACAATTCAAAATACAATAGATAATAAAGAGAATTATCGCTGACTAACAACCTTATCAACATTTCCCCGCAAACTTGACTCCGGGGAAGAGACAAAGTTTGAACAGAGTGAGTGAAAACGCGCCTTAGGAAGCCCCTTTGTAAAGACATCTGCAAGTTGCAATACATAAGGGAGAAACTGAATTCGATGTGTACCAAAAGCAACCCGTTTGCCAACAAAATGATAGTCCAGGGCAATGTGCTTAGTGCGAGCATGAAACATAGGATTGGCAACCATATACGTCGCACTTAAGTTGTCACAGTGCATCAAAATACGAAGACGAACATGCATCCGTAGTTCACGTGGTAAACTCAAAATCCAAATAGTATATGCACAAGCAAAGGCAAGAGCCCTATATTCTGCTTCAGCACTGGAGTGGGAGACTATCCGTTGTTTCTTGGCACACCAAGAAATTAAATTATTTCCCATGTAAACACAAAAACCAGTTGTAGAACAGCGGGTGTCTGGACACCTCGCCCAATCCGCATCTGAATAGGCAGCAAGCTGAAATGGTTGAGCAGAGGGGGTAAACTTAATGCCCATTCCCAAAGTACCCTTTAGATATCGCAAGATACGCTTTACGACATCCATATGGCCAGTGGTAGGACGTCCTATGAATTGAGCAACAGTTTGCACTGCAAAGGAGATGTCTGGACGTGTTAACGTGAGATACTATACTAAATTAAAAGAGAGATCATTGAACATCGACAGCGTCAACAGCCCATATCGGCATACTATACCAAACTCAAAGGACTTTGGGATGAACTAGCGTCCTACAATGCAATACCAACCTGCACATGTGGAACGATGAAAGCGATCAATGAAAGAGAACAACAGGAACAGGTTATTCAATTTCTCATGGGGTTGGATGACTCTTATTCGGCTGTTCGTGGACAAATCCTCTTAATGCAGCCACTACCAAACATTCGTAAGGTATATTCTTTGACTTTACAAGAAGAAAAACAAAGAGAGGTGGCAGAAGGTGGTGAAAATAACACTACACATGCCATGCACGTATCCAAGACCACCTGGAATAAGCAGTCTCGCAAGCCAAACAATGGTGGCAAGGCAAACACTGGTAAGGATTTTCATTGTACTCACTGCGATGGAAACACTCATACAGTTGATTACTGTTTCTACCTTCACAGCTTTCCTCCTGGACACAAGTTTCACGGGAAGGACGTAAAGCCTCCAAACAAAACCAGGCGTGCAGCAGCCAATAATGTCCACAAAGAAGAAGCAAAGTCGAGCACTACCAAAGAACCTGTTGATTTGAAGTTTACAGCGGACGAGATCAACCAAATCAAAGCTATTCTTCGGGGTGATGGTAAAAATCAGGTTTTTGCAAATGCAGCAGGTATACCTAATGCACGATGCTATTCTTTTTCCACAAATAATCCAGATTCTTGGATTATTGATAGTGGTGCTACAGATCACATTTCTTTTTCTTCCAACTTAAACAACAAAAGGAGCCCGCATTCTTCCTCCGTCAATCTGCCAAATGGGTCACAAGCAACAATTTCTTGTCTTGGTTCAATCAAACTTACTCCAAATTTAGAACTAAAAGATGTCCTTTGTGTCCCTGGTTTTCGAGTCAACTTGATGTCAGTTAGCAAAGTTACTCGGGGTTTAAATTGTTTAATCATTTTCTTCCCCACTTTTTGTCTCTTACAGGATTTGGCAACGAAGAAGATGATTGGATTGGGGAAGGAGCGTGATGGCCTGTATTACCTAGTACCAGTCAAAGAAGACTTCATCTTTCGACAGAATAAGCCTGGGGTAGTTGCTGCTTCTGCATCCGCATCACCCAACGTCTGGCACCAACGACTTGGACACCTTTCTAATAGTCCAGCCCGTGTTTTATCTAGTTCCATTCCTGAAATTTCTTTTAATTTTAATTCTCATTGTGATATCTGTCCAGTAGCCAAGCAAACAAGGTTACCTTTTCCCTTAAGTACTACTTCTAGTTTGCAACCTTTCGAGTTAATACATTGTGATATTTGGGGTCCGCATCGTTTACCCTCTTCATCAGGTGCCAGATACTTCTTAACCATCGTTGACGATTACTCCCGCTTTACTTGGCTTTTTCTCATGAATTTAAAATCTGAAACACAAGAGAAAATCAAACTGTTTTTTGCTTATGTCAACACTCAATTTCAGCGTCAAGTTAAACAATTCGCACTGATAATGGAGCAGAATTCTTATCCATGCGTCCATTCTTTGCCAACTCAGGAACTCTTTTTCAACATACTTGCACACACACACCCTAACAAAATGGGGTGGTGGAGCGTAAACATCGGCATCTCCTTAATGTTGGTCGAGCACTTCGTTTTTCAGGCAAACCTTCCCCTCAAATTTTGGGGAGAAAGTCTTCTCACTGCCATTTACCTCATCAATCGCACACCCACCATCGTTTTATAAAAAAAAACACCCTATGAAATGCTCTACACACGACCACCAAATTATATGCACTTACGGGTTTTTGGGTGCCTTTGCTATGCTACACACACATCCCCTAAACACAAGTTTGATGCTCGGGCTCACAGATGTCTCTTTGTTGGTTATCCCTCTGGACAAAAGGGGTATCGTCTCTACAATCTTCACACTCACCAATTTTTTACTAGTCGTGATGTGGTTTTTCATGAACACATCTTTCCTTTCGCTCATCATCCTCCCGACACCCAACCTGATGAAGTTGTGCCCGTGGTTCCTCTTCCAATAACTGACACCATCCCAGATTCTCCCACCTTTCAACAAGCACCATCTTCACCCACCTTATCTAGTCCAACCACTTCTCCCATTTTGCCTGATGTACCTGTCATCCCTTCTCCACCATCACCTGCGTCGCAACCATCTTCTCTTCCTTCTCCAGGGCCTGTCAACTCTATCACACCACCACCTGCCCTTGGTCGCGGCCTCCGCCCCAAGCAACCTTCTGTCTTATTGAAGGATTATGACTGCTCACAGGTCATCACGTCGACTTCCACGTCCACTTCTTCTTCGCGGCCAGGTACTCGCTATCCCCTCTCTCATTATCTCTTCTCTTCACATTTATCACCGTCTCACCAAGTGTTTGTCAATAACATCACTCGTTCCGTAGAACCTACTTCTTTTGAACAGGCCAACCTTGATCCTCATTGGCAAGAAGCCATGCAGTCTGAACTTGCTGCACTTGAACAAAACCATACCTGGACACTCACTTCTCTACCTCCTGGAAAACGTGCTATCGGCAGCAAGTGGGTTTACAAGATTAAACATCGCTCTGATGGTTCCATCGAGCGCTATAAAGCGCGTTTGGTTGCCAAAGGTTACACGCAAATTGAAGGCCTAGACTATTCTGAAACATTTGCACCTGTGGCTAAACTTACCACTGTTCGCTGTTTATTGGCCGTGGCTGCTCAACGCAACTGGCCTCTCCACCAGCTTGATGTCCAGAATGCTTTTCTTCATGGTGATTTGGACGAAGAAGTTTTCATGACTCCACCTCCTGGACTTCGTCGACAGGGGGAGAACTTGGTTTGTCGACTCCATAAATCACTCTATGGCTTGAAGCAGGCTTCCCGTCAATGGTTCTCTAAGTTTTCTCAATCCATTCAACTCGTGGGTTTCAAACAATCAACAGCAGACTACTCATTGTTCACATGCACAACTGCGCATTCCATTACAGTGGTTCTTATCTATGTTGACGACATGATCATTACAGGGAACAACCATGAGGCTATTCAACGTTTAAAAGAATTTCTTCATCGTCAGTTCCGCATTAAGGACCTCGGACCTCTCAAATATTTCCTTGGGATCGAAGTGGCTCGTTCACAACAAGGCATTTCTATCTCACAAAGGAAATATGTTTTGGACATACTGGACGATGTTGGACTGTTAGGGGCATGCCCGGTGGATTTTCCCATGGAACAACATTTGAAGTTAAGGCCAACGGATGGTGAATTGTTGAAGGATCCAACCAGATATAGAAGGATCGTGGGACGACTCATTTACCTCACTATAACAAGGCCAGATATCACATTTTCTGTCCAAAATCTTAGCCAGTTCATGAACCAACCACGCAAGCCTCATCTTGAAGCTGTTATACGAGTCTTGAAATATCTCAAAGGGACTCCAGGACAAGGGCTATTTTTTCCATCTAAAGATGCATTACAATTGAAGGGTTACTGTGATGCTTCATGGGCATCATGTCTAACGACTAGAAGGTCTGTGACAGGTTATTGTGTGTTTTTGGGGAAATCACTTATCTCATGGAAGACTAAAAAACAACATACGGTTTCACGATCGTCTGCAGAGGCAGAATATAGATCAATGGCTGCAATCACTTGTGAACTTACATGGCTTCATTATCTGTTACGAGATTTAAAGGTCTCCCATGAAGCTCCAGCTCATGTTTACTGTGACAACAAGGCAGCTTTACACATTGCAGCTAATCTGGTATTCCACGAGCGAACTAAACATATCGAATTGGATTGTCACTTGGTCCGAGAAAAGTTACAATCAGGAATGATTGCAACAAGGTTTACACCTTCAAAACATCAGTTGGCCGACATATTTACAAAAGCATTAGGAAAGGCAACGTTTCATTCTCTTCTCGGCAAGTTGGGCATTCAAAACATTCATACTCCAACTTGAGGGGGAGTGTTGAAATTCTTGTATTAATTGTGAATATTCTTTGATTGATTCTAGGGTTGTTTTCCTTGTGTAGCACGTTGACTGTAAGGCTTGATTATAGGATCAATTCATTGCCAACAGAGCTAACGACCCATGAAAGAACCATATCATTGCATCGTTTCCAAAGGGAATATTTGGCGTCGGTTTCTGGCAGGGCTTCTATCGAACCATCCACAAAACCGAGCTTGTTCTTGGCGCTGAGGCTGATTCTCATTGCACGACTCTATGTGGAATAATTGTCACCATCCAGTGGTTTGGAAACAAGGTGTAAACCCGGGTGATCCGAGTGATGGATGTAGAATGGATCAGTGATGTCCATTGTTGTTGTGAGTTGTGGTTTGTGTTTAGGAGTTTCTTCATTACTCATGATGAACAACGAGATTGAGCGGAAGCGTTTCAGGCACCAGGAGGGTGCTCTGATACCAAGAAAAATGGCGTAGTGTATGTGTATAGAAAGGATATATTTTCAACTGTTATATCTCTGAAAATATTACAACCCTAATATATAAACTAGCACCAGCCTTCACAAGGCAAGTCTTACAAAACATAACCCAATCAAGATCCTATAATCAAGCCTTACAGTCAACGTGCTACACAAGGAAAACAACCCTAGAATCAATCAAAGAATATTCACAATTAATACAAGAATTTCAACAGAAGTGATCCCACAATCTGTCGATAAAGAGAAGCATCTGGAAGAGGTGAACCTGAGGTAGCAGATAAAGAAGTCTTGGCAACCACTGGAGTAGTGCATGGTTTACAATCAAGCATATCACTACGTTTCAAAATATCAAGAGTGTATTTGTTTTGGGTTAAGCGTAGGCCAGAAGCTATATGGGAGACTTCAACACCCAAGAAATAATGTAAACGCCCAAGGTCTTTAAGTTCAAACTTTTTAGGGTTCTTTAGAGATAGACCCTTACAATTTTTATTTTCTAGACAAAAACCCATATATATTTAAACATTCAATTAAAACCCAAAATTCAAATTCATTGACATGTAGACAAAGAAATAACCTATTATTGCAAACTATTTACAACCTATGCCACAACACCCTAATTATGTCAATAAACTTTAATACCTACAATAATGATGAAATCCTAAATTGCATCTAGTTTCTTTACTTTTTTTTTTGGCAAGCATATTTAAAATTCAACTCATAGGTGCATTATACTTTATAATTGTTTTAGTTAACACTTGTCCAAAATTTCAGTTTTATAGGCTACAATTGAAACAATATACATATATATTAATGTATAAATATATTTCCTTATAAAAAATATAAATATATTTCCTTATAAAAAATATAAATATATTTCAAGTAGTTACACAATTTGTAAAAATAATTTACCTATTTTTTTTGTGAACAAATGACATATGACATCCTTTCTATTGAACCAAATGACATCCTTTATCTTCAAGTAGATACTTTAATCTACATAAAATAATTTACCCATATCTATATTAGATTATAGGTAAATTAAATCTTGAACCAAATTACATCCTTTATGTTGTAGGTAAATTATTTTGCATATATTATTACATACATTTGGCACATTTTATTGTTATTATATATATGTGGTAAAATAATTTACCTATATATATGTGGTAAAATAATTTACCTATACTTTATGTAAAATATAGGTAAATTAATTTTGAATCAAACAACATTTTTTATTTATTTTGTAGGTAAATTATTTTGCATGTATTATTACATATTACATATATTAAACACATTTTTTTATTCTTATATATACGTGTGCAAATAATTTACCTATATTTTTATGTAAAATATAGAATAAAAAACTACATTCCTTTATTTTGTTTTTGTAGGTAAATTATTTGCCTATATTTTTTTTAGATGAATTTACCTATATTTATATGTAAAATATAGGTAAATTAATTTTGAATAAAATAACATTCCTATATTTTGTAGAGTATACTAATAATTTTGGAAAAAACACATGCACTAAACGCAAAAAACCCAAAATTAGTGCCTTTTCATATTTCCAATTTGGTAAGAAAATAAAAAAAAATTAAATAAAAAAGCATAATTTTATGCAAATTTGAAAAACAAATAAGAAGTTTTTTAAAAGAGTAATCAAAACATGATAATGCATTGAATTACGTCCATGATAAATCTAATATTTTTTTTATTATTTAAATTGAGAAAATAAATATTAATATTCAAGATTTATTGTAATCGTTGATCAAATTAATGGTATCGTTCAATTTCAAAAAATTAAATTAAAATTTTCCATATTTGATATTAATATGCAATGAATTTATAACATTAATGTCTTTTTTCTTCTCCTTTCCTTTTTGCAAAATCATTAATCCCCCCTTACAATCCGCATAGAATTAATTGTATGTACATCAAACATGCAATAGGGGTAGTTTAGGCATCTGAAAAATGTAAAATTTGTAAAGTAAATCATAATTAATGAATTTGCTTATGTGGATCTTAGTCACTGGGTTTTCTTCGAGTAAAAAAATTATGTTGGGTTTTATATGGAGAAAATTGAGTTTGAGGAGTTAAAGTCATATTTTCAGAACTCGTTACCCAAAACTGTAATAAAAGAGTGAAGGAGAGAAAGAGCATTACCCGTCAACACTATGTCATCAACATAGAGAAGAAAAATCAAAATTGTAGAACCTCGATGAAAAGTGAACATGGAGGTATCCACTCGACTTTGAACAAACCCAAATTGAACAAAAAGCACTGAGCTGTTGAAACCAAGCACAAGGTGCTTGTTTAAGACCATAGAGTGCCTTGTGCAATTTACACACATAATTAGGGCGAGTTGGATCAACAAAACCTGGTGGCTTCTGCATACAAACCTCCTCCGTTAGAGAGCTGTGAAGAAACACATTCTTCACATCAAGTTGATGAAGAGGCCACCCAAAATTCACGGCTAAACTCAGAACAGTGCGAATCGTCGTTGGTTTAACCACGGGACTAAAAGTTTCTGAATAGTCAACACCGGCTTGTTGGTGAAACCCCTTGGCCACAAGACGCACCTTATGACGTTCAATCGAGCCATCTGAATTCCGTTTCAACTTAAACACCCATTTACAATCGACCATGTTGGCATGAGGAATTGGAGAAACCAAAGACCATATACGTTGTTTTAATAAAGCATTGAATTCATCGAACATCACTTGTTGCCATTGATGGGATCAAAATGCTTGGCTATAGCATGTAGGTTCAGAATCTTCCCTAACCAAAGCAGTGAAGGCGTGAGGAAGTGAATGGCGCGAAGTAAGACCGAGCTTTGAGTTTAAAAATACTTAATTTGGAGCGGGTTTGTGGACCAGTATATAGAACTGGAGTAGACACATCAAGTGGAGATGGCTCGCAAGCTGACTAGACCAAGCCAGTAGATGGAGATGGAGGCACAACAACCTGTACAGTACCAGTTGTTGCACCAGAATATGAAGCAGGTGCGGCAGGGAGATGAACAACAGATGATGGTGCTTGGAGAGACTGAGTAGGTTGCCGTGCAGACAGAGATCGCATCTCAATGGACAGCAAGGAAGGTAAATGAATGACTGGGACAAACGCAAAGTCTGATGGGGGTACAGTAGAAGCAGCAACAATACATATGGATATGATTCCTCGTTAAAAGTAACACGACGAGAGAGATACACTCGCCCAGTGGGAGGATGACGACAACGATAACCATTGTATTGATCACTGTAGCCAAGAAAAACACAAGGCAAAGATCTAGGTTGTAATTTAGTAGTCATATAATCACCAAGATACGGAAAACAAGCACACCCAAAAGTGCGTAAAGCCATATAATCAGGAGACCCGCCAAATAATATTTGAAACGGAGAAGTCCACTTGAGAACAGGGGTGGGTAACCGATTAATAAGATAAACAGCCGTGCAAAGTGCCTCGGCCCAAAATTTATGGGGAAGTTTGGCAGCAAGTAACAACGTGCGTCCAATTTCAGAAATATGACGGTGCTTGCGTTTAGCAAGTCCGTTTTACTGCGGGGTATGCGGACAAGAAAATCTATGGTGAATCCCTTTTTGTGCACACAAATTGCGAAACGATAAATTATCATATTCTTTACCCTCATTACTTTGGAAGACTTTAACCATTGTAGAAAACTGATTATAAAGTAAAGTTATATAATGATTAAAGTGAGTAAAAACCTCTGACTTGTGGCGCATGGGATAAATCCATGTATATCGTGTGTAGTCATCAGTATATAGGACATATAATAACAAAAACCCAACACCGACACAATAGGAGACATCCAAACATCATAATGAATTAATTCAAATGGAGACATAGCATAATGTTCTGAAGAATTAAATGACAGGAGATGGGATTTTACCAACGCACAGTGATTACAAAAATCTTTATTAGAAATAGGAAAAGACGAGCCTAATACAACACTAGATGCTAACACACTAAGAACTTGACGAGAGGGATTCCCAAGACGATGATGTCAGAGTGAGGCCAACGCAAAAACAAAAACAAAAGCACATTTGGCAGCATACCAATTCCTAGAGGCCAAACCAAGCTTAATGGGATAGAGACCATCCTCACATGGGCCCTGAAAAAGAACAACACCCGTATTTAAGTCACGTATGACAAAACCCCAAGGAAAGAATGTTCAACTAGCAAGATTATCACGAGTAAACTTAGCAACCGACATTAAATTTTTCTTAATTGCGGGAACATGTAAAACTTGAGATAAGCGAAAAATGAACTATCCGGACTCAAATGAAATATTACCAGTGTGCGCAATAGGGAGAGTTTCACCATTACCAACAACAACCTTGTCATTAGAACCATACCCAGTAGACGAAGTCATCGAGCGAGCATCACTCGTCATATGATGAGTAGCCCTAGTATCCGGATACCAAGTTTGATCAGAAGGAGAAGCAATATGCATACCAGCAAAATCACGAGAAATATCGTCATCTGAACGAGTAGCTTGAAGACACAACGCAGTAAATGGCCAAATTGATTGCAGGCCCAACACTGAGGCCCCCGGGTGGCAGAGGTTAGTCCAAGAATACCAAAGCGTTGTTGCACAGCACCAAGCTGACCATATCGCCTAGCACCACCAGACTGATTGGAGCGTCGACCACCAGTATTGTGATGAGCACGGTTGCCACCAGAAGCACCAGTGTGGTGAGAATACTGACCACCACGTCCATGAGATAAGCCACCAATAGAATTACGGGCAGAATAGAAAGTAGACGGAAGCAAAGCAACAACCTAATTCATAGCGTGCTTGGATTTCAAGACCAGGAGACGAGTACGCAAATCATTAAACGATGGCAGAGTTGGAAAGCTTGTCAGCGCAAGGACAAACATCTCATATTCAGGCCCCAAACCGTTAAGTACACACGTCACTAAATCATCATTCGGAACAGGTTTACCAATGGAAGACAATTGATCTGCCAAATGCTTGGCCAGACCCAGGTATTCTGAAATCATTTTGCTCCCTTTTTGAAGAGAAAGCAACTGAAACCGATTATGGGTGGAATTGGCTAGGGATTTTTGAGAAAAAATCTGACGAAGATACTTCCAAATCTCACTAGAAGTAGACAGTCCAACAGTCAGAGAAAGGACATGCTCAATAAGAGTAGCACGCAACATGCTTACCAAAGTTTGATCAGTCTGGTACCACACATGTCACATTCCGAACCGGCTCCGTCGTAGCACGATATTGTCCGTTTTGGGCCACGCCCTCACGGTTTTGTTTCTGGAAACTCATGAGCAACTTCTCAGTGGGTCACCTATCATGGGATTGCTCTAACCCAAGCTCGCTTAACTTCGGAGTTCCAATGGAACCTGAAGCCAGTGAGCTCCCAAAAGGCCTTCCGCTAAATGGAGGTGGGCATGTACATATAAAGCACATCACCCCCTCTCCGTTGGTCGATGTGGAATGTCACAATCCACTCCACTTAAGGAGAACCCGGCATCCTCACCGGCACATCTATACCAAACGACATAGTGGCTCTAATACCATTATGTCACATCCCAGACCGACTCCGCCGTAGCACGATATTGTCCGCTTTGGGCCACGCCCTCACAGTTTTGTTTCTGGGAACTCACGAGCAACTTTCTAGTGGGTCACCCATCCTGGGATTGCTATAGCCCTAACTCGCTTAACTTCGAAGCTCCGATGGACTCTGAAGCCAGCGAGCTCCCAAAAGGCCTCGTGCTAAACGGAGACGGGTATGTACATATAAGGCACATCACCCCCTCTCCATTGGTCGATGTCGAATGTCACAATCCACCCCACGTAAGGAGAACCCGGCGTCCTCGCCGGCACATCCGTACCGAACGAAATAATGGCTCTGATACCATTCTGTCACATCCCAGACCGACTCTGCCATAGCACGATATTGTCCGCTTTGGGCCACACCCTCACGATTTTGTTTCTGGGAACTCACGAGCAACTTCCCAATGGGTCACCTATCATGGGATTGCTCTAGCCCCAACTCGCTTAACTTCGGAGTTCCGATGGAACCCAAAGCCAATGAGCTCCCAAAAGGCCTTGTGCTAAATGGAGATGGGCATGTACATATAAGGCACATCACCCCCTCTTCGATGGTCGATGTGGGATGTCACAACACAAGGTAGTCTGGATTAGGAATCGTAGTAACCACAGGAAGAACCTCAATAGAAGCAACATCAGAATTAGCAGAGGCAACATGCGTAGTGGTGGTGATAAAAGGAAGAGGACAGGATGGGTTCCATCGACAAAATGCCAAAATTTTTGGCCAATCAGAAAAGATTGGAGTGGTAGAGGAGGAAGTTGCAGAAGGCATGGAAACAAAAAAGATTAGAGGCTCAATACAATGTGAAATCTCTGATGCTCTTTAATTGTATAACTAAGCTTTACAACGTTTATATACAATTAGGGTTCAAGAGTCCTAGTCAAGCTAAAAGATTACATTTGAAATTCAAATTTACAATTCAAAATACAATAGATAATAAAGAGAATTATCACTAACTAACAACCTTATCAACTGACACATCCCGATCCTGACACGCCTGGTGTCGAGAAGTGTTGGCCGACACGTGTTAAGTGACGAAAGCCAATTATGCATGTATAAGTGAAAAAGTGAGTAGAAATAGAGTTGGATGCGAAAGTCAGAGTGTGGTGATAGGTAAAGACCCATTATTACAGGTGCATAACAGTCAGAGCAAAGTAAATAGTGCAAGGAATAAAAACATATCCATCCTCGTGAGGATGGATAAGTAAAAGTTAACCAAAAGTAGAAGTGAATCCTACATAATCCAGAGAAATTTTCAGAACCGCCAACCACAGTCGAAGCAAGCCCACGTCTCATTGGTAATCAAAACCGCTACTAAGTCCTGGAGGGGCGTAAAACATAAAAAGGTGAGTGGGTTAAAAAGCAAAGTTTGATAAAACCTTTGTTTTCAAGAGCATACTATCCCCTCGCTGGAAAACATGTATAGTTTTTTAAAATACATCATACTCTCCGATATGATCCTCAAAATACTATAATAGTAATGCTCAAAACACGGGTACTCCCCGAAAATCAATGACTGACTGCTCACCCATATGAAAACACACAAGCCCAAGTAGATAAGCTACGAGGAACAGGCTAGGTATATAAGTAATACACTGAGTACTACAATGATGCGAGTCTAACGCTAAGCGTTGTGCACAAAGTGCGTCATACAAGTTCGAGTTGCCTAGTGCAACCTAGAGCAGGCTAGTACCTACAATGGATCCAAAGTTGTGTAGCGATACTGGTAGTGACATCTCCAAACGTCAAGGCTAGTCCTAGCCACAAGACTGAGTACTGATACCCGAGGTGTTATACATCTACTGATGAACAACAATATAAAAACATGTATGGCAATATAATACGAATGTTCTACCTCCAACAATCGCATATGATATGTAACATGCTAAAAAATTAAAGAAAGCCTTGAAAAACATACGTATAATACATTTATCAAAACAAAGACCTACTCACTCACCTGTAAGTAGCTAGGTCGTAGCCCTCTGTCCTGGGTAGTTCCGGTAGTGCTCTGGATAAGTCTCACCTATATGAGATATCATTATAGTAATGATTAAACTCATAAAGGTTACTAATTAAACTAATTAATTAAACATATCCCTTGTTTGCTTAACACGGAAGTCCGAAACACTCCATAAAATACCATACGTACTGCACCTAGGTAGTACGTGTCTTCACGAGTCGCCTCGCGAAGACGGAATTGAAAAATAGTGCCCTACGCACCCTCACGAACGGCTCCAATGCCGCCCAGCCGATGCTCACGTGCTGGTCATCGCTGACGTCACGCCGGTCTGGACGGGTTGCTAACGTCACTGATGACGTCACGCCGGTCTGGACCATTGCTGAAGTCACTGTTGACATCACCGCGTATGAACAGTTTCTGACGTCACGGCCGGTCTGGACCGTTTGCTGACGTCAGCACCGGTCACCGCTGCAACTGCTCCGGCCGCTAGTCGCCGGAATTTTGGCCGGTTTCTGGAGAAATTTTCAAATGTCCATAACTTCATTTCTTGGCCAAATTTCACGTTCTTTATACCAAAATGAAGCTAGAGAGGAGTAGAATCACAGTGTACCTTTGGCCGTACAAGCTCGGGAAATGGCCTGTAATTGCCTCGAAAGGGTGTGGGTACTGTAGCTTCACCGATCTACGTCAAAACTCAACCAAATCAAGCAAACCACATATGAAAATTCATCTACTAAACGAGAAGAACCCAAAGGTGGTAGTTAGAAACCTCACCTCGGTCTAGAATGGCAAGAAAATCGCCGAGAAGGTCCAATTCTTTTGTGAGCTTTTCCCCGTCAAACGGTTGGGAGTTTGGACGAACGGTTTGCACCGTTGAATCCAGGGCGTGGAGACAAAGAAGGTGATGATTTTAGTTCGCCTTAGTTCGACGGGTTTTCGTCGACGTGCACTGTGCACACACGGTGAGAACGAGAGAGAAAGAGAGAATAATCAGAAAAATGGATAAGGGAAAATTATAAGGGGAAGTGACGGGAAGAAGAGAGAAATGAGATATTTTGGGTTTTGGAATACGTGCACCCACCAAAATAGTAAGATCACACGATCCTGTGTATAAAATAATTACGCACGTGTCCAAAATATTCCTCAAAAATTATTTTATAACAAATTTTTTTACGGGATGTTACATCAACAGTAATGTACAAATTAGAAAGTATTTGATGCTTCATGTTTAACAACTTAATAGTATACCTATCTACAGATCCCATCTTGCTAATCGTACTCACCCTAGCTAGAGAAGCTACTATCAACTTTAACAAGTCAAAAGATTCATTCTTAGTCAAAATAAATTAAGAACTTTGTCTGCCAAGTATGTAAGAAGGCCATATTTGGTAAATAATAAGAATGCCATATTTGTGACCACTTCATACTATTACCAATCATTACCCCTCTCTGTCTCTCTCAAATACAAAATTAATCTAATACGATCATTGGATTGCATTGGTACTAGGGCGGTTTGAGGGTCATGTACAAAACTTAAATTGAGGCTTTTTCAAGATTAAATATGATAATTTTAAAAGAAAAAAGTCTACTATGTCATATTTAAATTTTTTTTTACCAAATTCATTGCAAATGTTACAAATGAAATGCAAAAGAAATTATAAATTAGAATCACAAAGTTTTAACATTTTTGGCAAAATTAAATATCAGTAAAGAACAATTCAAAAAGACACCCAATAATAAAGATTAAAGGATTGGATTGCTACTTACCAGAGTTCAAGATGTGATAATTTTTTTTTTTTATCAGCAGCAACACAGGTTGTGAGAATAAAAAGCAAAGTTCCTTTTGATTAAAGGATACTATGAAATCATGAAGGGTTTGATAACAAGCGGCTAAAATTTTTTTTTTCTTTCTTTCCAGTAACTTTTCTTAGTTAAGTGTAAAAAAAAGTAAAGAAGTTTAAAGTAAAAAGAATAATGCTGCAGTGGTTTAGGGTGCAATTTTCCTCTTAAGGTCTTGGGTTGGACTTGTTTTAGAGACGGTTATTTAATGTTTTTGTTAGATAAATGTGCCAAAAAAAAAAACACATGCGAGGATCGAACCTATTCCGCGAGGAAGTTACAATTACACTAAACCACTTGCGTTGGGTGTGCATAGTTTGGCATATACTATATCTACATAGCATATAAAAAAAATCGGAAATCCTGTGCGGTGGCACCACCTATATTCCCATAGAGTCGGCCCTGATTTGTACATAATCTAATTAATTTTAGATTAATATGTAATGAGAAATGTAGGGCAAACCGCATTATTATACCAATTAATTTGTGTATCATCTCTTTAATTCAAAGAAAGAAATTATAGTGCAATATTGTAATACCTTCACATGGTATAAACTTTCACTCATGTTTAAAAATGTGCATTGGTTATATCGTGTGCCATGTTTTAGTACCACACTATAACTTTTTAGAGAAAGAGGTAAAGTTCATCTTTAATTCTTTACAAGTAAGTCTCGCCTATATTAAAGATGTGATACAATAATGTGGCTTATTTAATATTTTTCAATTGTAAAATAACACACCGATTATAACTTGATTAGTTGAAAGTTCATCCAAATTTGTTGATTATAATCACGACTAAAATCCTAATCAACCACTGACCACATATCGTCCTTGTGCAGTACTTAAGTATGGCTTTCACAATAATGAATCTATCAGAGTAACACTAAAGTTACCATTACTATCTTTGATAAAACACAAAATACAAAATTTTATACTGCAAAAAATTGATATTCCATCTGGCTACTCAGATATGACCAACACATGATGAATCATGAATCATAAGATTCCTTGAACCCAAATCAAAAACTCAGAAAAAACTAGATCATGCCATATAGTCATGGCCAATTAAAGATGGGCGAACCACAAATATGGACTAACACCATCCTATAGTATTGTCTTTATCACGTCCGATACGATTGCTAAATTTTGGGGTCTTAATTCTTTTTGACCGTTTTATACGGGTTTAGAGAATAAGATTACTTTGGTAAGTCAATGATCAAGCCTTATGTGTAGCTTGACTCGACTAATTCATTATCATTCTTTTATTAAAACAAAAAACAAAAAATACTGTACGATACGATTGCAGGTAGGATCTGTATATGAGCTGAAGTTGGTAACTTTGGGGTAAGAGTTATTACCCAACAAAATGTTGAGTTTGATGATGACAATACGTGGAATGTCATGCTCATATAAACTCGAACTTATCAAATCCTCGACCTCCAGAACAACTTGCCTACACGGGAGAAATATGTTCATTATCTCTATCACATATTACTTGATACGTAATACGTAATACGTCATACGACGAGTGAAATAATGAGGATGTGAACATAACACCGTAGTTTGAAAGTTTTTATCGTCGATATTATCTGTCAATGCATCGGTGAATAGTCAACAATATTTAAAGGTGTTTTTTAGTTTTGTTAATTTTGTATTTCTAATTAAAGGCATTGCTAAAACGCGTAGATGGTTGTAAAATCAAAATCAAAGTATACAAAATCGAAAAGAGCACGAACACAGATGGAAGAGAGATATATTGGAGAAAATTTTCAAAGTGTTCGATTTTCAACCGAATACTCTACATGTCAAAATACAAATAAAGAGACACAGAAAAATATATTATTTTCTAAACTTTTATTATGACATGTAAAATATTTTTTTAAAACCAAATACTTAAAAAAATATAACTCAAAATACGTCAAAGGGCTTACTTGCAAGTTGCATTTTTTTTTTTAGAAAATTTTAAATTTATTTTCAACTCAACTGATTGTATTTGATATATTTATTTTTATAAAAATTAAATTTATATAAATTAAAAAAATTAATTTGTAAGTTTAATTTATGATGATTTTTTTCTTAGTACAGATATCAATTAAATTTTCGCACAAAACACTGAAATCTCATAACTAACTCTGATTGAAAATAACCAAACTTCCTTATAGGCCTATGCAAAGTTATTCTCCTCTCAACAACCCCAACCTCCCCAGCATGCATGTCGGCTGCAATTGCTCACCAGCGGCAAAGCTTTCATTTTCTCTATTTCTCTCTCTCTCTCTTCCTCTCTCTCGACGGCGAAGCCGTTTCGGATTTTCCAATTGTCTCTTTGCGTCGTTTCAGATCTTGGCATTTGTCGTCCTCGCATCGTTTCACATCTCGGCCTTTGTTGTTGTCGTTGCACCGTTTCAGATTTCAACTGTGTCGATTGATTAGATATCCTCCTTGCATCCCCAAATTCCAGACTTGACACAATATGTCTTGCTTGATGTAGCTCACAATCTAGTGCGGGATTTGAAGAGAGAGAAAGGGCGAGGAGAGAGAGATAGAGAATGAAAATGAAGCTTCGCCGGCGGTGAGGAAGAGCGACAGTGGCGAAGAGGTGGTGTGGTTGTCGGAGTTTTATTACACAGATAGTTTCTGTAAATGTTTAATTTTTAGTAATTGTGAAGTTAAGGTGAGAGAAACGTGTCAAAAGACTAAAAATGAGACACAAACCCTTGGCCTTATTCCGACGCATGCTATACATTTTTTGTTGTGAGTCATATATATTTAAAAATTCTTGAGTGTTTAGAAGAACACGATAATTCAGATTTTTAACAGTTAAATTTTAATTTTTATATTTTTAAATAAAAATTTAATAATTTAAATATTCAAAATACTAAATACACCGAAACACTAGAAAATCCATATATATATTTTAGACCTGTGAACTAAAGATGAATACCCACTAAACCCAATAAACTAATGAATTAAATAACAAAAACGAAAGAAGACCTAGTCAAGGAAGAGCGCACAATTAAGTCAACCTTCTTGTGTGACAGAAATTTGCTAGTTGTACTTCACCCAAAAGTCTAGGATTCCTGAATCCCCAAGTAACCCTTTCAAAAAGTAAGCCTTTTGTTTAATCCCAACCGCTTGAATAGATCCTCTCTCTCTCTCTCTCTCTCTCATAAATACCTCTCCAAAGTTCCCCAACACTAAAAAAACTCCCTGTTCTTTCTTTTTCTCCTATTTTTTCCTCACACAAAAAAAACCCTACAGATACACTTAGATATTCACCATCTTTCTCTTCTGTAGTTTTGCACCCACATCTCTTAGATTACTAGCCATGGTGGTGGCATCTCCAAACCCAACTCGCAACGAAAAGATCCAGGCCGTTGATCTCCCCATCATAGACCTCTCAGCCGAGAGGTCTAAAGTGAGAAAGCTCATTGTCAAAGCTTGTGAGGACTATGGTTTCTTCAAGGTCATCAACCATGGCGTCCCAAAAGACATTATATCCAGAGTGGAGGAGCAAAGCCTCAGCTTCTTTGCCAAACCAGTGTCCGAGAAGCAAAGGGCAGGACCTTCCGATCCCTTTGGCTATGGCTGCAAGAACATAGGCTTCAATGGCGATACGGGAGAGGTTGAGTACCTTATTTTCAATACAAACCCAATTTCTATTGCTCAAAGATCCAAAACCATCTCAAATGAGCCTACAAAATTCAGGTATTTGTTGCTCTTATTTGTTGATGTTACAAATTTTTACATTTTAATTTGTTATTTTTGCATGTTTTTAGTTTTTATACTGTTATTATTTTTTACCTCTTGTATGTATGATTGTATATATATCTAAGATTCTGTTGCTATCTCAGTAGTTATTATTGGGTTTCCATTCTTTATGGTTGTTAGGTACTTTTTCTTAAGGTAGGTGGTACATGACTCGTAAAATTTAGCTAGAATATATTAAATGAATGACGGTCGGGGGGAGGGGTAACAATTTTGTGTATGTCTAGGGACAAACTGTTCATTAATTTGCTATCTATTTTTAAAAAAAAAAAGGATAACTGCGCAATTTTTTCTTCCGACTTACTCCTGAATCCTGATTAATCATTTCTTTTTCCTCTACAGCAAACTTATTTAAAAGAAGATAAACTGATCAGCTGCAAAGTTGATTCAAATTCAAACTAACTTGATGATTTTAGTTTGTCTAACAACGTCGTCTTGTATTTTCTTTTAATTTCTTTATTTTCCATTTTCTTTTATGATTCTAGCATTTGGCTATCATACTTACATGATTCGAATGCATTTTAAATATCTTTTTTACACAAATATTAAAGCAACATTATATTCCGTTAAAAAAATATTTATTTTTGAGAGTTCACTTCAAATAATAATTTTCTACTGAATAAAAAGTGCAAATAACTATTTTAGAATATTAATAATAATTTCTCCATTATATATATATATGGAAAACAAAATTGAAAAGTAAGAAATAGAAGAAAGCATTTGGTTATTCACGTGACTTGTTAAAATCTACACAAACACTCAAAAGTAACAGGTGAAGAAAGGGAGAGGATGTGTTACACTACTTACACGAATTTAATTATTAATTACTTAAAAATTTTAATTTTTAATAGTTAAATTCATGAAAACATGAAATGCTCATAAGTATTATGCATTCTAACCGGATCGGAAAGAGGGACGTATGCCTCTTCTCGACTCCTAGCAAGTTTTCCATTATTGAACTAGGAAAATCAGAAAGGAGAAAGATCCGGTACAAATTTGTTGTACCATTATTGTAATGAAAATTGGGGAATCAGAATGACAAGTCAGAGGCAGTGGCACATCAAGAGCGTCTAATCATGTCATATAATATATAATATAAATAAAAAACTAATAATTAAACTTTAATGGTAAAGTAATGGTGTGTATTATTAAATAATTTAAAATTTATTTAAAATTTATTTGAGATTTATTGTAAATTAATTTGGTACTATTCAATCGCCAGACCATTGAATAGTACGTACAATCTAAATTTTTTTTTGCGAATTTGTCAAATAACTGTCGTATAATTAATTTCTTATATTTATTTTTTATTATTGTGCATATTTGATATGTTATCTAAAGAGATTCTTATTTATCTTCAATTTGTTATATATTCGCTTGTGTTTATTTATTTTCATGGTTGTCTTTATCTTATCTTATATGTCATAGTTAAGAATCTCCGGATGGAGTTAGAAAGCTAAGAAAACAATGGTCACGGAAAAATAGAGTCAAAGTAACGGAAAAACAGGTTCACGCTACAATGATTGATTTCTCAAGTCCTTAAAGTACCAAGTCACGTGGAGAAAGTCGTTTTCTATCGTAAAACGTTATGATAGCGGTAAATTCGTTTCATGAAAGATCAGTTTCATGCAGCAGGTGAAAGTGCTGGTTTGTGGGTTCTGAATATCTTGATGAATTGAATGGTATTGTCTAAACAGCTCTGCAGTGAGTGGATACATTGCAGCAGTTAGGGATTTGGCATGTGAGCTTTTGGATCTGATTGGTGAGGAATTGTGGGTCCGTGACACATCAGTCTTCAGTAGGCTGATCAGAGACGTCGACAGTGACTCCGTCTTCAGGCTCAATCACTACCCGCATCTGCACAACAGCAACAAGGACTTCTGCAAGGATAGGGACACGTCACCCTCCGCCTTCATCAGTAACATCAGCAAGGTAGGATTTGGGGAGCATTGCGATCCTCAGATCCTCACCCTCCTCAGATCCAACGACGTGGGCGGCCTCCAAATCTCTCCACAAGATGGGGTGTGGGTCCCCGTCCCTTCTGACCCCACTGCCTTTTGGGTTAATGTGGGTGACGTGTTGCAGGTTGGTCGTTCGATTCTCTCTCTAGATATATTTATATGTCCTGGTAATCATAACAGTCTTAAAAAAGTAGACTTCGAATTGATTGAACTCGACCGAGAATTGAGTCGAGTAATCTCTCTGCAATTTTGACTGCACGTAGCTTTTGCATTAATGGTAAGTAGGGGCCCAGCATATCAGTCCATAACCAATCAGAGTGTGTTTTTCGTTAGGGGGATTAACTAGCCATATGTTTGAAAGCAGATTGGAACTGAAAAGTGCTTTGTTAGTTGGACAGCATGCCATTTATGGTGTGTTTGGGACTACCTCACAAAAACAAGGTATAATTTTCCTATCAAGTTAATTTAATCTCTCCAAGGAAAATCATAAGTAATAACACACCTAGTCCCCTTTATGTTCCCTTTGAGTTGGTTGCCTTTGTTTAGGGTAGTCCTAGTACTTCCTTTGCATATGAGTTTTGTGGGATAAATCTTGACTGTTTTGAAAGCGGTTAAAGCGTGCTATTGGTTGTCATTTTTTGATAATCTCACAATTTGTCAATGGTTGACAACCGTCTATAAATGGTTGTTAGTTATTGATGGAAGTGAATCCTGCAACTTATCAATAATTGAGAGTTGCATGCATACGTTTAATAGATGTTGTTAAAACAACTGTTGTATCTATCCATAGAACACAAGAGGGCATGAAGCATGATAAACCTTATCTTTAAGAAGTCATACTTTGAAAAACTTAAATCTAGGGTTTCCATAACTCCTTAAAGAACCCAATTCAACCAAAGAAAAGTGCTCATTAAGTAGTCACGTCTCAAGATATTCCTTTTAATTGGATAAAAAGGAAATGAAAACAACTTCTCGTACATAATTGAAGCTTTTTTTTTTTAATATGGAAATACATAATTGAAGCTTCTTGTTTGGTTGAGTGACTTCATGCTTTTCCAAGTACAACTTTCTAAAAGGTAGTGATAAAGGAGTTTGGTGATTCATAGATATCAATAAAACTATTCAAACACACTTTTACAAGAACTTTTGAATTATATCGATAATAGAGGTGAGACCTTACGGACTTGTATAAGTTCACGATATAGTCTCTTCGAGACCACATTTTAATAGTAGTACAATACTATTGCTTTTGTTTAGTTGAATTGTGTTTTAACCAATGTTGCCCTTAATTTTGAAGGCCATGACAAATGGAAGATTTGTGAGCGTTAGACATAGAGCCTTAACCAATCCATCAAAGTCTAGAATGTCCATGGCGTATTTTGCAGCTCCCTCCCTGAACGCATGTCTGAGTGCTCTTCCAGAAATGGTCACACCGGAGAAGCCTCGGCTCTACAAACCCTTCACTTGGGCTGAGTACAAGAAAACCAGTTACTCTCTACGCCTCGGCGAAAACCGTCTGAACCTCTTCAGAATTTCTTCCAATGACGAATGCTTCATAGATTAAGGGCAGCAATGAACAGTCACAGAGAAAAAGAAAAGGAGGAAAGTGAAAATTCTTATTGCATTGTGGAGTGAAGCAGCTTACTCCACTCAACTTTTTTCTCTCTTTCTTTTTTGTTCTTCATGCATTCAGTTTTTCCCAAAGTTTTTCTTACTCATAGTGAAAGTCAGACTTTGTACTTATAAATGGAAAAATGTTGTACTTAATTAGGTTGTCAATGGAAAGAAAAGAAAAAACAATTTAATCTCAATATCTATATGGGCTATATTGAATTTTTTTAAATCGAACTCTTATCGTGAATGTGTCGCCTAATATTATTTTTTTTATATAATTGAAAGACAGAACATAAACATCAAACTTTAGAACATAAATATCAAACTTTTGTCATAAATGTGAGAATGCTCTATTATTTGAGATTGAAACCCCACCAAATAAATGACTGGAGATCGAGATCTTATCATCTTAGGTTTCTAAGCTGTGTATGTATTCATTTAATTTCAAAAGAAAAAGTTCAAATATCTGTCTTGGTGCAATTCTCAAAAGGAAGAAAATTTTTGCCGCGTGCACGTGGGGTTCTCTGTACAGTAAAAAAAAAATGGTCCCTGTTGTTTTGATGCAAGAATCCAGCTCATGGCATCGAATGATAATCTTTGGTAGGTTACCTACTAAAGATTTTTTTTCCTCTCCGACCTTACTCCATGGACCAGACTGCACCCTAGTAATCTTCAACTTCAAATATGGGAAAGTGGTGAGATTCTGATGTATCCCCGTGAGTTTCCGACACTTATTTTTTCATCTGTAAACTTGTATATTCATAATATATCTTTGATTGTATGTAAAAGTCTCCGTCATAGCATCGTTACTGATTGAACCTAAAGATTATGTTGTAAAATAATGTGGGGGTAAGAATCTAACCCAAAAGCATCAAAATCATTTGCTATTCATTTGCTATGTTTATGGATATATTGATATGAAGAATTATTGAAATAGATTGAAATAGGTAGGACTAGTGTGGGAGTGTCCCTCCCTACGGAAGTTGTGTGGCCCCCAATTGCATCCAGCAACCTAAGCTTAGGGAGAGAGAAGGGGGAGAGTGTCTGGGTGTAATGTGACTTCCTGCAAATTAAAAATCACACAGAAAGCTGCAATGTTCATCAGCCAAAACCACTCGTTTATTTATTTTTTTATTTTTTCCAGAAATCATCTTTTTATTTTATATGTTTTTGTGATTTATAATATGAGTGACTGTGATCATAAGCACGAAGTTCTGCGAATTGGCCAGAAAGTGCGTCGAGGAGGATTCCTTCCAAAGCGAAGTATTGTTCCTAAATTAATTAGGTATTCAGTAATCTACTAGGATGAACCTAATTTCAAGTTTCGACGCACGAAATGAAATAAGAGAATTAATTTGTGAAATCATGTAAATGGCTAAACTCCGTTCAAATTTATTACATTTTCCACGTCGTACAATGATACATGTAAAATTGTTAAGCCATAAAAAACATAGGAGACATGAGCTAAAAGGCTCTCCTAAAACTTTGCCTTTTAACTACAATTAATGTTCTCAGAAAGTCCCCTTCGAATCATCTTCCATGGTTTAATTAGTTACCCATGCTCACCGCCTTGCCCACAAACACCGAGCACAAAGGTATCCTTGTCCCTAGACCACAACCTGAGATTTTGCAGCAAAGCGGGAACACTTCTTTCGACTAGTTTTGTTGAGAGCACAGACACAAGTCTGGAGAAGTTCATAATCCTCCTCCCAAAACAACAATGATGCCTTCTCGGGGTTCTCCAAAAGCATCTTCGAGGTTAGGTAACCAGCGACTGTCCACGTCTGGTGAAGCCGGGATTGTTTGCCTATGAATCTCCCGCTTTTTGTGTCATAATATTCGGGCCAGTGATCCGTAGAAAGCCTCTTCTCTGCCAAAGCAACTGCCTTTTGCGCTAATTCTGTCCTCCCCATCTTGATGCAAGCCAATGTGAACTAAGACAATTATAGAAGGCACAGTTACAGAAATCAGATAATCGGGCTGTAACACATGTTGTGCAGAATACAATACAACCAAGGAAAAATTTATAGGTAACTCTCCCAAATGTCAGGATGATCACCACAAAAACGACTCGGAAAAAAATAAAATTAAAAAGCGAAAAAAGTTTCAAAAGAAACTCCTTGTATGAATCATTACCTGCCATAGGAGCGTTGGCCAAGACCCACCATTATGATATGACCAAGGCCTAGAAGTGGAGACAAATAAGCGCATTAGCGAAAAATTCAACCAGGAGAAGAGCTTGTAGTCAGAACTCAGAAGATTTGCATGACAATGAGGTATAAATAAGTACCAAAGAGAATAAAATTTAGAGAGCCTCACGTGTTTTTTGGGTCACCACCAGTAATTATTCGCCATTCTTCATACTCCAAAGCAGGGTAACAGATTTTAAGGGGCATTTGAGCTACAAAATCATCCCATTTGGCCTCAATCAAATTCAAAATACCCTCATTCTGTTTTTGGGTACCGAGAGATGATACAATGGACCAAAGATTTCCAAGAGTGAAGAACCTAAAATCCATATGAGCAGGTTGCAGATTGCCAATGAGGTAACCACCTTCCTCAGGAATCCAATCTACTAACCAAGAAGGAATTTGATCTGGATAGATATTAAACTTGTTGACGGCATCTGTGGAATATTCCTCCGTCTTGTAACGATAAATCTCATTGATCTTCTTCATATCTGCCCAATAATACTCTCTGATGTGAAATGAGAGTGCACTAAGTCGGTTATTGACTGCAGCCACCAAATCTTTTGTTCCATCATTGACTATAAGCATTTCACGGGAGCATCGTAGAGCTGAATAAAACAATGCCTGTATAACCAGATTTGTTAAGTAAATATAAACCAGAGAAGCAAGCAAAATAAGGGGCCAACTAAGACGACAAGCAGAGGGCAAGTATTCTATCTAATTTATTAATCAGCCAATATAAGCCACCGTTCCCTTAGGGGACACTATGATGGTTAGGAATTAAGGTTTCTCCTAAGAAATATTGGGCTCTAGATGGTGCGACTCTTGTAAAGGAACAATGTAGAACAACACCCAGCTAGAAGCCTAGGATATGACATGTATAAAGGCACTAAAACATTTGTACATTTTCAAAACTTACTTGGATTTCAAGAGGGTGTCCATGAATACCCATCCGTCTATCAATCATACAGGACCCATCAGTGACCAACAGGGTCGGAAACATGTCAAATCCATTTTTTAAACACAGATTAAGAATCAGCCTTATGCCTGTCTGGAACTCCACCCTTTCTTGTAGTGCATAATCCCCCGTGATCTTTCCATAAGCTCTCAACAAGATAATCCACCACAACCCTGTCAAAGTAATTCAAATATAAATCAGATACTATCAATACCAATTGTAAGATTGTAATTTCAATATGTTCTCCAACTCTCCCCACTCCCCAACAATATATAACGAAAAGATTTTTTTATTGAACATCAAATACGCAGCACTTATCCCAACCCAAAAATGGACAAAAAAACATAGGCAGAAGTTGAGCACCATTGATTAGCCGTTACGCGGCAACTCTAATCAAACTGAACTAGTAATTCATATATGTCACAGTAACCAGCAAATAAATTTAGATTACCTGAATCAACAGGTGCTACACGGCCGATGGCTGACTCACCAAAATCAGGATCTAAAACTTCCTCAAATGCTCCAGGGCTTCCATCAAGAGGAACAGTTCTCACTTTAAAGCTTGCCGGCATCAACCCTTGCCCAGGGCTGTGGCAGTCCACTGTCTTCTCCCAGCTCTAACAAATGGACAAACAAGAATTAATCAGATGAGCTGTCAAAAAGAAGTGTCAATGCTCCTCAATGCAGAACCAGATTAACAAAATATATTTGAATTTTGAACAGCATGCCAATTTCTATTCTTACATCACCACAGATGTCATTGGGGAATCAATTAAAGAATTAAACTAGTTAAATTTGCTAATAGGAGGAAACCATGAGATCATATACAAAATCTCAAAATCAAAACTCTAGCAACAAAGTTGAATTAGCATTGGTTTAGAAAACAATTGTGGGAAGAAGAATAATTAAATAACATTACTGCGTTAACATGACAAAAAGTCGTTTAAGACTCTCAGGCTGCGCATTACCGTGGTTAACACCAAGAGTTGTTTAGAAGTCTTGGTCTGAACTTATAGTTCATAAGCACAAAGCTAACTTAGTTTTGTCATCAGAGATTTTCAAGGCAAAAAGAAATATATAGGCATTCAGATAAGCGACCTCAATGATACCAGATTCATTTGCTGAATCAATTTCACAAAAACCTTTGTGCTTTTAACTGCTTGGTGGAATTTAAATCCTTTCATCTTACGTCAGACAGTTCAATAAGCACACAGCTCGTTATTCTATTTGAGTTCTACAATATCCACTCGTTAATGGTATTAATTCCTCTTATGCTCAACTTATGGATAAAAAGTATTAGTTATTACATACAAACAGTACGTTATACTGCAGAACCATTTGATCAACATGACAAATGTATATTCCACTAATTACATTCAAAAACTAATGAAGTTAATGCCAACATTATACGCAACTGTTAAAGATTGTGACATTACCTGTAACTGCAAAGTGTGAAGCAGAAAATTCTTGACAATCTCTGCATCCCCATTGAGCAAGAAAGCAAGTGCCGATGGGACAAAATCTCGAATAAAGACCTGATCGTAATTGAGGGGTGTCTTGTCAGCCGGATCAGTAGCAGCAAGAGTTCCCACCGGATTCCCACAGTAACTAACAACGGAATCTCGAAGCAACCTCCAGGCCTCCTTTTCAATATCAGACAGCTCTCTCTCAACCTTATTGTCATTCAAACCCTTGGAATTACCTACATTTACATTTACATTTGAGCTATTTACCTCTACCCTAGACTCTTCTTCCTTAACTACATCACCATGATCCGTCACGATCCTCTCTACCACTAAAGGTTTCACATTCAAGCCACCTTGAATGTAAATACTCTCGAACGAGCTCTTCCCATTAACCTGAGTCTCCACCGATGTTGAATGCTTCCTAATATCCGACGCTACATTCGGTCTCACTAAAACACCCCTTCTCCTACTACTACAACTACCATTACCAACACGGCTACTCGCTGTATAAACCCTAGACCGCCCCCAATCCGAATCGAAAACACTAAAATCTCTCCGATTCGGATCAATTACACGTATGTACCCTGCAATCTGAGAACTACAGCCACGATCGTGACTTCTCGATCGCAATTTTGACAAATTACCAGTAACTTTTCTATTCAATTTCGGCTGCCCAGAACCGAAAATTGAAGAACTTCTGTAGCCATATCCCATGAGAATTCTGCAACATGGCCTCACGGTACAGATTCCAATACAATTGCTGCTACTCATTCTATCTATATTTACACTGATCACTAAATCCACTATTTTTTTTTCCACTTTTTTCTTAAAAATTCAAAAAAAAAATACAAAAAACAGAAATTTGTATTGTATTTTGGTAATTATGCTCTGTTAATCTAAAAAAAAATAGAAAAACAGAGACCGATGATCGATGATAATTTTGGATATAAAAATTATCAGAAATTTAAAGCTAAAATTAATCGAAAATTAGAAAGTACACGTTACTTACAGTTGATCTGCGCGAAGAGTTTGAATGAATTAGAATGCGATGAACAGAGAGAGAGAGAGCGCGTCTGAAGGGAATGTGTAGATTGGGAAAGTCGGTTGAAACCCGCGCTTTTATAACCAACGGAAAGGGTAAAGTTAGCTGGGAGCTATATTTGTAATTACATTAATAACCCTGCACGTGCTGGGTTGGGTGTGTATCAGAGAAAGGGGTGATGCTTCAATGAGGATAAATTTGTCCTTCTACTATTTATTTATGAAATGGATCAGATGGGTCGGACCGGTCGGTTGTGGGGACCGCACGGTGTTTCAGTCGTTGGAATTAAAAAATGTGGGGAAATCAATAAAGGCGAGCGTTTGCGGGTTTGTTGTTTTGGATGACGTGGAGGATTGGGATACGCGAAGAGGCGAGGTTCCAACAGCGACGGAGTAAAATCTATACGGAAACGCGTGCGTGCGAGTAGGTTGAGTGCTTTGACCAGAAATCTCTCTCAACAAGTCTTGCACGTTAGCGTTTTGAAATCTTACTTCAGATTTGGGCCAAGAATATTGGGCTTGGATGCTTCAAACTTGGTTTGGTTATGGCCTTTTGATAGGATTGGGCTTCTCTTGTCTTCAAATAGGATGGTTTTAGTGGGCTCAAAATTGGTAACGTCAACAGGTGGAGTGACGGAAACGAGGAGCATGTGTTGACCGAAAATTACACTAAGGCGAGGGAGATTTGGGCTAAGCTACATGTATAATAGGCCAATCAACATTAAATTGGTATTGAACAAAACTTACAAATAAAGAGAAATACAAGAAAATGAGGAGTAATTAAGGCACTAACTATTATTCCAACTTTTTAGTTCGAACTCTGCCAAGGCATAAGTTATTTGATGCGGCTGTTATATTCAAAAGCACACTCACAAGGGGTGGCACACTGGCACTTGCATAGAGGGCCCCTTAAAGTCACACCTCTTGTGTGAGTGTTGTCGTATCTTAGAATTTCTTTTCGAACAAATAGTGGACCTCATCGAGACTGAATTGGCAATATTTATTTATTCCTAGATGTCCTAACTCTAAACCTCATTTACTCATAACAAATAAGAAATTGTCAAAACATGCGTTACATAAGTTGATATTCAAAAGTTTAGATCATAGTTGGTGACTTTAACATAATTGAAGTGAAGCACCTAATAGTGTACCACTTAACATTATTAGAGGTTATTTGGTATTCTTTTTTGTTCCAATTTTTTGTTTTTAAAATTAATGAGTAAGTAATTTAACTTTAATCATCATATATATACGTGAAAACTATTAATTATTTTCAAATTGAATACCAAACAACTCATTAATTTTTTTCTAGATGTGTGCTCCTACAATGTGTATGAAAGATGATATTCTAGAGATATTGTAATTAGACTCCTTGATATATGGAGAGGAACTTATATGACACAAGTACACCATCACAGTGGCGTCTCGTGCCAATAATACAAGAACATGTGATAGTTTCTCTCCACATGTCTTTGTATCATTAGCACAACATGCCACTATAGCGATGTACATGTGTTAATTTTTCTTCACATGTCTTGTATTATTGACACAAAAAGTCATGGTTTGCTAGTGCCATACAAGACCTCATCAGGCTATTATTATCCAATTCATGAATGAAGCTTGTTACCTTTAGAGAAGCATATGAAAGCTTAGCCCTACGCCAAGCAAACTTGGTGGTCAAGACAAATTTGTGGTTAAAATAAGTAATCCACTCCCTAAGTCTAAAATTGTCCAACTACTTTTTAAGTAAAATAAGTAAATTTCATGTTGAAAACCGTCACTGATGGCGTAAGCAGTGATTCCATTAACATTCGTACTATTATGCCAGATGCCACTAATTGCGTAGTACATAAAATATGAATAAAAAAGATGAATGATCACGCTCAGCTGCTGCTTGACCCGTGTTTTACGTGTATATTCTGCAATATACATAAACAATTTTAACTTGCGTTTCCAGTCAAGGCACTAGGCTGCTAAAACTCGTTAATAATCATTTGTTTAGTTAAAAAGAAAATCAATGTTTTCTAACACAAAACTATATTGTTTCTTGTCACTTTGTTTACGCTTAAATCATGTCCACTTGGTGGGATAATTTTAACCCGTAATCCTACATTTAGCTGGTTTAATTTAGAGTTCATATAAATCGTTATGAAGGTACATCATACTATTGTAGTTTTGATATTAGAAGGCAAGCATGGTACGTCAGCCACGTATTTGAAGTTGGAGGTGTCTTACCAATGAATAAATTTTTGAGTTTGATGGTTACACATTTATGTGGTGTTGCAAATTTACGTGTAATAGTATTGGTCATCCGTATGGTTGATATTTTCGTATTTCGTGTTAGATATAATATTGATAAATAGATACACGAGTTATAACATGAGTTGATTGATAGCATCACGTAGCGCGGTGATTATAAGAATCAGAAATCATTCACTGTTGTACTTTTTTAAGCCACTAGGGTTATTCCAGTTGTGAGAGTTGGATAGGGTGGTGGTGATATACAAGTAGAAGTAGACTATGTATAGAGTTAAAACTTTCCAATGAAAAAAAATCATACACGACATTTAGTGTTCATGTGCGTGAATAATTTTGAATCGTTGATTGATGTGAAACTCGTTATAAAACTCAAAGTATCATAAATACTGCATTTTTCATTGTATTTATCAACCTAGCAGTTAATTTGCTTGCTATTCCTATTTCATCTCTTAGCGATCCCTTTCCAAACTTTAAGTTTTATGGCTTCACACTTTCACATTCCTACATACATATGGATTGGTACGGGTCGCCGTACATTGACATTCATGCTTCTTAGAGCATCTCTAATGTGTAAGTAATTGAGTAGGCAAATCCATTTTAATGAGTCACATAGGCAAAAATTAGCTCCAATGCTATAGGCAATTGAGTTTGCAAATTTTGCCTACTCTCTCAACTTATGCAATATTACCTACAATACCGTCGAGGCCCACATCTCTCTTTATAGTAAAATATTTTATGTGAAGGAAAATGATAAAAATAAAAAGTAAAAGTAGATGTTTTAGACGAATAAAATAATAAAATATAATTTTACCTATTTGGTTTGTCTAATCTATTGAAGTGACAAACTTTTCCAATGAGACAAATGAGTATGCAACACGTCACGTCAATTTTATGGTACAATTTTGCCTATTTTAATTACTTATACCATTGAAAATGCTCTTATTCAACTATATGTCCCTTCAAGACAATGAAGTATTAAGCAGAATCATCGAGTTTATATATGCTTCATATGGTGGATCTCATTGCATGCTTGTAGGAAAGCTATCTGTGCGCGCATTTACTCAATAATTTGGCAAAATATATAGCATGTTCAATGTTAATTGTTCATGACGTAACAAAAGTATGTACTTGGCCTTATCCAATATATATGCCTGGTGATCAAGAATCTGAATATATATAGATCATGCATTCTCCACCTTACATAACAGCTATCTAATCAGTGTAGTCATGCACGCATCTAATTGTATATATATGATTTGGGTTTAAGTACATTTTTGTTTAGTAAGTGTGTAACAACCCAGTTATGTTGAAGCTTTAGTGTAATTTGCCTAACTGTTTGAGTGAAAATGACATATTTTATCACTTCAAAATAGACATCTATAAAGTTAAGTTCTTGCTTGCTTAAAGCAAACTCTCACTTGAAGAAAGCTGTCACATCTTGATAGCAAACCCACAACTGAAGTAACCTTTCACCACTTAGTTAAAGAAAGATGTCTCCTTGTTATTTACAACTTTTGTTTCTCTTAGCCCATTGTTACATATTTTCAGAACAAAAACAAATATATTAGTTTGTGAAAGAAGGATCTAAGTACCTGTAGTATATGGAATTCATAGTTTGAAAAATAGTGAATCATGTAAGTATCATTGTGTTGTTAGCTTTGCTTCCATATATTATGAATCTTTGAGCTACTTTATTATTGAACTTTGATTCAGTCTTCACTTGGCTCCTTTGATATTTGAACCTTGTTTGATTAATGATTCAGATATCATTGTCTTCGTTTCATTGCTTAAAGTGTGCGTATTCAAACATCGAATAGCATAAGAACTTGTTGTTGATTCAGTTTGTCTGAATCATAGTGTTAATGCCTTTATGAATGAATCTGAACCTTTGATCATGTGGTAATAAGGCCCATGTGACTACCGTGGGAATAATGTCTCATTGGATTTATTAATGATGAATTGCATAAGTTATTTGTATTGTTATTGATTCATTGATTTCTTGTGTTCATTGTAATTGCAACAATTGAATCCAACACCTTTGATTTTGCATTCGAATCATTTTGTTTAAGATATTGTTGGTTACTGAGCTTTGTAACTCACCCTTTTTTTTCTTCCCTTTTAGATCAGCTTGGGTGAGAAGTTGACATGTTTTGGATGTATTTGAAGAGTTATTGATTTTGGAATACATTAGATGTTTTTGTAGCTGTTTTGATAACATTGTGTACTTTAGAAGTTGTGTACCTTTCTGCTGGATTTGTAGCCTTTGTAGTTCACTTTGATGTTTATTGTAAGAAATGGTAACGAAGTTGTTTATGTTCAATTTTGGAGACTTTGAAGTAGTTACCTTCTGCTCTTAAAAGTGCCTTGAAAATTCACCTGCTCGGATTTAGTTTGCACCAAATCCGAGGAGTGACAAAGTGGCTTATAGCTCATCAATTGGCATTCTCTTTTGCACTTAAGGTCTTTCGAGTTCGAATTCTATATCCTTCAATATCGTTTGTATATAAGAAAAAAAATGTACACTTTTCATGGTATATATGTAGTTTCTGAATAAAGTTGAGGTTTCACCATAAAACTAATTGGCAATATGAGGAGTAGCCCAACTTACTTATAAGCCTATGCAAAGTCCATCCTCCCATCAATGTGTGATTCATTCTCAACACAGCCCCTCACGTGTGGTGAATTTTCAAGCCTAACACGTGGACAACACAAACGAGGTGACGTGGAGCACGTGTGGCCGTTGGACTTCACACGTGAGACAACATGCTCTAATACCATGAAGAAAGTTGATATTCCACCATAAAATTAATTGGCAATATAGAGAGTATCCCAACTTACTTATAAGCTCGTGCAAAGTTCACCCTCCCATCAATATGAGATTCATTCTCAACAGCTTCAATATGAATCCTCCCTTCTTAATATCGCTTGTAATTAAGTAAGACGCCAAATTTGTATAATTGAAACCTGCTGTTGAAATTGTACCTAAAAAACTTGTTAAAGGCTCAACGCAGACGTTGTCGCATCACTTTGACATAAGTTACAAATGCACAAAGGTGTTGAAAAATTTACGATCTTTTTTTAGTGATCTCGCACAAATCATGGCTAAATGGAAGAAATTCATCTTTGTTAATCTCAAAGGTACATGTAAAATTTTGAAGACTCGTTAATTTCTATGGATTCAGAAGTTTATCAACTCCAATTATTTGGGGGATCACGAAGGTACCCACATCATATGGTTTTCTAGTTCGTAATCGAGTTTGCTTTCCTTAATTATTCTTATTTCTTAACATGAACATGAAGATGAATTAAAGAACCCTAATTATGTAAGCATGAACAATATACCACCCTAGCTAAAAGCATCCCCTAACCAAACAGGATAAGGACAACGAGTCAATGACATAATCCAAGTACTAAATAAGATCTCATCATATAACTCAAAAGTGGAACGCTAACAAGGGCACTTAGTTTATGTGTTACGGGTTGGAATCATCTTCTATACATTTTAGGGCATCAAAACTAGAAAGACATGGCACATTTAATTAATAGCTAAGCTTAGAATCTATTAAGCTCATCATCTCTGAAATGTGCGGCTGTGAAGGGCTTTGACAAACCCTAATTTAAGATCGAACTTCGTTTTCAACACAAAGCTTCACGCAATTGATATCATCAGTGAGGCATTTAAAGGGAATGTGAATGGGGGAATACGAATGGATACATCAATCAACTCGAAAATGTTTAGTAAAAGAGAAGAGAGAGTGCTTCAAGGTGGTCCAGAGTTGTAGGAACTGGGAAAATCCATGTGGGTTCAATATCTCTGTTTGTACACGGCTCCGGAAATAATGAAATTTGTCTCTGTTGGCTTAGGTTACCATGTGGTTTTGTCTGAGAGATTATGATTCTTAAGCAACATGTGTGGCCCTAAATGTTCTCTAATTGAGGAAGTAAAGAGAATGCTTTATAGGATGATCTTGATTAACGAGTTCTTTTGTTTGCATAAAAGGAAGTGGTGGGACTTTAATTCAATTTCTTTGTATAATTCAATCTCTTTGTAAGTTTTTGTCCTTTGGGAAGGTGTGGGTTTAGGGCTATTCAAACTTTTACACTTGAGGACAAAACCTTGTAAGTGATAATTGTAAGTTTAGAGTTTTAGGTTCGACTTTTTTAAAAGACGAGGTAGAGTTCTATTCCAAATTATAGCTAATTCATTATGTGACTGAGCTCAAATCCCCACCTTTTAACTCAAAAAACTTTTGTAGTTGAGACATTGGATAAACCTAAATATTTAAGTGTATATTAGTATGTTGATAATTGTGAATGTTAATGTTTGAAAACAATTATATTTCAAGGTTAACAAATGACGGCTATTAACAATATATATATATATATATATATATATATATTACATACTAATTAACTGACTAACAAAACATATGTGTATATGTGTATGCATGCAATTTAACCTAGGCTAGCTGTAGCTATACCTTACGTTATTGCTTTACTGCATAATGTCAAAGAGTAGTTGCATGAAGACTTTGAAAATAAAAGCATTTTGATTCTTCGTCACCGCCCAATATTAGTTTGTTTTTACCAACTTGTGTTCTGTGCACACTAGAACACCCTCTATAGAGGATACAAAAAGAGACTGTACTAGTTCAAAATCAAATTGTCATCAAATTAAGAACGTATATAACCACGTACAGTATGCTTAATCAGCGTTACCTATGTATACATGTATATTGTACAGTACGACTACAACTCTTTTCCAATCACAACTCAATTTTTTTTAAAGTATGGCTGAATACCGCTGATAATCTTAAGTTCAAACTCAAATTCAAAATCTTAGATATTTGTACGTAAATCCACACTAATCTGTCATTAATTGAGTCGTCAATACAGCATATGAGTTTTCATTTGTTACTTCAACGTCTCTTGAATATAGTATTTATTCATTTCAATCGTACCAAAGAGAACAAACAAAACAAACTTTTTTTTAATCAATTTAGTTAAACATGTTGTGATGAGTAACTAACAAATGGGCAGTTAAAAGATTTGAATCATTGATCACATCTCCTTTTTGTTCCTATCAAAAATGAATATCTCGTTCTTATTAAGGTTCTATATGTATGCTAGAATAATGGGTTTAACTTCAGTGGTACGTACCATTCAATGGTACGTACTGTTGAATGGTTTAAGATTCATTTGAGAACCGCTGCAAATTAATCTAGGCCATTCAATGGCCGTACCATTAAATGGTACGTACCACTAAAGAATTTTCCTAGAATAATGAATTTCTTTTAGGTTTTTAGGTGGATTATACTATTCATGCAATAGCCAACTGAACAACAGAGAACCCTTCCGACGCCCGCGATAAGATGCAGTCAAGGTGCAGGCAAAATTGAAAATTGGTCCCACATCTTGACTGAGAAGTCGTTATAGATGGTCTACTCTCGAAGGGGGACCCACTCATAGAAGCTTTGCATTGAACTGAAAGTGGAAAAATTGGAAATCAACGTGGCGGAAAGATAAGTCTCCAAGACTATTTGTGATTGTGGAGTCCAGTTGTACATTCAATTTGGTGAGTCCCCCCATACCGTATACACACCGTATGTGCACCGTATAAACATGTACATATAGGTTTTTATGTAAATAGGTCATACGTACGTGCACTGGTTTTATAGGGGCAGTTTCAAGAGTTGCGGCTCTCAGTGCTTCTGCCCAGGAAGCCTATGTGGCCCTAGCCATAAGGCACTCTACTTCCTATGCATATGTAACACGTGGCAGCTCCTCAACCTCGTCACCGACCGGGACCACTTTGGTGGCTTCTCTTATGGGCACGCGGCCTACAAAGATTCCCCGCCGCCATACCCCCCTCTTTCTCTCAATCTCTCTCTGGTAGTAGTCTACCATTCCATCACGTTTTATTTCGACTTTTTCATCTTTGCACGTGCCAACCTATATTAATATCCCTCCAATTAGGATTTGTTTTGTTTTTTTTTTTGGTCGAAGGATTTGTTTTCTTTTTTTCTTTTTGGTGAATATTTTTTTTCTTTTAAAGTATACAAATTATTCATGTTTTTATTTTTCCAAACCACGGAATTATGCTGAATTTGAATACATATTTTAATGATATTAATAATCAAACAAGTATTATGAAAATCTCGATTACTGCAAACAAAAGAATCAACTGAATGCGTCGCTTCATTACAATAAGTATAGACATACAAAAACACCATGAACCTTAATAATTGATTTGCCAACCTTCAAAAACGGGTCAAACTTCAATAGTACATACTGTTGAATGATTTAAGATTTATTTGAGGGCCACCGCAAATGAATCTGAACCTTTCAATAGCGGTATCATTGAATGGTACGTACCACCCAAGATGTTTTCTTCAAAAACAAGAGATTTGTAAACTGACCATCATTAAACATGTCAGTAAGCCCTTTTAAAAATATTTTCAACTTCCACCTTGAAGTAAAAATAGTTATACATTGGTGTTATTTAAGCCTTTTTGTAGAAGTATAGCAAAAAAATAATTGCAAATTTTAGCATAGTTAAAAGGTAGTATCAAACAAATCCGTTCCTAATTGCAGTAGCTGAAGATTTGGATTATATAGATTATGGACACACGTCACACACCATCTTTGATTTGTCTTGCTAAATGGGTTCTAATTAAGCACCCTGTCAAGTCCGTACGAGGGTATAAAAAAAAAAAGAAATGGAGCTTTGGAATCGTTCTCAGCTGGCATTTGATATGGCCAATTAACAAGAGATAAAGCTCAATTTTTTTAATTAACTTGTGGAAAGCTGTCCTTAATGGCTAACTTAAGATACAAGTCCACAAATCCCACAACACCACGTAGGGAAAATCATTGCAAATTACCTTTTAGCAATCTAGAAACTTTGAGGGGGCTTTAATCTGGTTCAGGCCCCATGGACAAGGGTTTCAAAAGTTTGCACCACTTAATCAGTTACATATTATAACAGTTTAATAAAGACATATGTAACTTAAGATGGTGGAACCAATTATGCACTTCTTTTATTATATTAAAAATATATAAAAATATATCCTATCAAACATGCTTCTATAATGCAATCAATGGTTAAAACATTTTTTTTTTTATGGTTTCTTATTGAAACAAGAAACAAATTACAAATCAGATTCTTGACGGATCTTTAAACCTTACATGTATTTAATACAATCACTATCTGACGATAAGATATAATTCAAATGAATATATATATATATATATACTAAAAAATAATATATGATCGTCGAGATTGTGATTGTATTAAATATATATATATATAATTATTATAGTTAAATTTCAATTATACAAATTAGCAAAACAATACACAAATATGATCATAATTATGTGCCCACGTAACAAATCTGGTTTAAACAAATTCAATGTCATTCATTCCAAAGAAAGAAGAAATTAAAAAATAAAATCTCAAATTACAGATTTCCTCACCCAAAAATAAAAAGGATCAAAATACAAACCGGATATTAATCCACAATTAGATCTATGTCCTTCACAAATCCTATATCTAGATTATTAATTCTATTTCATGGGTTTTTCTTCTATTTCCCAAAATATATTTTCTTCTACTTTTTTTGTTTTGTTTTTATCTCTAGCTACAATGAATGCATCACTTTCACCCCCTTTTATAGCAATTTCACACGTCCGATTATCAAATGTTGCTGAGCTGCTGTTGTAAGAACCACATGTCCTCAACATTCCACAAATTGTCCGATATGTCCCCACCGTCCACAGTGCCCCACTGATAATTGTTGTGTTGCTCGTCCATGTTTTGGAAATGTTCTAATCCCAGCCCTTGATTACCGAAGCACCCCGAGTAGTTATCGTAATTACCAACTTGATGATTGACTTGGACGAAGTAACTATTATCCGGGGTAGGGTTATTGTTAACCGAGATAGCAGCAGCAGCAGTAGTAGGGGTGTAATAATCAGTGAGCTCGGAAACAGGTGACACCTGAGTCCCAAACGAGTCCGATGAGGCCGCCGTACTAGAATTCTCCGGGGTATTGTAACTCGGTGTGAGTTGCGAATGTGACGAAACCCCGAAGTGATGGTGACTTGGCTGTAATAGCATTTGTGCTGAAGATTGGAAGTTGTTGTTGAAGTGGTGAGAGGTAGCCGGGGCGGCGAGAGAGGAATTAGTGGCGGAGGCGTTGGTGGCAGTGGAGGCCGCCGCAGCGGCTTGAATTCTTTCGACCAATCTAGGCATCCAGAGGTACCTCATGGTGTCCTTGAACTGCTTGCTGTTGACATCACATTTCAATTGCTTGGCGTGTTTTTGGACACGGGTCCTCCAATAGTTTTTTATCTCATTGTCAGTCCTCCCTGGCAAGTGCTGTGCAATTTTTGACCATCTGTAGTGATTGACACAAAAGAAAGAAAAGTGACCTTTTTGTTTTAGTATTTACTCGTTAGGGTTAATTCGAGAAAGCAAAGATAAAGGATAAAAAAAATCCATATATAGATAGATTATTAGAATAATTATTTATCATATGTTTTGATGATGATTATGTATAATTACCTGTTACCCCAGCGAGAATGAAGCTCAAGAATCAGAAGCTGTTCTTCAAGGGTGATGTTGCCACGACGGACATCGGGGCGGAGATAGTTGAGCCACCGTAATCTGCAGCTCTTTCCGGTTCTTTTCAGTCCTGGGTTTGGTTGCAAAGTTGAATAATTTTGTCAGATATTATGTATCAAAATAATATAGTAAAGTTCTTTTAAGAACATATATAATTAACTACTTTATTAATTAAAAATTGGGTTCTCTAAAATATATAAGCTTTTGTAGCATCTGGGATAAGGCTAGCTAAAGAATTATCAAAATCATCATGGAAGATATAGTTCACATCATCATCAACATATCTAGCATATATATGCTCACTCCCAAATCTTTTTAAATTTTTACGCACTAATTTTTTTTTTCTTTTTCAAGAAAAAGTGAAGCTTTTCACACTATATCCAATCCTTTTCATAGGACCCAATAAGGAAGAGAAATGATTATTTTTTTGTCAGAGAATTGAAATAAAAGAAGCATATATAGATTTCCAACCACAAGTAATAATACGAAGACAGAGAAACATTTGGTTCGGTGCAAATTATGGAGTTTCTTTCACTCTTTCTCACGCAATTTTCAGTTTAAGGAAAAACCCATCTCAATGAAATAAACAAAAAGCTGAAAAAAAAAACCCAACTATTAAGCAAATATTTTTATATTTTGAAAAACGATAAGATTTATTACACTAAATTCATCTGATTATAAATTTATGATTAATTACCAGCGCAGCGAGCGAGGGAGTTCCAGCGGCCTTCGCCGTTGTTAGCAATGTAATTCATGAGAGCTAGGTCTTCCTCAACAGTCCAAGGCCCTCTTCGCAGGTCCATCATCTGGTCCTCAGCTTCCTCATGATCATGAGAGCCAGTTTCATTGAGGGTTTCTGCCGAGACTTGGGATGATGAGCTGTTGCAACCTCTGCTTCCTTTCGCCATGTCCATCTCCAAATATCAATTCCTCCAAATGGACACACACAAAATAAAGGGTTTGCTTATTGTTTCCTTGCTTCCTTTTGCTTCTTTGTTCTTGGAGATTTTTAGAGAGAGAGAGAGAGAGGGAGTTGGATGGATGTACGGGAAAGAGAGAGAGAGGGGATGGCTTTTATAGATGTAGAGATAGGTTTGAAAATGGAGAAAAAGTTAAGCATGTGAGAGATGAGATAGGATAGATGTAGGAATAGGACGGACTTACAAAGCCGCAATGGGAACTTGTTGGAGTTGGGAAGTCTAATTACTTTTTAATCAAATAATTAAGCACACACACTTAAGTTAAGCTTGTTGAACATAAGTAAATTATATATAGTTAGAAAAGGAGGGTTTCAAGTTTGACCCTTTGACTTTATTACCTCCTCTTTGTTGTGCCTTTGTAAATGAATACGTGCGTGCATTTTGAGTTTAGAAAATGGTTTATATCCTTCTCGAAGCATGTTTGCATTTTTTTGTTGTAAAATTTTATTTTATTTTATGGACTTGCCAAATTCTACTTTGTGATGATGATAAAGACAAAATAAGGTTTTGTAATAGATTACTCTGTTTTTTTCTTCTTCTATTCATATGCTTATTCTCTTGGACAGCATGATATACTCTGATTAATTAGTAAAATGAATCTTGTGCTTGCAAATTAGATGCCATAAGCTCCACAAATTCGAGCTTTTCTCTATACAATCATAAGGGAAAGAATATTAATCTAGAATCACATCTATATCACCAGAAAAATAATGCGTAATGATTTTTTTAAAGTGTCAATAACAACTCTTAAACTTTATTTAATTTTTTTTTTTTGCTTCATGGGTTGGAGATTCTAGGGGTTTTTTTTTTTTTTGGTGCGTTTCTTAATTGGAATTTCCTTGAGTATAAGAACAAATTTGTCCGTTTCTTGGTGGATGCCTAATAAAAGGTTTTGCATATTTCAATCTACAAGTTTAAGCTGACAAGTGAAGAGATCATAGGGTGATTGAGAATTCTTTTTTGTGGTCCTCTATATTAAGATCATCAACCGATATAGTACTGGCTCTTCTACTTACCTAGCTAGCCTTATTGCCAAAAGGAAATAAAAAAACTTATCTGATCAGAAACATAGCTTGTTATGTGGAGGGACTCAATAAATATATACACTAATTCAAGCAATTCAAGCATTATGATACTAATTCTCATCTTATTGATTACCTTTATTTAGATTATTAGATAATATATATATTCATTGAAAATCTTTCTCAAATTCGGTAAGACATATGAAAAAACAACAATTTTTTTCTTTTTAGCATCAATCGAGAATGATTGTATGATCACTTAAAATTTAGGACCAACTACATTTCACACCCGACATGTTTGAAGTGATTTTTAAAATGAGTCATGATGTTTCAATTTTCTCACTTTGAATATAAAGATTTAAAATTTTATCAATTTAGTGATCATTTTGTTATATTGATGATGCAACAAGTGCCACTCATTTATGACCAAAACTAGTCATCATGGAGCTTTGCCTTCTCCTCGATCAATAATTCATATTTCAAAACCACAATCAATCACACAATTTAGTTTCAATGGTGCATGTGTGGCTTCTAGATGACTTATAATCAGGTTTCACATTTGTCACATCATCAATTCAAAAAAGGATCTTGCGGTCAAATTAATATATAGAAGACATTAATTGATATGTACAATTCTAGAACCTCTGAGTATAATGTGAGAAAATTAAACTTTCATGATTTATTTTAAAAAATTACCTGAAAGGTAGAGAATGTAAAATGTTGTTTGTCTTAAAATTTACGAAATATATAGTGTTCACACGTTTTGTTTGTTTTTGTTTTACCTTTTTTTCAATATAGTGCTACGTACTCATACATATATGTGATGAGATAGTACTGATCAAACTTTGTTTGTTTGTTTTCTTTTCATGCATTGCTTAATTACAACAAAGAAAAAGTTTTTCTTTTATTGTACCTTTCCCTTTTTTTGGGCAAATAATCCAAGCACCTCTCGTAGCCTCAGGCTACTAATTAATAGTCACAACCCCAACCTACATTCTGAATTTCTGATGAGCATTTGACTGCTCGCCACCCTCTTTCCCAGTGAATATGAAAATTAATCTTTTGTGAGATTGTTAAACACAAACTCCTTGATAAATTTGTTTCTCTCTTGAGCTATCAGTCCCCACACTGCTGTCTCCGTCTAATAGGTCTGCTTTTATTCACCACAACTTGGGATTGGTCCAATAATCTTGTATTATTTATCGTGCACAGATTATTTTTTAGTTGGATTTATATATTTTGTTATACTTTTTTATTGAATTATTACACTTAATCTTTTTGTAACGGAAGTTTACACATTTTTCTTATACAAGTGAGGATAATAGATTTGGACTCGGGATATCAAGTGTAATGATAAATGCCCTTAACTAACTCAACTATAAGTTTTTTGAAATAGAACTTTAACCTTAAACATGATTCGAGCTTTGAAATTAAGCTTAGACATGGGATCGTAGATGCTCTTGCTCACCAAAGTAAAGTACATGCCCTCGCAGTTAACTTTGAACTTTACAACCATCAAATGTACATATAGATTTGCCAATTTGAGTACCAACTCTGAACTCTTTATTAGTTTTTCCAGTTTCAGCAGGCTGATCATAGTTAGGAGTTCATCCAAATAAATGCTTTGATTACCTAGCAGAAAGGCTAAAACTTTAATTAATTCCTTGTATTTAATTTTTATCCCACTTGTATTAAAGCACAGTAGACGGCCATCAAATATCATAGCAAATTGGTGATTAAAGTTGCTCAAAAGTTGACAATGTGCGAGTGATAATTAAAGAAACGGAAGTAGATGTAGTCCTCCACTGCTGTTAATTAATGCAATTTTAATTAACAGGAAGAAGTAGCCTACTAAACTAGATTATGCATCGTCAATCTTGCAACTAAACTAATGGTGTATTTAATCAACTAACTATTGATATACTGATATTTTATTCCACTTTTTTGAAGAAATCCAAGTTCCTGCCCCCCTTATTAAGATGAAGGTTGCTGCATATGTTTAGCGTGTTGAACAGTTAACTAGTTAGCAATTTGGTTTATTATTATGTAAGTGTATTTTGGTATTTTATGTACTAGGAGGGTTTTGTAGTAGGATAAATTTTATGAATACTTTCCTATTAGTTATTAAGGTTTTTATTGCCTTTCCTATTTGTTGAGACTTAAGTTTTTATAAAGACATTTCTTGTAACTCAAGATGTAGTCTTTTCGTGTTATGTAGCCTTATCGACAATTTTTTAGTGTTCTTTCTTTTGTGTATATGAAATAAGATTAAGAGTTTTTCAATAAGTTTTCTTCTTTTCTCATCCTTTAATTTTTTTTAACATAATGAGAATGATGAACTAATTCCGAACATGAGAATGAAAAACTTTTATTTTAGAGTTTGAAAAATATGGAGAATGGAAACAAACAAAAAATGGTTTGTTTTCCAATAATACATTTGCATTGCATACGTAAAAATAGTATTACAAATGTACATTGATGGTAATTTATTTAAAAAAAAAAGAAGAAGAAGAAGTTATGCATTCTCACGTCATGAGAAAAAATTTCTCCATGGCAGTGGTTTTGATAAATCCATGTCGCACTATTCGTTCCCATCCCTGGTTTTACCAAATATAAGAATGATTTCACATACATGATCCCTAAGGCCATAATCCACGAATCAAACGAACTAGTCCATTGTCTCGGACACTAATACTCTTATTTTATGTAGTGGCTCAAAAAGGTTTTGATAAACTATAAAATGAATACAAACACAAAATCTCTGTTTTGTATAAATTGATACAAAAATAGGAGGACAAATATTTCATGGCATGATCAACACGTGCGATGTTTATGCAATATATGCATGCACCTTGCTAATGTAGGGTTTTGATTATTCCTCAGTATCCAATTCCGGCTTTGTCTCTTTCTCATACCAGGGGAACATCTTTTGTGTTTTCTGAACTTTATGTCAATTTGGTCGGAAATTACATTTGTGTTTTCAAGTTTTTTACTAAGACGTTGTCACATATGCACATATTTTATATCTAAATTTATTTTTAAAGTATTTTTTAAAACACTCTAATGAGTATCAATGCCACGGCCATGGCCCTGCATTACTAAAGCAGAAATTATGAGGGGAACCGGCCGAAATATGAAAAAGTACATAAAATTATAAAATAAAATTAAAAGAAAAGGTCTGGGAATTTTGGAGTCACGTGAAATATCACATAACCTTGTTCCATCCATGACATTTAGAATTGGTGGGTGTTGAGAGTATTAATTTCATAACGAAAAAATAATGATATTGTATGTGCTCATAAGTAATTGGGTTACTCCCCATATTGTCAATTGGTTTTATGGTGGAACTTCAACTTTTTTTATAGTAACATGTTATCTCATATGTGAAGCTCAATGGCCACACGCTCTATGTTACCAGATTTGTGTTGTCCACGTGCTAAGCTTGAAAATTCTCCACATGTGACACTTGAGGGGGCATGTTGAGAGTATTAATCTCACGTTAGAGAAATAATGAACTTTGCATGTGCTTATAAGTATTTGGCCTACTCTTCATATTGCCAATTAGTTTTATAATGCAACTTCAACTTTTTTTTTGTGACTTGGGGTTTAGGGTTATAATTCAAAGAGCTAATGTGGGCAGTGTGAACTGCAACCAAAAATGATGTTTATTAATATTAAATGAAGTTTATGCAGGACTATGCTGCATAAACCAAAAGAGAAAAAAAAATTAGTGGAAGCCTACAGAATGAGTTGGATATGACAATGTTGCTTATAAAAATAATGAATAAAGTTTAAGTGCCTAAAAGCTAGTTTAATTAATCATAGAAATACTCGGGGCATACATTTATATAATTATATTGTACTCTAAAATTGAAGCAACTTCCATCATGTAGCTTTAATTTATATATAGTGAGAAGGAATTCTACAAAACCAATCATGGCTTCTATTATGCCCTCTCCAATACAAGAAAAGAAAGAAAGAAGAAAAGGGGAATAGAAATCCGTTTTGTTTATTGTTGTGGTTCAAAAACCTGAGCCTTAAAACCCAAGTGTTCATTTCATTTAGGAATTTATCATATCTAATTAGTTCAAACTTGTGTTCTACCAAGTTACTTAATAAATATTTAAGGAAATGAATCGTCTAAAGACTCTAAACACGGAGAGAAACTTTCCTGTCTCGATCTCACTGTTCCCATCTCTATCTCTCTAAACCTGGAGGAAGGAGTAATGAAACGGGTATAGCATTGTGCATTTGTTGGAGAAATCAGAAATTACTACTAATATTTACCCTAAATTCTAGACTTAATTTACACTCCATGCTCCAACAAAGGGAAAATATTAGCCTACCCCTATATAAATTTCTGCCTCCGCGCCCTTGTACAGTAACTTGGGGAGAGAGATAGAGAGAAGGGAAAGTGAAAATATAGGGGTCAATCTTTTTCATGAGTCAGTTACTTCTTCTACGTACAGGGTCATGCAACTCATTCCCAGGTACATCTGTTAACACCTTTTTCCTACCCTAGTAAATACTCAATGGTGAAAAAACACTCTCTGTGCCACTTTGCAGGGTGAAAAACAAGCAATTACTGTGCACAACACTTTAATAATTTAGTTAATAGTTTTGTTCATGAATTATTCCTTTGGTTTTAAAATTATTTGAGTACCAGCATGATCAGAATATAATTATATAAAGCAAAAATTCTTAGATGTTTCGTAGTACACGATACTTCGGGTGTTTTAACCGTTATATATTGATTTTTGTATTTTTAAATAAAAATCTAACAATTGAAATACTCGAAGTACCAGATATCCGAGAGCACTCAAGAAATCCTATATAAAGAGCCTCCAGACAACTGTAGCAGTATATATATATATACAAGGAACTTTCTTGCATATTCTAAAATATTTCGTATTCTAAACTTTTTAACTATTAAATTTTTGTTTTAAAATATAAAAATTATCTCTGAATTTTTGTATAAACAGTGTGAAAACTGAAAAGGCTTTTCCTTTAAATCGCTGGGGGGCCTAGGGGGTCTATGCGACCTCTAAGAATCAGCTCCTACTCCCGTAAAGGAAACCAGAGGGAGAAAAGCACAACAAGAAAAGAAAACTCCAACAATCTAACTCTTTGACACGTGTCCCACCACCTCCAAAAGTATTTCTTCAGGGACTTGAAAACCTTTTGTTTTCTGGATAGTACGTATTATTCAATTGTATGGCTATTGAATGATTTCAAATTAATTTGTGGTGAGTTCCAAATAAATCTTAAACAATTCAACAGACGTACCATTGACCCAAGTAATTGGGTTACTCTTTATATTATCAATTGGTTTTATAATAGAACTTCAACTTTATTTATAGTATCAGAGCATGTTGTTCCATGTGTGAAGCTCAACAGCCACAAGTGCCTCACGTCACCCCATTTATGTTGTCCACTTGTTAGGCTTCAAAATTCATACACGTGAGGGGGCGTGTTAAGAGTATTAATTTCACATCAGAGAAAGAAGAAAATTTGCATGTGCTTATAAGTAATTGAGTTACTCCTCATATTGTCAATTAGTTTTATAATGGAACCTCAACTTTCTTCTCATAATCAATTAGTTATTGGTCAATTTCATAATCCACCACAAAATTCCAGTTTAAATGTTTTTTTTTCTTAATTACCTGCTACCTAATACTTGTGGGATTTTATCTTACAAAACTTCGATGTAATTAGAAATGAACTTTTTTTTTGGTAGAATTTTCAACAGATACTGTTCAAGCTTAATTTCTCTTTCATTCACTTCACACCATTATTGAATTTGCCGTTAAGTGCGTGTAAAGTGTTTTTTTTACTCCCAGATCCAGTAGCTTCGAAATAGTATAAAAACATGATTGCGACCTATCAAGTCCAATACTTTTAAGCACTGTACATAAAATTAACCTTTTAACTTGATGGATCAACTGCTGTTGTTTTTAACAGAACCGCTGTTTCGATCGATTTTTGTTGCTGTATGACACTTTGTCCCTTTGATAGAGAACACTATATATAGATAGGACACTGTGTAGACGAGTTCTTTATCATAAGTAGTAATTGTTAGAAGTAGGAAGCTGGAAAATGGTTGAACTCTACAAATTATTCATTTATTTTCCCTTTTCTTTTCATCACATAATTCTTGGAATTTTATACTAAGTGAAGCACAATGCACAAATAAAGAATCAATGTTTATTTACATTTCAATATTGGAGTCTCGATCAAGAGGAGTGCTACGACCAGTTCTACAAGCGTGCGTGATTTTAGCCGCTTTTATGTCGTCTGTTCCACAAACACGAATAGAAATAATGAGCCCGTGTGCACACTCACGACTCATGCAAGCATTTCCCTTTTGACCAGTTAGGCATAACGAAATATCTCTGTATACAGATGAGGCATGTGAAGATGCCAAACGTTGTTTAAAATGGGACATATATTTGTCTTAGAAATTTGGAATACTTCTCAGGGTTATATAACTAATTGGATGCTTTGCTTGTATATAGGTTTCTTCGGGTAGTATTAGTATATGATTAAGTCGAGATGATCGAAATACAGAATATATGCATTTCGATCTTCTCGACCTATGTTACAATGCAAAGAAAAGCTGCATCTCAAAAGCCGAATCTGGTCTGGGGTTTGTATTAAAGAAGTAACTATAAAAGGAAGATGTGTCACTTCTTGAGTTCTTTCTTTCTAGCTACTTTCTACTGTTCCCACAACAAATCATATACTTTTTAAAGGGAGCCGCTCCACCCGCCCTCCTCATCATTTAACTTAATTAATTTAGTTCTCTCAGAAGTGACAATTTTGGTTTCATCCCTCCCAGTCCTCCAAGTCATGTTTTAGTTGAAATTCACACTTCTTGGCAAGTATAATAATCAATAAAAAAAGTCTGTCATTCCAATATTTTCAATAGAAAAAAGGAATATTAGGAGATTGAAGATGAAAGAGACACACAGAACAGAACACCATCCATAGTATGGTTGGTCTCTATTGTCAAAAGCTAAGCGCGGGTTTTAAGGGCTTTATTTGGTTGACATTTCCACTGCCCAGTCTTCTTCTTCTTCTTATTCGTTCTCTCTCATTTTTTTTCTTTAAATCTGTTTAATTTAGTCATTCAAATGTGCTCTAAGTTTCCATTTTTTCTTCTCTATGTGAAGCGTCTTTGACCCAATTACTTAGTTTTGTAAACCCTTTTTTCTATTCTCATCTTATTATATAGGCATGCGTATGTGTGTGTGTATTTTTCTTCACTACATGTATACATAGTACACATGTTAGGTATACAAATTAGTCGAATATATATAAATATATATAACATTGACATGTTTAAAGAGGTAAAAAGGTGTGCCATGAAAATTGAACCAATCCATTGTATTTGTATCTTTACATTGTGCACGCTTGAATTGTCAAAAGAACCAGAAAAAAAAAATAGAAATAAAGAATTATCTAAAATATCCTCTTTTGTTTCTTATCTAATAATAGAAAAATTAACAAGCATTATGTTAAAACCCTAGCCCACATTGCCAAAACAATCTCAAATTTCGCTTGAGTTCTGTATCCAAAACTCCATGTATGAATACTGGGATATTAATTAGTTGATCTACCAATAAAGCTAAACAAAATAAAAGTGGAGAGCTAGCTTAAGTCGATGAAGTGTGCATGTTCAGTAAGATTTCATACTCAATACGAACACAATCTAACAAATTATGATTAATTTACATCTTAAAAGAGAAGAATGAACTTACCGATTATTCAAGCTCAAACCAAATATGAATTTGAATAATGTAGAAAAAGAGTATATTCAGCCAACAAAAAAAAAAGGTATATAGCCTTGTATTTGGCAAGTGGCAAGTCCAACCAATTCCAATCTGAACTTAAAATTTGCAAACGTTGGACTTTGGAGATATGCTCTACACTTCATAGGCAAGACCAATCATGTTCACTACGTACTGTTCCACTAGATATAACGGTTTACTTTAGGGAAGGTGAGGTGGTATATTACTATGTATGGCATGCCCAGATTGACCTTATTCTAGACAATTTTCTTACATGTTATGCTCAAATGGGTCCGGCAGTGCCTTTATGCCAACCCCAGCTTTAGCCTTAGCCAATTAGTTTCCTCATTTTCATGCTAAAATTTTCATATTAGCTCTCCAAAGTGTTGGAGTCAAATGGGTCGCATACTCCGTAGAAACTCTTGGTTATGTTTGCTGTTTATAAAATCTTATGTGAGTGACAATGAACTACCGTCTGGATTACTTGTGTTTCAAGTAATTTGGCATACAAGTTACTTGATACTCAAGAGATTTGGAAGCCTTAATAGAGTAAGAATATCGTGGAGTCTTAATTGTGTGCAACTAACTTATAGGAACATTTATTAAGTAAATACAAAGATATGGAATCAGGATGGAACTCGATATATGATTTGGTTATGATTAAGGTTGATATCTCCTTCCAATAATAGGTCAGATCAAGACCCTAAGCATATATAAAGAAGCAGTCCATGCTCTCACACATTATCATTCTCATACGCCAAATCCTATTCATATTGCAAAGAATACTTTTGAGTGCTGAAAGTAGAAGACTACTTCCCATCCCACCCCAATAGCTTAGTCTGCAAGTAAGTTTTTATGCAAAATCTTGTTTGTTGTTATGGCATGTATATATGTATGTCTGCATTTAATAATAATCCTAATACCATGTTGATGCTTTAGTATATTTTCCTACACAGTGTAAAGCAACTCTCTAGGGTACGACCCTACATTTGAATTGCTTGTATGCAGTGGCGGATCTAAGAAATATTATTTGGGGGGTCAGTAAGAATAACGCGCGTAGCACGCAAATTTTTTTGCAAGAAATAGCTTGTAAATTGGCATTTCATCGAGCCTTAGTAGGACTGAGGTTGTTTAAAAACAAAGAAGAGGGGGAAACCTTGTTGTATGCAAAGTATAACTGAGCCATGCCTTGTTGCCAAACTCTTTCGAGCATTTTATCAAACATTTGGAGAGCATATATGAAGGACAACTACAATCTTCAAAGGAGCACCACCCAAGTGATCCTTGAAGTTTCACTTAAGTTCAGGGGGTCAACTGACCCCCCTTGCTTCTTAGTGCATCCACCTCTCGTATGTTGGTCCCACTTTGCTGTGTGAGAGCTGTTCGAATGCGGTGTAGTGTCCCGTGTCTCTATCTCTCTCTCCCCATCAACCCTAGCTAGCCAAGAATAATCTCTCCAAACTCTTATGCCTCAAAACTGAAAGGTTTTGATAGTTGGTGAGTGAGTCTCATCCAGTATTTTCAACCAATTAATTTGAATATAGCTAGGTTTAGTGCATGGCTTAACCAATTGAGAGAGTGCAAGGGTCGTACGTCCTGAGGTATAGAGACCAAGCCTATGTTTTGTTTGCTAGCAAAGAATAAAAAATATTATCCAAAAAAAGTAACTTGTTTCACATTTGGGTTTGCACCCCTGGGACCTCCAACCATATATAAGATGAATTAAAAAACTACAGAAATACATTTTCAGTATGGCATGCATGATGCATGACAATTGAGCTCAGCAGGAAGCTTTATATTTTTTAAAACTACATTAATTAATTAATTAGCATTATATTAATTTAATATAATATTTTGGACCTGTTAATTCATATGTGACGTGGAAGAATGTAGCTAAGCACGAAGAAGCCGCCAAAGAGACCGAGAAAAACAAGAAAAAAGAGGACGACCAGTGTCTCATCTCTTAGATGCACGCCTTCCCCCCTTTTTAAGGTTAAAAATACAGAAGCAAGGTTTCAAAGACTAAAATTAAAGTTGAGTGGCTCAGTGATTGGAAACGAATTTTAGGTCTACATTTTATACAACTTGTCTTGAGTTTGATTTTTGTTGCTGGTGAATCACAATGTTAGCCAGAAGATGTAGCAATACCTTTATAAGTCTTTCCGACTCCCGAAATGGATTGTCGTAATTTGGCTACTAACTGAATTTTTTTTTTTTAAAGACTAAATTAAGAAAAGTGTCCTCAGTGATCCCTACACTCTCTGCTATTTTTGTTTATTTGCGTAACTATGTTGGTATGTAACTCTACAAAATAATTAGTGAGTTTAATAATATGATTATACATAATTAGATGGCTAATAAGATTGCTTTTCCTCTAATTAACAACTGCATTATGTTTTTGAACAAGCGTGTTGTTGCCCCACTAGGCACAAGATGGTCTATCATAAGGTTGTTTAGGTTAATGATTGATTTAAAATAATGACAAAAATGAAGACTAATTGCTTGATTTGATTGTTCAAGGCCTCCATTGAGCTGCTATGGTGAAACTTTTCGCATTCTTTCTTAGTCAGAGGTCACATTGGTGGCGGACGGAGGAGATCCGATTCGATGGATGACATTTTTTCATCCACGTCGATAATTTTAAATTGGTGAAGTTTACAAGGTTTATCGAAAGGAAAACGCTTGCCTCTTTATATGTATGACTCTTTTTTCTTATTTAAAAATTATAATTTGGCATGTGTATATAAATTTTTATTTTTAAGTTTTCTATGAGCCCTTATATATATATTTATATTGTTTGTCATTCAATAAAGGATGAATGATTCTTTAAATACAATGGGGCAAATAATGTTCTTATTGAAATTAACGATATATGTTTTAGAATTTCATTAGTATACTCCGTTGTCAGTCTACATGTGCAATTGCGCATGCATGAATAAGTTTGAACATCTACCACTATTAACATTTGTGTCAAAAGTTTATACGGTAATGGATTGCTGATGCTAGCATTTCTTCAATATATATGATTATTAAGTCGTGTCATGCACATTGACACGCAGTTGGCCAAGTCTTTTTCATTATTTTTACTTGTTATATATAGTAAAATCCCACTTTGGGGTTGGTGTCTCGGTGGCCCTTTCATGGAGAAGACCACCAAGATCAAAGATGGATCATTAGCCACGGATCACTCAAACCGGCCATTCAAATCTTGATTATGATTCGTTTTAGTTTATGTTTCATCCATATACCTAAACCCTAAAGCTAACTTGCGCCTACGTATACGTGGGGATTGTAAGCAGTTTGCGCAATGTGCGCAATGTGGTAGCATCACTGTGTCAGTCTACGATTGGTGCACGTATGCAGTTATGGACTCTTTATCGTTATCCGAGCTAGTTTACAATTGTAAGTGTCAATTTTACTAATTTCTTCATGTTAGAGGAGAATCCCAATAGTGCGATACGGTGATACCGATTTGTACGTTCACCGTCCAAAGTTACGTTTTGATGTGGCGGATTGACCCATACGTGTAGTACTGTCAAAGTGTCATTCATATATCTTTGTTAAATTAATGACCCGAATTATATGCTACAAAGACATCTATGAAGGTGATGGCTAGAGGAACACCATCCAAAGTCCGTTGAGGGTAATTTGCTTGTTATAGTAACGATTTTCAACCGTTGATTGATTATGAGTTTACTATTAGACCGCACTAGTAAATAATATTCGTAAAAAACAAGCTTTGGGTATAATCAGGACATACAAAAGTTCATTAATTAATATGTATACAGTCACATACAAAAATTCATGTGCTAGTTAATTACTATCCTTCTCTCCAAAATCTAGCTACTTTTGAAAGGAAGTGATAACATATATTAAGAAAAAAAACAAATATAACATGGTGTTAAACTGTACATTATTTTTAGTGAACTATATTGATGACGTGTGTCTTAGTAGTGGCTTATTATAGAATTTACTCCAAAATCTAGCTACTTCTTTGCAATACTACACCAAACCATGGTATTGGTATAATCTTTGAGGCTTTGAGCCAACTGATGAACAATGGTCAACAATAAATACAGTGATTAGATCCAACAAGCATAAAAAAGGCAAAGGGTTTTATGATAGGATGAGAATATAATGATGACGAGGAAAATGACGGGGATAATGACGATATTATCAAATTTTTGAAAATAATGGTTTTATAACTACAGTGTGATCGAAAAGGAAGGCACTTAATTGGCTTCAAGATTGCGATGTTTATATGGAACACGAATTTAGGACGAGACACTTGTGATAAGACAATAGATTGATGCAAATTTTGAGACCAGATTCAATGGCACCTCAAGTCGTCTTTGTAAAACGACGTCTCTTTGGGATCTTTTCCTTGCCCTACTTTTGGAAATTTTCAATAGTTTGTGTTACTTCCCAAAATTATATATTAGTTAATTGGCCATTATTCCATGATTAATCTTCTGCTTTCTTTTTTCAAAGCTTTTGATCGTCCATATAGAAAGTAGCATTTGGCTTCATAATAATGCTTTATTTAACAAAATCCCACTAACTTCATTTTCAATAATGTTTAAAAATTAGTAAGGCCGTGTGAGTGAGTAAACTCCATTCTAATGTCCAAAAATTAGACGAAATTAGACCTAGATTAGTCCATTTGTGATTGATTAAGGTTTAACTTTAACCCATTTAGGAGGGGAAAAATCATGGGGACCATCATGCACATGTTTAAAGTCAAACTGATGAAATTAACAATGATTGTAATAGTAGTAATAATGGACTTTTGGAGAATATGCATGTAATTTCGTCCACATGGAATAGTTTAGTTGGAAGATCAATACAACTTTACTATTATAAGATATGAGTTGTATTACCTTTACTCTGTTGAGTAATAGGAGGTGATATAAATTGTAGTATGATAAGTTACACGTAATTGTTATTAGAATCTGACACAATACATCAAACATTAAATAATGAGTCGTTGTATTAAACAACTGACATGAAAAATTGTACTGAATATTACCACGAGCATAAAGCAATATGAGTGAGAAAAAGTAATAAAAACAAAGGAAGAGCATTATGATTCAAAACAAGAGCAAGAAGGCAACGACTTAAAAACCTGCACCCTTTTGGTGAATTCGACAGAAAAATAAAGATAAAGTTTCTAATTAAAGCATATGATTTTTGAATTTGAGCTCCAATTAATCCCTCCAAAGTTAAAAAAGCAAAGAACTTGTCACATACTTCTTGTCCTATTGTTTCCTTAGTATTAGTCTATTAATATTAGAGACATTTTGTTGGATAAAGCACAAGCAGCACTGATTCATTGTGTTGAATTAAACTCAGATATAGGGCCTGCAATGCTCACCCAACATTTGAACCCTTAAAATATTTTTTAATTAACTTAAGCAAGCACCACCAAGTGTGAACGCTACAAGCCATCCTTGCTTCACATTTTAGAGCTCTCATGATTTTTCATTATTTTATTGTAATTCATTGTAGGTAAAACATTAGTATATCCATCTAATTATGCTCTACATTCTTTGATAGGGATCAAAAGTTTCAAGTTATAACAACCATGTTTAGAGTATTTATCTTGCACTCAATGTCTGCATATATACGCTTGATTCTCGTGTATTTAGATACCACTTGAAGTCTACATGCGTTTGATTCACGTGTCTCTATATATCATTGTATCCTAAAACAAAAACACTTATATTATAGGTCTATTAAGTCATTGACAAAGACAAACCATTCAGGCACCTTTGCTTAGTTGCTTGTCCACAAAGAAAAGCTTTCACAAATCAAATAGTATAGCTAGAAAAATATCTAAGCTAGCTCCATAATTATTGTTTTAAAACTGGAAATTTAAGGCAAAAAGTGTAGCCTTATCATAATGCATGTTTCAGTTTTTTGGCCTAAACTTGAACAATAATAAAAGATTAATTTCAGTTCAGAGTTGACACCCAAATTAATTAGTTAATTATCTAAACAATGTTTTAGGAAGTCAAAAACTGAGTTTTACCGCACCATTGCACCAACCCCACTCCTTGAAAAACAGAGTTAAAATAACACAGTCAAATAATCAAAAATGTCAACTAGCAACTTGCCACACAAGTCAGCCAATCCTATGTTGATCGATGGTATGAATTTAATTAGGGTTTAATTATAAATTTATAATAAGTGAATCAGATCAACAAGCATTTTGCATAGTTTACACTACTGTAATTAGGCAAAGATGGTTCTGATATTTTTAAGGTGCTCATCTTGCTCAATGTATTAGACTTAATTAAGTATTTGATCATGAATTAATCTACTGCTAATCCGAAATTGCAGAAAAACCTAACAACAATTGCAAATTTAAGTTGACACACACTGAAGGAAGAAGAAGAAGAAGAAGGTGGGGATGTAACCAACTTTGTTCAATTTAGCATTTATATATGTTACTGTGGCAAAGATGATTTAGAAGTGCTTTTTTCTTGTCTGTGGTCTTCTTCTTGAATGTTTGAATACAAAGAGTCATGATTCTAATTTCTAGGATAATATGAACACGTTGGTCAATATTTTGACCTTCTTTTTCTGCTGTTGTTTTTCTGTCAATTAGTTGGACCACTTTTGAGACCATCAATTGTGTTTGGGAAGCGGGAACAAGTAACATTTTCTTGGGCTATGATGGGCTGATTTCTGATGGGCTTAAAATCAAAATCTAGCTCAACCCAACAAATGTCCAATTATGAATTTTTTAGTGCACATCAAAAGTGTACATTTAAGTTACACATCTGAACAAAAGTAGTTAGATTTCGTTAAATTAAATAATCTAACTGCTCTTATTCAAATGTGTAACTTAAATGTGCACTAAAAAAAGTATCTGTCCAATTATAAATGGTGGAAATTTGGGCTAGTTTAAGACCCAATTGATACTCTTTGGGCTCGTTTGGCACGTCGGACTAGACTAGACTGGACTGGATTGGCTTGGACTAGCTTAAGCTGGACTAAGTACTGACCTATGTTTGGTGTTGCATCGGACTAAGAAGTTGGACTGTCAAAATAGTGATGACCTATGTTTGGTGCTGCATCGAACTAAAAAATAATTATTTTATTATTTATATTATAAAGTGTAATTATTATTACATCATTAAATTTTATTCAACATTGTAATTATTAGAGCATGTAATTTAAATTTTTTATAATTTTTATTAAAAATAACAGTGGAGTAAATTAGAATTACTTATGAGTCATAACCAACAATTTAATAAACTCCATGCCCATTTTTGTTGTTTTGTAAATTTTATGTTGTGGCAAAAAATAATTGGCATTGCAAAGGTATAGAAAAAAGGGAAATAGCAATAAAAAAAGAAACAAGTAAGATCAAGTATATGCACCTATGCACCTAGTGTGTGTTCAATCCCTACCGATTCTCGTCCGCCCTAACAACTAACTATTTAACCCACTAATAATATTGCTCTATTTAAAAAAAAAAAGTAATATCAAGTATGAAACTGAAACAATCAGATCCATTTCTACAACCTTGTGCAAATTGACAAGCCATCACCATTCCACAAACAATGAAGGTCGACTGAGAACAAAAAACTAACATCTTTTACTGATAAGATTTACAATGCACCATGTTTTTGACATTCATTATTACAATGATCCGAAAGGATCTCTAGTTAGCTATGCAAATTTACACCATTGTCTGTCCTGACATCTTCAAACTTCTGCTAGTTTCGAATTGAACATATGATTTACAAATACTTACTTCTAAAATCAATCAAAATTCGATATGGGAAATACACAAAACTTGTTAGGAAATGGTAATCCCCTGGTATAATGCTGACCTACCATTTCTGCCATGTGTTGAGCAATATAGCTCAACAAATTGGATGCTAGTAGCCCACAGAAAAACAAGCTCAGGCATCAACTGCTGCAGGTGACGATGCTTACAATAAGTCCTCATAGCTGGTGTAACAAGGGAACATCCGGAGTAGAAATTCTGCATATTCATGAATAAAACATCATACACATACACTCGAGAATCCCTCTAAAAATAAAACATCATATATGTGTGTTTTTATTGTCCTTCTTTCAATCAATTCAATTTCATTTTTATTTTCATATATTAATTAATTCTACAAATAGAGAAACAAGAGCATCAAATCAAAGCAAAGTAGCAGCAAAAATAATGAGTTATGCAAAAACCTTTTAAACCAAGCAACTTTCTCTTCCTTCTGTACATTTTCTCATCAACCAACACAAGCACACATCTCCATTTAGTCAAACCCAGATACCAAAAACAATCAAAACCCAATTCAAATCAAACAAATCCCAACAAGGGTCCAACCATATCCCCAAGGGGGTGGGACTAGTAAGGTCAGATGGGACTACCAAAATACAGGGGTTCTGTGCTTCGTGAGACTCTTACATGGTTTGATTGCTCTTACACAAGTTTATCTAGTTTGCAGTCAGACAATACACACAGTCCGAATGCCCTTACACAAGTTTTTCTCAGTTTTCAAACACAAACCACCAATTAAACTAGTGTGGCACTGGGAGTTAACATGTTATATAGGCAGGAGAAACACAAACACAAACACAAGCACAAACCGCCAATACTCAATATGAATCAAGTCCTTAGTTTGATACAAGTTATATAGGCAGAAGAAACATTATTAGATTTTGGATCAAAGACATCAACGTCATGATAAACAATGACTCAAAAGAACGGCCTCTCTACAGTTTGAGCTTTCAAAAAGGGAAACTGGATTAAGCTTGGATTTAAATTAAAAGAAACCCAGATAACAGACGATGATTTAGAGCAATTTAGCATGAACCCAAATTAGGGTTCCTCCTAAAAGATTAACAAATCAAAATCCATTCAAAAATTAGCTCACAAACAACCATCCATGAATCTGATTACCAATGTTAGAAGCAATAGTAGTAAATTTGTGAAACAAATAAACCACACAAGAATTTAATCTTAATTAAAAGGATAAGACAGGAAGGAGGGAGGAGGAAGAATGGAGCTTACAAATCAAAATTTCAATTGAAATCTGCAACGGATTTGAGAGCGTTTGCCAATTTTTGCTCACCTTCTCTCTCCCTCAAAGCGTCTCTGGTGCTTCACAACAAAATCAAATCAAAATAACAGAAATCATGATCAAAGCACGAAGATCGATCGAGAGGAAGAAAGCACGAAGAAGGAGAGGAAGAAAGATCGATCGAGAGTGAGGTTTACCTATTTCTGTTGAATCGCACGAAGATGGAAGCTCGGCTATATAATCCCACTTAGCGCTGTTCTTATTTAGCAACACCCTTTTTCACCTCGCTATAGAAGGTGAGCGAGTGAGGGGTTTTTGATGCATGTGGACTATACAGACCCACTTAAATTAGTCCCACTTCCTACCAAACATGGGTTAGAAGTCTTATTTAGCATAGTCCAGTCCAGTGAGGCCTACCAATCATGGCCTTTAGGACCCATCTAGTCCTCATTAGGTAAGCCCAATTCATTGTTTATATTGATAAGTTTACTTGACCATTTCTAAAATGCGTCAGCATGAAAAACACATGAAGCACGATTGTGTTGGTGTTATATGGATCGGGTTTAGTTGAGCAGACTGTTTATACTAAAAAAAAATGTCAAAATCATAGCTTAAAGGCCCATCTTTATAAGAAAGGGTTGGATTGGGTCTCAAATAAACAAAAAGGCCAACTCGGCAATACCTTATGGAAGACCCTAAGCCTAACTTTCTCTTTCCATTGCAAGCATTAAATGCAATGCATTTTGCATTTTGGAGAAAAATATTCAGAGAGTAAAAACAACTCTCTTAATATGGAGAAAACTTAGACTAATTACTTATATTTTGATTAATTTCCAATTTGAGACCATACTTTCTGGAAAGTATTCAAGTTGGTTACAAATAAGCAACTTGGCAGCCATTGCAAGAGCTCTTGGGAGCCTATATAAACAAGTGAAAGGCTTAGAGTCACAGACACTCAAACAAACAAAAACAAAATATACACGTTCAAAGAAAAGCCAACAGAGGAAACTTCTCAAAGCTTCAACCCTCAGATCAATCAGCCTTTTGAAAAACCAAAGCTTTCTGCCTTTATTGTTTCATTCACATTGTTTATGCAACTTGTGACTTTGAAACCAAGACTTAGAATTCTAGGATCATCCTTTCTGAAGCTCTAAGACCAGTTAAATAACTCTGTTACCAAACCCCTTTTGTAGTATCGATTTACAAACCCTAGGACAATTTGTCTTTGGTTGTAAACTTCTATAAGGAAGTAACATTAGAACCATCTCTATGGATTCATATCCAATATGATGAGAGTTTTACCAATCATATTCAGTTCTTATATATGTGAATCTTGTTCATTTTACGATATAAAACAATTTCAATATCAGGCTCAGTCTTTACTTACAGTTTTCTTTATTTATTGTTATTATTTATTTTCTCGTGCATTCAATTTCCGTCTTTACTTTTATTTAAATACTTAGAGTGGAGTGTTTGTTTATAACAAGTTTATAAACAAACTCCATCTTAGTAGTTTCTGGTATAACATCAAGAAACAATTAAAAGTCCTTAACATGCAAGACAATTAAAAAGAACCTAACCAAGAGGCTATCTGATAAGCCCTAATCATTTGTGAAGAAGTTATACTACTTGTGGTGCAAGTATCTAACACATATCTAAACTAATCTAATCATAATTACAATTTTCTATTGGTAGAAACTAATAGTGGCATGCCTGATCACATACATGACACCAAGGCATCACATAAACCCTTTAAATGGATAGAAGTGAAGCTTGCTAATCCAACAGGAAGGCATACTCTGCAATCATGAGACAAAGCCAACCAATATTCCTTATCTACACACCTGCACGCGAACACAGACCCGTTGTACACCTTTATTTTTTAAGGACTAAAGGTAGCCTCATTTACGAATTTCTTGACAGAGCTACCAAAGCGGACAATATCGTGCTACGACGAAGCTGGTCCGGGATGTGATAGAATGGTATCAGAGCCACTCTGCCTTTCGATATGGATGTACCGGCGATGACGCTGGGTTCCCCTTAAGTGGGGTGGATTGTAACATCCCACATCGACCAACGAAGAGGGGATGTTGTGCCTTATATGTACATGCCCACCTTCAATTAGCACGAGGCATTTTGGGAGCTCACTGGCTTCGGATTCTATCGGAACTCCAAAGTTAAGCGAGTTTGGGCTAGAGCAATCCAAAGATGGGTGATCCACTGGGAAGTTGCTCGTGAGTTTTCAGAAACAAAATCGTGAGGCCGTGGCCCAAAACAGACAATATCGTGCTACGGTGGAGTCGGTCCGGATGTGACAGAATGGTATCAGAGCCACTCTGCCATTCGGTACGGATGTGCCGGCCAGGACGTCGGGTTCCCTTAAGTGGGGTGGATTATGATATCCCACATTGACCAACGGAGAGGGGGTGATGTGCCTTATATGTACATATCCACCTCCATTTAACACGAGGCCTTTTGGGAGCTCATTGGCTTCGGATTCCATCGGAACTCCGAAGTTAAGCGAGTTTGGGCTAGAGCAATCCCATGATGGGTGACCCACTGGGAAGTTGCTCGTGAGTTCCCAGAAACAAAATCGTGAGAGTGTGGCCCAAAGCGGACAATATCGTACTACGGCGGAGTCGGTCTAGGATGTGACAGTACGTACTGTTGAATGATTTAAGATTCATTTGAAGCCCACCGCAAATTAATCTAGGACCATTCAATGATACGTACCACTCAAGATTTTTTCCATAATGCATACGTCTAATAGTACTTTGAGTTTCTTTAAGATGTACTTACTTTTTTCTTATAATAAGAAATCAAAGTTAAAATAAAAAAGTAAAAATAAACACAATAAAGAACAAGATTACTAATCCAACAAAAGAAAACAAGATTATTGATGAGATTATAATTTTTCTATAAGTCATGAAATAAATTTGGTATGATCCAAATTTGAATCAGATATAGAATGACAAGTTAACTCAAATAATTTGAATACGATAATCTGATTAATCGACAAATTAAATATTAATTAGATCATTCCGATTCATACAATAATATGACAACACAAAAAAATCGGGACAACAACATAAATTAACTTTCGTGACACGAGTGTATACACACTCTACATATAGATAAGTATGCAACTAAGGTAGAAAAGTTTCTCTTCCAAATCATACCTAACCAAAGCAAAAGAAGATGCCTTGATTAGGGCATGAAACAAGCATCAAATGCAAGCTCCAACAAAGCGAAAACCCAAACGATGACATATTGGACCATGACCACCACTTGTTTTTTTCCTTTATGGTTCTAGTTGAAGTAAAATTTTTTGAGTGCTCCGGAGTACATGATACTCCGGATGTTTTAACAGTTAAATATTAATTTTTCTATTTTTAAATGAAGATCTAACGATTGAAATATCCGAAATACTGAGTACTTCGGAGCACTCAAGAAAGTCCCCTAGTTGGAGTCGGTTTTTTTTCTCTTTTTCTTGTTTCCTTTTTTGCTTTTCAGTTTTTTTACATTGAGTTTATGTTTTTAAGCTGATTTTTTGTCTTTCCACTCCTCTTTTCTTTTGTTTTGTAAGCTTTTTTGTTTTTGTCAATTTTCATTTTGTTTTCGAGTGTTAGTGTTTTTTTTTTGTTTTTTTAAAGGGGTTAAATGGATGTGTGGATTGAACTTTTGGTTTGGTGGCATGACTTTATTTAGTACAATTTTGTAGTTTTAATTGTTTGTTTTTGTTTGAACATGTAGGGTGGAATTCAATTTTTTTCTTGTGAGATTTTGTCTTGTTTTGCTCAGTAATATCTTATTCAAAAAATATGTTTTTTAAGATGCAATTTTTATTTTTGATAGTCACGTTTGAGTTTTGAATAACTTTTTATACTATCATTTGTACTCTCTATTGGTATTTGAATAAAACATCTTTTCCAACCAAAAAAAAAGGTTTGTTGTCATCAACGAAATGGGACGAAACGAAACGCAACGTTTCGTGGACTCAATTTTTTAAATTTATGTATAAAAAATTGCTGAATTTCGCAGCCGACGTCTCTATTCTCCAGTCAGTCCAGCCGAGAAAATCCAATAAGAAAATAGCGAGAGAAAATACGCGCACACTCTCTCCTTTTCGCTCCTAATTTTCTCGGCAACCAAACACAAGATTCCGCCTTTTCCCCACGATTACCTCCTCCAATCCCCTCTCTTTCTCCACAGTTTCTCCGATTCTACGCCCACTCAATCCATCCGATCAAACACTCACAAGCTCTGAAACCAGTCTTCTGAAGCATTAAACCTAGCAACACACCCAATCCCCGTCGCCTGGGATTGAATTGGAATTGACTAAGTCGACGCGGAAGGATGTTCTTCTCGGGCGATTCGTCGACTCGGAAGCGAGTTGATTTGGGGGGGCGGAGTACGAAGGAAAGGGACAGGCAGAAGCTTTTGGAGCAGACAAGGTTGGAGCGCAACCGCCGGTTGTGGATACGGCAGCAGAACTCGGCGGCGTTGAAAATCCAGGTTTGGACTTCTGCATTTTGCTTTTTATGCGGTTCGAATTAGCTTGATGGTGTGTAAGAGTTGGGAATGTGTGTAATTGGTGAAAATTGCATCAGTTTGATTGTGTTTTTAACCTAATTAGTCGGAGGTGTATTGCTGCATTCTGCGGTGCAGTTTCGATTGTAAAAGACAGTAAATTGAGGTTCTTTGGATAGTTGTTGGTAATGGTTTGTGCATTGGATGATATTTTTTGAAATGTGTGGAGTTTACGGAGTGTGAACATGTTTTTAATTGTCTCGGAAATACGAATAGATTCTGTGGAGATCAAGAGAATGGGTAGAAGTTGATATGTTTGGTCATCTAATCTCTGTTTATAGCTGGTCCTGAATGCCTGTAAGTGCTGAAGGCTAATTATTTACTATGGTTGATCGAGTGAGACGTGCTTTCCAGGTTAGTATATAGCTGGATGTAGCGATTTGTGGGTCGAATGTCAATTAGGTAAATCTCAATGCAGCTAACATGAGCTGACCACAATGCACACCCTCAAAGTTTTCAACATACGACCTTATGCTTGGAATGGATAATCATGTGAAGAACGAAACTTTGAACAGTGTTGAATTCCTAGAACTAAACACTTATCAGACATCTTCAAAATTATATGAAAAGGTGTACACGTGTCTGAGGCATAACTCAGTTTTTAGTTTCACGTCCCCTGTAAACAGAAGATACCAATTTCAAATCCTTCTTCAATTGTTGCAACTGGAAAGAAGAAGTATACATAACCTAGACTTGAGAAATTCATATTAGCTTTATAGAACGCGTGCAAACATATATATATTTATGAAAAGCTAAGCAGACATAAGCACAGCTGGAAAAAGTGCTAATGTGCCTTTCCTATGATATTTAAAGGGGCTTTCCTTTTCCTTCCTCTCATTTAATGTAGGTAGAGGAGAAGGATTGCCATTCTTCTGTCTCTAGTCAGCCTTTCTGTAATGCTTTTTTCTATTTAGGTTGACTGGTCAATAAAGCTAAGTAAATTTGCATGACATAGATTTGATGTCATCAAGGTAATAAATGTAGCGATCATCTATCCTTTGGTGCTGTATTTGTGAAATTATTACATGTAGCTATAATATCTATTGAAGCATATGAAAAGGTGAATTTTCAGTTCATTAGACAATTCAGACTTACATTGCACGTTACTGGACATCCGTATACAAATGATGTCTCTACCCGGTCACTTATGTTAGTAGTCTATGAGTACTTTTTGATTGCTTTTGTTTGAAATAGTTTTTCTTGGCCATTTGGCTAAGATCAAGTGTGGCATGTCTTACTATCCATTCGAGTTTTTTCAAGTGTTGACTAATTACTAGCTACAGAAATGCTTTAGAGGGAGGAAGGTGGCAGCGGCCGAACATTCTAAGGTGCGTGAGCAGTTCTATGGAAGATATGGGAGGCATTGCCAGAATGTGGACAGGTTAGATTTGAATCCTTATTATCTGTTATATTCCACTTTTTGCCTTAGTTATTGTTAATTAAGGCTCTGCTTTAAGCATCATGACTTCTTCAAATTGTCCCTGTGCATTCAGGTTTAGTTTTGGTCCCGATTCAGAGTTTCTCCGCCAGTTACTTTTCTTCTTTGATGCTCAAAGCATTGGTGATTTTTCCATCCTTGTGGAGACGTGCCGGTTGCTTCATCAATTTGTCAGAGATACAGGTAAGTTTATTCTTCTATGAAAAGCTGTCTGTTCAAGAAATTATGTGATAAATATACCTCACACAGTAAATTCGTTTTCTAAAAAAAACATACACTCCACTAGTAAATTCTGTTTGGGGGTGGTCTTTCTCTGGAACTATCATTTTAGTGCAGGGGTTTCTCCCTTCTCATGTATTTTTAAGACTTAACCTGAAACCCGTCCATCTCCCCCAAATGCCCAAGTAATGGATAATTGGCAGTGTATGTGCTAGGGCCGCTGAGTAGGCTTGTTTTGGTTTTAAGAGGGGTTTAATGATTTGGTTGATTGTAAGATAATAAGAATTTGACAAAGATTATAATAGCTTTTTATGATTAAAACCCTGAAACCTTCAACACTTTTCTACAATCCAGAATTATTTAGATTGGAAATCACTGGTTACCCAAACAATTCTCAAAGGTAACATGCCAATTCTTCCATTAATCTTCAACTGTCCATGACTTCGTGCAGTTGACTGTGGTTTAAAGAGATATCACTAGCCTGTCTTCACATTAAACCCTGATCCATGCTGTATTTGATAAGTACGGAGCTGCCTACAAGTGTGCTATTGATCTGGTTCTTATCTGATGAATAATTTCAAAATTTGATTATGAAGAAATAGCCAAGGAAGCACATTTTTTTTTTTAAAAACTTTTGTACAATTATATAATAACATTGGTTTTAAGATTTAATGAAGACGTCTTGAGGTTCTGCTTGTTTCACACTGCTTAGTAAATGTTGGGTGTTATTGACAATATCTGATCATGAAACAGGGGATATTGTTAGCCTCGTTGCAGGCATGGATTATTCGTCCAAGCATGCTTTGGTGAAACACAGAGTGAAGCAACTTGCATATATCTGTATTAAGGCTGTTCATCAAAACAGGTTGGTTGCATCAATATCTTTTGAATTTATTTTTATGTTTTTGGTCATTTTCTTCTGATTTGGACTGCCAATATGGTGTTTTTCTTGATCTCGTGTGTTTTTTGTTTTTGGTTATGCCTAGCTCAATTCTATTATAAGCATCTCATTTCTTGATTGATTTCTTACGCTACTCAAGTCATTATATTGGTTCTCATTGCTGGGCTCATTGTACTCTTTTCTATTAATGGTCGGGTAAAGGAAAGCTGTTGCACTATGATGACGTCTCTTTTAAATCTAATAGCACATGGAGTCATGGAATAAAAGCTATTCTAGACATTGGAATTCTAGGAATTTTGTGTTTACTGATATATTTCACTTTGCAAGTGTATGGCATACTATTCACTTTACCTGTGTAATTTATAATGGGTTAACTAATTCTGTTGTTCTGGTTGTTGGGTTAGAGGACTTGCCGATTAGCATTTCACTAGACTTTCATGCATGCTAGAAAGGAGTCATCTGCAAATTTGTTTTAGAAGTAGAATATAAACTTTAGTTCTATGGGTTTGTTGGTTTCTGATGTCCTATACATATATGGTTTTTGAGTTGCTTGATATCCAAGTTGCTTACTGAACTGTGTGTTTGGACAGAAATCAGTTGAAAGATCAACTTTTTGAAGCCCCTGAGGAAGCCACCATGTCAACAACTTTACTGTTAGAAGCATTAGTTTTATTGATAGATCCCAAGCTTCCATGGGCTTGCGAGACAGTTGGCTATCTTTTGCAGAGAAAGGCTTTTATCCTGTATAGAGAGATTATTTTAACAGGAAAGGTATGCATCTGATTCCAGCTCTTTGTTTATACTTAATAGCTTTTGTTCTAACAGGAGAGGCTTTCCCCATAAGCCAAATCACAATTCAAAGAAAAATGATGTAGTAAACCCCCCTTTCTTTTAACGAAGTATGAACCATTAAGGAAACCTATAACAGTTTGGCCACATCTCGGTCAACAGTACCCAAAAGTTATTAGTTCTAGGGCTGTTTCTAATGTTAAAATGGTGATGATTTCTTGATTTTGGCATCATGAGACTCCCATTGAGCAAACTTTGATATTATCAGTTTCTGCATTTGGCTTCGGATTGGATCCATCAATATTTCCCTACAGCTCCTTCCTTTTTGACAAACATATGAAACTGAAACTCCCAAGAAAAATAGTTCTTCGCATTCAGTTTGATGGGCAAAATTTCTGAATTTTCTGACATTTTGAAACCCCAAGACAGATCAAAGAGAAGCTAAGAAACCAGAAAATCAACAAAAAAATTAACTGAAAAAGATTTTGGCAACACGACAGCACAGTTCTACTATGACTCAAAGAAAACTTAGAACCTCATCTAAATCAGATAGGCTCTGATACCACGACAAAATATTACTAAGAATGTTTTCTATATATTCTTCTCTCTAAGAGGCTGAACTACATCATATAAAGCTGTAAACGGAAACTAATACAATATTCCTAAACTAAAGGCATTTACATTAATCAAGAAATCATCTCCATTATAACACCTAATGCTAACCCCAAATAAGTTATTGGTGAATATTACACCCCACCCCAAACCGAGTTGTCAGGCTTTGCATTTGCCTATCATATTAATTCCTGAAACTGAGGTTTCTCGCAAAGAAGCTACTCAGAACATCTATAACAAAAGTGAATAAGGAAGATGACAAAGGATCACCTTCTCAGCCCTCAATTAGCTTTAAATCACCAATCTGCTTTCCCATTAATATAGAAAGTTAGCTGAAAGCACTCTGTTTATTTTTTTTTTTTCAATGTACTTGGTTATGTATTTTTCCTAATTTTTCTAGTTTTTCTGTTTCTGGCGATCTGTCATTTACTCTATCTTGGCATTCACACATGAGTGAACTCATTTCCTAAACCTACGAGTAATGGGGTGCAGGAAAGTATAAGGACTCATAACTGCATTGGCAGAGTGTCTTCGTTGGAGCGCAGTCTTGCTGTTGTAATTTCTCACATTGGTCAGGAGCCATGTACGTGCCCAAACATCGATCCACATTGGAGTTTTTCATCTCAAATTCTTACAATTCCTTTTTTATGGAAGCTATTCCCATACTTAGGAGAGGTAAACTTGAATGACTTGGTACCTATGTCTTTTGAAGCGCCTTTTTTTTTTTTTTTTTCTGTATTAAGATTTCCTGGGCATATACCATTCTGCAATTAAGGTAGTCTCTTTTCATTTAGGTTTTTGCAAGACGAGGGCTGAGCCAGCATTACATTAATCAAATGGCACTCTGTGTGAAAAATCATGCTGATGTACTTCCGAAAGATGCATCAATTGAGTTACCCGGTTATGCCTGCCTTATTGGAAATATATTGGAATCTTCCGGAGTTGCTCTATCTCAGATTGACTGCTCATTTCAAATGGTAAATACAGGACTGCTATCAGAAGTAGAAATGGCAACATGTTATGGTTGTTTAGTATGTTCTGGTTCAAGTTGTTGCATAAATTTATGTGTTCAGAAATCAGGGAGATCTTAGGTTCAATTTTAGCTACAGGTGTACTTTGTGATCTACTATGGGGAAAAATTGGAAGATTAACTTAGCATGAGTGATAGGTTTTTGACAATGCATAAATTATTCTTATATATATGTATAGTACTTCATGTAAAGTTTCTCATTGTGCCCACTCACACACATGCGTACATTATATATATGTATTATTTTTAATCCGTCCTTTTTTACAGCTTTGATCCCTGATTTAATTCTATCCTTTCTAATATCAGGCTTTAGACCTTGCTGGCGTTGCAACATTCTTGTTGGAGGCCCTTCCTTCAATGAAATCATCAAATAGAGAAAGCAAAGAAGGTATGCATTCCAAATGCTGTACTTTATTCCCCTCTTACTATTGTTTTTGTGCTTTCATTTTTCCAAGTTTTCTCCATCTGTAATCTTTTGTTCAATTTTTTAATTTGTGTAACATACTTAAATTCTCCATTACATGTGTACATACATATGGTGATTTTCAGATTCTATGGGTGATGATGATATGATTGAAGGAGATGATGCAATGGAAGTTTGTTTGAATAACGATTTAGAACGACAGATATGTGATGCCATAGATCCGCGTTTTCTTCTGCAATTAGTAAGCCATCTTCGAATTATGTACTTTTATTTTCTATGCAAGTACATCTATATTAAGCAAATTTGTCTTTACCTCTAAATTCTAACCAAGATTTGTTGTTTAATGTTTTGAGCAGACAAATGTTTTGTTTGGAGGGATTTCACTTGCCAGTGGCTCGCACCATGGACCTGATGATAAAGAGGTGTCAGCTGTTGGTGCGGCTTGTGCTTTTCTACATGTTACTTTCAACACCTTACCTCTGGAGAGAATCATGACTATACTAGCTTATAGAACGGAACTTGTTCCGGTGCTTTGGAATTTTATGAAACGGTGCCATGAAAACCAGAAATGGCAGTCAGTGTCTGAGCAGTTGGCATATCTGCTGCCTGGAGATGCACCTGGCTGGCTGTTTCCTTTGGCTGTATTCTGTCCTGTGTACAAGTAATAGTCTCTGCTTAATTTTGCTTGGATATTGCCTATATATAATTTAGTGGTGTGAAGTTAGTTTTATGTATTCTGTGTTGATCCTAGAGTATTGCGTAGCAGCTTGAGATAGGATTACCTGTGATTTGTTCGTTTCCTTTTTGTTATGGATCAGGCACATGCTTACAATAGTTGATAATGAGGAGTTCTATGAGCAGGAGAAGCCACTATCATTGAAGGATATCAGATGCCTAGTTATCATACTCAGACAGGTAATTCTGTAGTAAAATGATCAAAAGAATGATGTTTATTGTAGAACTGACATGTGGTTGTCCCTTGGCTAAATGTAGTCTGTAAGACTGTAATTAGTTGTTTTGTGTGTATGACAAACAAGATGTACAAAACTGCATCGATGGGTAATTCTGCACTTAGTATCACTCTGTAATTTCAAATGAATAGTTGCATTATCTGGACTTTTTTTTTTCTGCAGGCCCTATGGCAACTTCTTTGGGTGAATCCTACGTCTCCCACTAATTCTATGAAACCTGTCACAACCACCGCTTCTAATAAGAAGCACCCTATGGAGTTAATTCAACATAGGGTTAGCATTGTAGCTTCTGAACTCCTCTCCCAGGTATTAACGAGCTATGTGTGTTGCGTCTGTTTTATTTGAAAAAGGATATACCCTTCTTGTTGTACATTTTGAGTTTGCCCTCTCCTTTGCAGGTTGTGTGATTTTTGGTTCTCTTTGTAGATGTGGCCCCAATACAATGAACAGGAAATCTTACACTCATTTGGTTTTTCCAATTTGTTTTGTAGTTGCAAGATTGGAACAATAGACGAGAATTCACATCCCCTAGTGACTTTCATGCTGATGGTGTCAATGAGTTCTTTATTACACAGGTAAACATTTCCTAGGACCAAGATCTTGCTAGCACTGGTTTTAATGCCTTTATTTTTCAGGCCGTAATAGAAAATACCCGGGCAAATGACATCATGAAGCAAGCTCCCTTCCTGGTACCATTCACAAGCAGAGTTAAAATATTCACTGTAAGTATTTAAGTGGTTAGAGGAAAAACAATATGCAAATCTTTATGCACTCAAGTCTTATCATGTTTAAAAAAATTTAATTAGTTTATTCAAACCAATTTGTCAGTCACAATTGGCAGCAGCTAGACAAAGACACGAGTCTAATTCTGTATTTACCAGAAACCGATTCAGAATACGACGGGATCGTATCTTGGAAGATGCTTATGATCAAATGAGTGCGCTGTCTGAAGATGATCTTCGGGGACCGGTAATGCATCTGTTTTTGTTTGTATACATTCAATAGATGAAGGTTGTGGTTGGGAGTGTTTTTGACAATACTACAAATGCTACCAAATAACCAAAAAGGTTACTTTGTAATGTTTTGTTGAGTGCTTTTTGGAGTCAAATAGGCACTGAGTTTTCGGAGAATTGATTGTCTGCTTATTTTTTGCTAGCATTTATCTTCTCCCCTTCTTATCCAATACTAGAATAACCGCCTTATCACCTTGACCTGTCTATTTGCAGATTCGTGTAACGTTTGTAAATGAGTTTGGGGTTGAGGAGGCTGGAATTGATGGTGGCGGGATTTTCAAAGACTTCATGGAGAACATTACTCGAGCAGCCTTTGATGTTCAGTATGGATTATTTAAGGTTAGAAAACTTTCTTTCATCTATGTTTCTATAGCCTGTATTATCTATCCACAGTTAAATTTAGGCACTTGTTACAAGCTATGACTCTGAATTATGCAAAAGAAAGTACGTAGCACTTGCACATTTCAAAGTTACATTCATCAAACAATAAAAACCGGGGGACTCGTAGCTTCAGCGGTAGTGAACATTTATCCTGACTTTCAAGACAAAATTTGAATCCCTCCTCCTTCAGTCCGAGTAAACCTCTATGTAGCAGAAACAATCACTACTAGAACATTAGATGAAAGTCAAGTGTTCCAGTGTGACGTATGATGTGTCCGAAAATTAAGTGGTAACAGAGGATAGAACTGCATATCATGCTTTCTAATAAGAAAATCAAAATAGAAAGTCCAGTACTAAAGTAAGATGTGTCTCGAAATTCTGGTAGAAGCTGACTAACAATTATCAGACGAGAAAATGTGAGATCTTTATTATGTTGTTAGCAATGTGATATTCACACCTAGACAGGTCATAACTTTGCGACTAAGGTATATTATATTTGTGCTGATTTTGCTTATCTGTTTTCCTCTTTCTGCTTTGCTTGGTATATCCAGGAAACATCCGATCATTTACTCTACCCTAATCCTGGTTCGGGAATGATTCACGAACAGCATCTCCAATTCTTTCACTTTCTTGGGATTCTTCTTGCAAAGGTATACAAAAATTTGTCTACTGTTTTAGTTCATATGGTGCTTCTTCATGGTATCACATGTTCGACTCCTTACAGGCCATGTTCGAGGGGATTCTTGTTGATATACCATTTGCAACGTTTTTTCTGAGCAAATTAAAACAAAAGTAAGTGCACGTTTTCTCTGAGAAAATCTTGATGATATACCATTTGCAACATGCTGCAATGTTAATACTAGAAATCTCTTTCTGTTTGTTGATTAGGTACAACTATTTAAATGATTTGCCTTCATTGGACCCAGAGTTGTACCGTCACCTTATTTTCTTGAAGGTAACCCAGTTCTTTCTAAATATGCCTCCTGATATATTGCAGCTTTTACGGATTACTCGTGCTTATTTTGACACGATTCTAAGAAAAGACTACACAACCCAACATCTTGTTGCGAATACTTAGTTTAAAGAAATTAAGTAAAATCACATCTAACTTCTGTTGCTGTATGAGCAAGCAGTCTATTGATTTATGATAAGGATTTTAACATAGTCGATGGAATTTCATAAATGCACCAAACTTAATTGTAACCTCAGTATTGAAAAAGTTCTCTAATATTCAATTTATATATAAAAAAAAACATATTCTAATCTTTAGATTTGTACAATGTACTGTTGGATTTAGAAATAGATTTGTCCTATGGAATGGAGATTTCTTTTAGGAATTCAATGGCATGAATTGCAAATTTGCATTTAGGTATGTCAATTTTCACAGTATTTGTTGATTATAAATTTTTATTTTTCACAACTAAATTTCACGCTCCAGTCATTGACTTTGATGAAAATTTATTCTTAGTCTACATTTTATTGGATTGGATACTATAATCTTGCTTGATGAAAAGCAGTTAACTCATTCACTCTCTCTCATCTGCAATTTAGATTAAAGTGTGGCTCCTGTTTAGTTGCATGTAGAGCTCACTCCTTCCTGTTTGCGATTTATATCTGCAGCATTATAAAAGTGATATATCAGAATTAGAATTGTACTTTGTCATTGTAAATAATGAATATGGAGAGCAAACAGAAGAGGAGCTGCTTCCCGGGGGGAAAAACCTACGTGTCACTAATGAGAATGTCATTACCTTTATTCATCTTGTTGCCAACCATCGTTTGAACTTTCAGGTAGTGCAACTTTCCATTTTGAACCCTTTCTTGTTCCAAATGATGTTGTAGCTATGTGAACATGACAAATGATCATTTTCAGATACGTCAACAAAGTTCTCATTTCTTAAGGGGGTTTCAGCAGCTTATACAGAAAGATTGGATAGATATGTTTAATGAGCATGAACTTCAGGTATATTTGTCTACCCTTTGGCTTTGTTGCTTAGGGTTTGTTTGCATAAAATCACCTGAGTATGCTCACTTCTTGTTTGCCGGTTCTATAAGATTAATAAACTAAAATAAACTTTGTCAGTCTGTCCAATTTGACAATATAGTTGTGATGTCATTATTGCATTTAAGAGTTGCTAGTGATGCTACAAATTGGTACTGTGAGGTTTTTGCAAAGGCATATCATGTGTGCTATTTTTTGTTATGCTGTCTCGGTATTGGAACACTAAGATTGTTCTTAAAAAAAAAGAATGTTCTAGTAGACATTATGCTGTACAAGAGTACGGCCATGGCAATGCAGGATGTTGTATGTGGCATGCTTGGCGCAACTTTAGAGTTTCTATTGGGTGGAACCTAGAGTCAGATCCACATTGTTCCATTCTGATTTTGGACCTATTCTGTAGTTACAGTCTGAAGAAAATTTGTATCAGGAAGCGAAAGCTTTATCATAATCCATTGTTTGATAAGTGGCTGTACCTGTAATATACACTTGACACGCCTTTTCCACTTTCACAGGCAATTATGCATAAATATCCTCTTTTTTTGACCTGCCTTGTTTTTACAGCTTCTGATATCAGGTTCACTTGACAGCTTGGATGTCGATGATCTACGGAGGAACACAAACTATGCGGGTGGCTATCATAGTGTAAGTTCCTACACATTTTGTTTTGGCTTATTTTTATTAGTGTTTTGTGGGACATATTAGGTTACTGTTTGTGTGAATAAATGTTGCTCTAAATGAACCCAGTCATTGGTAGTCAACCTTTTTCATTATATTTTTCTGCAACTGATTTATTGCCCATTATTTGTTTTGACAGGAGCATTATGTCATTGACATGTTCTGGGAAGTTCTGAAAAGTTTTTCATTAGAAAATCAGAAGAAATTTCTAAAGTGAGTTTTTAGTATCCGACACAAAATCCCTCTGAACATTTGTTTACGTTGGCTATTGCTAGTTCCTGTATTTAATTGGATTTGAAGTTAATGAACATCAGGAGAGACATTGACTACACTATTTTTCATCCAGATTTGTGACCGGGTGCTCTCGAGGACCTCTGCTTGGATTTAAATACTTGGAACCATTATTCTGCATACAGAGGTAAGAGTTCATGCAAGATTTATATCTTGTTAGAAATCTTTTTTATCTTGGCGAAATGGCTGATAAAGTACCTTATTTTCTGCCTCTTTCCATAGGACTGGTGGCAATGCAGCTGAAGGAGCTCTTGACCGATTACCGACAGCAGCCACTTGTATGAATCTCATAAAGCTTCCACCATATAGGAGGTTTGCTATTTCTCTCACTCCTTTTGTTTTTATAAGTAGATAAGCTTTTTTAAGTTGAATTGTTCTGCTTAACTTGCATCCTGGTTTATGATGCAGTAAAGAGCAACTGGAATCAAAATTGATGTATGCTATAAGTGCAGATGCCGGCTTTGATTTGAGCTGATCGAAGCCGTGCATTCTTATAGTACCGAATCCCTTGCTCCAATCCTCTATGGAGCGAACCCTTCTCCAGGCAGTGACAGTTCACATCATGCCCCCTATTAATTTGATGTCCCTGCTTGGAAGTGTCAAGGACCATCTGAGCTGCGTAGCGTAATAATCTAATCGAGGGCATCAAAAGAGCCGTTAGAGCGAAGCTCGAACTTGATGGCATGTAGATATTTTATTTCTGGAAAGCTCCCGATTTGACATGTAAATATGTGGGGGGTGATCTGCCAAAAGTTCTTACAACAGCTTTGTTAAGTTTACAGAATATATATATATATATATATAGACAGATCTTGGGCCAGTTGTGAACGGCTTTCCTCGACATAAATAGGTGATCATTTTGATAGCTCTAACGTTTTTATTTTATTTATATATTCCGTACATGAGAAGGGGCAGATTATATATAAACAGAAAGTGCTTTTAATAATTCCTCCGGCCGAATTAGTCTTGCATTGCATGATCATTCATGTGCAGAAATAGTAACGAATGTCGTGTCGAAACTGTTCTTAGAGTTAGAGATGTGCTATAGTTAAGACTAGCGAGAAAATGCTCCCGCGGTGTTGCGGGTTTTAAAACCGTTAACATATTGTTTAATAGATTTAGGTTACAAAAGGTATTTTCATAACTATATCCAATTTCAAAAATTTCCCACATTGATCAGTCTTTTAGTTGGCACTTATATTTTACTGACTTCTGTATTGCCACTCGGTATTTCACTCTTCTTTCTCCTTCATTTTTCTGTAGAAGGGGGATGCCGTTTTTGTATAAGATGCATGTGATTTCATTGTTAGTTGGCGACAAATATGATACGTTTGAATTTTGAAAATATAAGCACTAATCACTGAAATTTGGAAGCAATAGAGACTATTTCAGAATTGATTGGGGAAATTTTGTTTTTGAGAGATTTGATGGGCAAATCTCATGCTAAGATGGGCAAATCCAGTGGCAAATCTTGATGATTGTTGTTGTGATTATAATTTTACTTTGTGTGAGATATATGGTGGATATTAATAAACAAACAATATGAAATTGCAAATATGATTAGAGGAAAAGAAAGATAGTCAATGAAAAAGCTACACCCACACACAACCAAATACTGAGTCTTTCGAACACCCAACTTTAAAACCAATAAGTCTAAATGTCTAATCAAATAACATCCCACTCTCACAAGGGATGTGCACTTTGGTGTTATCTTCTAGTTCCAACTGTTTCTAGTCAGCCCTTTTATATCGGCTAAACATTTCCTAATAAAGGATTAATCGTCTTCCAAAATTTTTATCACATGTTAGCTCCTTCAATAACTCCATTCACATCAACCATGAATATATCAACAATTAATTACAATGAATTATTGGTATGTTTGCTCATTTAATAATCTTTAAGACCATAAAATACCAATGTAGTATGCAATCAACAATTTTCTATCGAGATCAACCAATTAGAAAAATAACCCGCAAGAAAAATTTGCCAATCTCCCATTCTTCTCACCAGGTTTGTACCAAAGTTCACAAATTGTCTTTTCGTGGAAGTTTTGGTTCTCCCTCTTCTGGGACTGTTATATTATCCATGTAATTATACAATTGTCATAACTAATGTTAAGGGGAAGGTTCTAAATGTGTCGATTTATCATGCATTGCTTGCAATAATACAACATGTTTTTTGAGCTAAACCTAAAATGTTTACTTCAATTTTGTTTTTTCTTTTCTTTTCTTTTTAATGGTTGCAGGGGGGTGGGGGGTGGTGGGGGTTTGACATTAAGCATGTACTTTGTAAGATTCTCTAGCTTTTGTAATTGCAGTTGAACTGAGATTTGTACCCTTACTAATCCATAAATTCAAAGCATTAAACTTTTTATCTTGCACAGACGTTTTTCAGCAGCTTCTTATTGCTCGGGTCCCATTAGTTGCTTTGCTGATGTTGGCACCATTTTCACAGACTGAGCAGAATCAACAAAGCTGCAGTAAACATGAATATTGGGAAATTGGGATATAGTAAAGACAAGTTACGAGAGAATAAGTATCATTCTCATTCATGTCATACCATGCGTTAACTAATAACCACAAAATGAAAATGTGTACGTTAGGCGGACTGGTTGCTTAAGGTTGTTCATCGCATCCTTCACGTCCCCATCCCTTTTGTACCGGTTAACGACTTCACATATCTCAATTTATTTTTAGCCATCAAATCAAATACATGAAACAAAAAACGACGGACAAAATTAAAATTAAAATATGTGTTTTACCCTAGTTGTATCATTGTCACTAATCATACCAACTTACCAAGTAAGCAAAAGCATGCATAACGCGCGTGGGCAGGAAAATAGAAAGTGCCAATAGCGCCATTAACACAACAATACTAATCCCCCTTCTCCTTCTCTATTTGTTTGTCGCATACAATTTTTAGAAAGAAGAAGAAAGGCTCTCTAATAACACCAACGCCGACCTCAGACCAAAAAAAACACCACCGCCGTCCACTCAACATACCACAACACCGAGACAGACAGAGGAGGAGGCTCATCGGCGAAGATGGTGAAGGTCCGGATGAACACCGCCGATGTCGCCGCCGAGGTCAAGTGCTTGCGGCGGCTCATCGGCATGCGCTGCTCCAACGTCTACGATCTCTCCCCCAAGGTCTCTTCTCTCCCTCCTCCCTCTCTTAAATCAATGAAGTCCAAATTCCTATTACCATGTGATTCTCAAATGTGTTGTGAAATTGGATTTTCTGCAGACGTATATGTTGAAGCTTATGAACAGCAGTGGAGTCACAGAGTCCGGCGAGAGTGAGAAGGTTTTTCTATTGATTGAGAGTGGCGTCAGATTGCATACGACTCAATACGTTCGGTATGCCGATGATTTACTGCATTCTATTGAAATTTACAGATAATAGGTAAAAGGGAATGGAGTTCCGGAATGCCTATTGATTCCTGCTTTCTTTGTTTCTTTAATATTGTGTGTATAGGGATAAAAGTAATACTCCATCTGGGTTTACCCTAAAACTGAGGAAGCATATTCGAACACGAAGGCTTGAGGATGTACGGCAGCTTGGATATGATAGGGTACAAGCTAAAGCTTTAAAATTTCTGCCAATTGGGTTCTTTTTTTCACATTTGGAGTTTTTTTTTTTTACTGTTTTTACTTTCTGGGTTTTGTCTAATCTACTGTGGCATTCTTCTCAGATTGTTCTCTTTCAATTTGGGCTCGGTGCGAATGCGTACTATGTTATATTGGAGCTATACGCCCAAGGAAATGTTATTCTCGCAGATTCGGATTTTATGGTCATGACCCTTCTTCGCTCGCATAGGTTAGTGCATATTACTTACACTCATTTCCTTTTCCATTTTACTAATAAACGGGCCATTGACTTGGCATGTTATGAATAAAGAGTTCTCCAGCTCTTGCTTGATTATGGATGTGCTAGCATTTGTGTTAGTATTTGTAACTTCAAGAATTGACTAGAAACATCTTTGTTTGCTTCTGATTGTGCTTACTGTTCAGTAAGAGAGCCCACAAATTTCTTATTCTTTTGTTTTCTTTTTCTTAAGTTGAAATATTAATTAGGTGGTAAATTCTCGTTTAACAGGGATGACGATAAAGGGGTTGCAATCATGTCACGTCATCGTTATCCAATTGAAATCTGTCGAGTTTTTGAGCGGACAACTGCTGAAAAGTTACAGGAAGCTCTTACCTTGTCTAAGGAACCTGATAACAATGAACCCGTTAAGGATCATGAAGGTGGAAATAATGTGCCTGATGCACCAAAAGAGAAAAAGGGTAAAAGTAAAGGTGGGAAGCCTGCTGAGTCAAGTAAAAGTACCGGTGATGCTAAAGCCAAACAGGCCACCTTGAAGAATGTTCTTGGGGATGCATTAGGCTATGGACCTGCTCTATCCGAGCATATTATATTAGATGCGGGCCTCATTCCAAATACAAAAGTTTCTAAAGAGAACAAGTTAGACGATAGTGCAATTCAGCTTTTGGTTGAAGCTGTTGCTAAGTTTGAGGATTGGCTCCACGATGTCATTTCAGGTGATAAAATTCCTAAAGGATACATTTTAATGCAGAAGAATTCTGGGAAAAGTGGTCCCCCGTCTGAACCAGGAAGTTCTGTCCAGGTTAGCACACCACCTTAACATGCTTTAGGCTAGAGTGTAATTTCCCTTTTTTTCTTCCCTTGGTTGATGGAGATCTGCCTTGTTAGGTTTCCATTACGTTTTGTTTTAAACTTTAACAATGACTTCTGCATCTATTTTGCAGATATATGATGAATTCTGTCCCATATTATTGAACCAATTCAAATCGAGGGAGCATGTGGAGTTCGAAACATTTGATGCTTCTTTGGATGAGTTCTATAGCAAAATTGAGAGTCAAAGGGCAGAACAACAGCAAAGGGCAAAAGAGAGCTCCGCCACCCAGAAGCTTAATAAAATACGTGTTGATCAGGTTTGGCCCTCTTTCTTCAACTATGCTATTTGAAATTCAAAGGCAGATTTGAGTACAGTTTTTCTGCGTTATGACTTAAGTTTAACTGAAATTTCATACAGAAATATTAATGTTTATATATACGTTATGTGTTCTATGTTGTTGGACCATGTGTGCTATTTATGCTTAGAATCTTTCATCTCAATCATTTCAACCCTATGATATAGGAAAATCGTGTTCACATGCTAAGGAAAGAAGTTGATCAGTGTGTTAAAATGGCGGAATTGATAGAATATAATTTAGATGATGTGGATGCTGCTATAGTAGCTGTGCGTGTAGCTTTAGCAAAGGGCACGAGTTGGGAGGATATTGCTCGAATGGTGAAGGAGGAGAAGAAATATGGAAACCCTGTTGCTAGCCTCATTGACAAGCTTCAGCTTGAAAAGAATTGCATGACATTGCTGCTGAGCAACAATCTTGATGAAATGGATGATGATGAGAAGACTCTCCCTGCAAATAAGGTGTGTTCGAAGGTTCTATTTTTCTACATCTTCTCTAGAATAAAACGATGAGTCTCTTCAGCTTACTTCTATTTCCATTAACTTTCTTCCCTCTTATAGGTGGAAGTTGATCTAGCACTTTCAGCACATGCCAATGCTCGGCGGTGGTATGAACTAAAGAAAAAACAAGAGAGCAAACAGGAGAAGACTGTAACAGCACATGAAAAAGCATTTAAGGCGGCCGAGAAAAAGACTCGTCTCCAGCTGTCACAGGTAGCTTCACCTTCCATAGTCCTATGATATAGTTTGAAATGGCTCGCTTCCAAATATAAAACACAAATCAGTTGTTTTAGCCTTTTCGGCATGGATATCCAGCATGGCCTGCTTGTGTTTTTTGATGGTATTCATCCAACTGCTAAGTAGAAGCTCTAGTATGTTTGGCACGACCATGTTTTTCTATTTAGTTAGTTCAAAAGAAAACAAATGAATTTTCAAGGCAGCGGTGTCATAAATATTAGGACAGAATAATAGGGAATCAGAAAATATATACTGTGTGTGTGACGAGCAATATGTCAACATCAATGCAACCAAAACGAAGCATATATTCCTAGACGTACAAATATATGTATTCAAGGAAAAACAGAATTATGTATAAGAGGAGAAGCAGAATTAGTGGTAGATGTCTGTCACCATTATCTAATATAATCTTAGAAGATAAGCTGTCTTCCAGTTTTTAATCCCACTTTAAACTAACTTGCAGGAAAAAGCTGTTGCTAGCATTTCACATATGCGCAAGGTTCACTGGTTTGAGAAATTTAACTGGTTCATCAGCAGTGAGAACTATTTGATTATCAGTGGACGTGATGCTCAACAAAATGAGATGATAGTCAAGCGCTATATGTCAAAAGGAGATCTGTAAGTCAATTTAGTTATGTGGACATAATACGTTTTAATTCTCGTCTAAATGATATAGCACTGCAAAACAATAATTATAGGTTTAAATTATACACTTACCGTGATTTATGATTGTTCTGGTCTTATGGCCATTGGGGGAAAAGTCTTCCTGGAGCTTATATCCATCATTTAGTTTTGTTTGTTTTACAATTTTCTATGTCCTTCGTATTGGGTCAGTGGAACTGTCTACATGTTTCTTGTCCATGGCTGCCTCTTCTCGAGAAACTCCTCTGCTATTGGCGATTGATAATTCTTGTTCCCTTTCTTTAAAAGTTTCTTCTTTTGAACTTTAATTTATTTTTTTGTAAGTTCTTGTTTCTTTTTATTTGGATCTGAATTCTTTTTTCCTCTTCCAGTGACTTTGGTCTTTCTTCTTTTTATCCTCTCTTCACTTTCTCCCCTTTCATGGTTTTGCCTCCCCTTTCATGGTTTTGCTTATTCATACTACTCCCAAGAGAAACGAAGGGAAATCAAGTTTATAATGGAGATGATAAAATTTATTATTGCCACGTTGATATGAGAGAGGAATTCTTAGTTGGTCAATTTCACATTTCCAAGAATCTGGTTGCATGAAATTTTAGTTTACCTCAGTTATTACAAATTTGCCAATACTTATCTGCCTATCTCGTTTAGTGTGAAGCCAGCTTAGCATCTTCTTTCATATGTTGATTGATTTTTTTTTCTTATGTAACAGGTATGTCCATGCGGAGTTGCATGGGGCTTCCAGCACTGTGATAAAGAACCATAGGCCTGATCAACCAGTGCCTCCACTTACATTAAACCAAGCAGGATGCTTCACAGTAAGTCTATGACCTTCATGTAATGCTTTTGTTTTCATATTAGTTTATTGTGTTATTGTGAGTGCTTCATATCGCTGGATGTGTAATAACTGAATCGTTTACTGGTATTATGCTCTAGGTTTGCCACAGCGCAGCATGGGATTCAAAGATTGTCACTAGTGCTTGGTGGGTTCATCCTGACCAGGTCAGTAAAACTGCTCCTACAGGGGAGTATCTGACAGTTGGGAGTTTTATGATTCGTGGGAAGAAGAATTTTCTTCCTCCACACCCTCTAATTATGGGCTTTGGGTTGTTATTTCGCTTGGACGAGAGCTCCTTGGGCTCCCATCTCAATGAGAGGAGGGTAAGAGGTGAGGAGGAAGGGACGAATGGTGTTGATGAAAGTAGGCCTCTAGAAGAGGTATCTGATTCTGAGTCCGAGAACGAATCCGCAGAGGAAAAACTTGCAGAAGAATCAAAAATCACTCCTGATTCATCTATTCATATTGACAAATCAGATCTGAAAGACCCATCTATGAATGGCTTACTTACAAGCAATGCTGAAGCAAAAGACTCGCATGAAATTCCCATTAAAGACAGGAAGGCCTTGAGTGATGCTGATATTTCTTTTAATGGTGCTTCATCTGTCACCCCAGAACTTGAGGATCTCATTGATAGAGCTCTTGGGCTTGGATCTACAGCTCTGTCTGCTAAAAAATATCAAATTGACACTTCTCCAGTTGATTTGGTAGAGGAACCTAATGTTGAAGAGAGTAAGGCTACAGGAAGAGATAAACCTCATATTTCAAAAGCTGAAAGAAGAAAGCTCAAGAAAGGCCAGACTGGTAGTGCTCATGAAGAACAAGCTGAGCTGCAAAATGAAAAATTGAAACAACATGATAGTTCAGTCAGTCAGCCTGAAAAGGAAGTTCATGAGAAGAAGTCAAGTGGTGGAAAAACCAGCCGATCAAAACAACACAATATTTCTGTCGGTCAGACTGAAAAGGAAGATCATGATAATAAGCCAAGTAGTGGAAAAGCCAGTCGTGGACAAAAGGGTAAACTCAAGAAGATGAAAGAGAAGTATGCTGATCAGGATGAGGAAGAAAGAAGGATTCGTATGGCTTTACTAGCTGTGAGTACAGTTACCTGCACTGTCCTTATATTGATACCAATTGATTTTCTGTAGCCTTTATGTTCATCTGTTCCAAATTTGAGCCTCGATGTCCCTTAAACTTGATAGTTCCTCCATTATTTTGCTCAAGAAACCTGATAATCTATCTAAATGACAATATTTGTGAATTTTCAGTCTGCTGGAAGAGTACAGAAGAATGGAGAGTCCCAAAATGAAAATTCAGCTCCAGCTGAAGATAAGAAACCGAGTATGTCATCCTCATTCATGTTTCATTAGCGTTTTAAACTTCCAAGGCCATCTTTGCTGGTTATTTCTCTCTAGTATCATGTAATGGAAGTCCATTGATTTTTTTGGTTAACATCAATTCTTATTAATCTAGCAGGTCCTGAAGATGCTCCAAAAATATGTTATAAATGTAAAAAGGTAGGTCATCTGTCCCGGGATTGTCCAGAACATCAAGATAGTACATTACATAGTCATGCAAATGGTGGAGTTGAAGATGTCCCTCCTGTGGGCTTGGATAAATCTACTTCTGACATAGACAAGGTGACAATGGAGGAGGACGATATTCATGAGATAGGTGAAGAAGAGAAAGAGAAATTAAATGATGTCGATTACTTGACTGGCAATCCACTGTCCAGTGACATTCTCTTATATGCGGTACCTGTCTGTGGTCCTTATAGCTCAGTCCAGTCTTACAAATATCATGTGAAGATAGTTCCTGGCTCTGTGAAGAGAGGGAAAGGTAAAGAACTTCCTCGCTTGAATTTGTCCGCAAACTAATAAAGCATCTGCAATGCTAGGATAGAAAAAAAAAAAAAAATCCCTTACGTGCGTTTTTTTTTTGGTTCAAGAGCTTTCTTTTATCGCATAGATTGACCTCTTTCTTTCAAATTTTTTGTAGCTGCAAAAACTGCCATGAATTTGTTTAGCCATAGGCCGGAAGCAACGGTTAGGGAGAAAGAGTTGATGAAAGCATGTACTGATCCTGAACTGGTTGCTGCCATTATCGGCAATGTGAAGATAACATCTGCTGGCCTCACTCAGTTGAAGCAGAAGCAAAAGAAAGTCAAGAAGAGCAGCAGCAAAGCAAAGTAGGAAGCTTAAACGGCTTCATGCTGCGTAAAGTTTTGTAAACACAGACCACACTCGTTTTCTCTGTTTGGGGCCGTCGCAAATATGTTATGCCAGTATACTCTTTACTGTACAAAAGCAGTCATCGGAAGAATCTTGTTAGGAAACTTGAATGCACGAGGATTTTTACGATTTTCCATCGCTAGCATCATTGCATTTGGTAAACATCGGGTCAAGATCTTATCGACCTCCGCAGTCATCAATTAGAGAAATTAACAGAACACTCTTTCTGAAAGCTATATATATTGGGAATGAATAACAAATATAAACAGTTTGGTTAAAGCAATGCGATTGTGTATTAGCATTACGGGCAGTCTGGGGTATGAGCTTTTACAACAATTCCTACAAGGAAATTTAAGCGGGAAAAACCCCAAAAATGCCGAACAACTTTCGTCTCAGTCGGTCACTTCAGCGGGGGGAACATCGCTCAAATCTAAACCCTCTACTGGCAAGTCTGAAGTAAGAGGACCCAAGATTCCGTCGGAGCTGAGGGTTAATCCACTCTGCATAATTAAGAAAAGAAGCATACGAACGGTCAAGATAATGAAAATGAGAACTTTCGAGGTTAAATAGTTCGATGCAACTGAAAGAGAACGTAAAATTTGCTCATTCGATGGCTCCAGTACTTTCATCGGCCCTAACAGCTAATTGAAGTTCATCCAAATCGGGTTCCCTAATCTCGGCTTCATTTTCCATTTGACACTCGGATCAAGTCATAGAATTTGTTATAAGGAAATAATAACCCAGTAAGTACCTCTGGCTGGAAACGGAGCATGTCCGCACGAGCCATAGCTTCTGCTTGAGCAATTCTCTGCCTGAATGTCTGTGCCATCTCCTCCGCCTAACCAAACAGAATCACAAACATATATTCAGTCATTTATCTGGTTTCATTGAAGGGAACTAGTATATAATAAAACTAGGATCATTATCATGCCAAAACATCTTATAGCAGAAACTAGCCTCTTGCCACATGCGTATGCATGTGGCAATTGGCTCTTTTAAAAAATAAACAACTTATATTTATGTAATTTAAAAATATAAAAAAAAGGGTTAGTAACTACCCCAACGTGGGATGGTTTTAAATCACATGTATAATTTTATTTTATTTCTTTATAATTAATTTAGTTTTTCCAATAGTTATATGTAGGGGGAGCAAATTTGGTATTACGAATGTTTTACCAAATTGGTGTATATATATATAGAAGATAGAGGATAGAAGATATAGATATAATTAATTAAGTTTTTCCAATATTTATATGTAGGGAGGGGCAAATTTGGTATTACGAATGTTTTACCAAATTGGTGTGCTCCCTTTATATAAAGATGAACCTTTGTGGTAAAAACACAAGAAGATGATAAGACTGAGATTCACTACAAGGATTTACTATCCAGCAAGTGCAACTAACTAGCAAAGATGTTTTGGGTTTATTATCCAGAAAATACCTTCTCGAAAACAAGCTTTGGGTTGCGAATCATGTCACCAGGAGTAGGTTCTAACTTCTTGGTAGAAAGACTTACACGGCCTCTCTCACGGTCATGGCTCAATATCATGACCTACACAAAAGAGTATCAGTTTAGAATTGTTTAACGGAGTACAAAATACTACCAGCAAATAACGTACCAAGGATATAGTATCTATACCTTGAGAGTGTCACCGGGTTGGAGAACTGTTGCAATATCAGAGACTCGGTCATGACTGATCTGACTAACATGAAGAAGGCCGTTGATTCCACCAATGTCGATAAAGGCACCATATGGCTTCAGGCTCTGTACGGTTCCCAGCACAACTGATCCAATTCCAAGCTGTGCTTGGTTGTCTGCCATGGCCTTGCGGTTACTGAGGACAAGCCTAGACTGTTCTTCATCAACCTCCACAAACTTCAGAGGAATCTCCTTTTCAAGAAGATCTTCTGCAGTTGATTTCTAAGATATATAAAAATAAATGTGATTCAGACACTGAAGCATTTAGTGGTAAAAGTAATTCAAACTCAAAACTATGCTAGTGACAGAGCTGAATGCAGGACAGAAAAGAAATTTGGAAGGAAGAACCATTAAATGTTATGGAACTGCCTGTTTATTTCGGCTGAATATTAGTTACAAATGTATTCTTTTACCACACAAACAAATGCATTCACAAAGATAGCATAAGTACCAAGCTAAGAAGAGAATTAGAAATTTAGAAGCCAGGTTAAAGAACTAACTGTTGATATCTGTGAGAAAGGAACAAAACCTCTAAGGCCTTCCACCACAGCCACCACTCCACCTTTGTTCGCACCAACAACCTGAACAAATACATTTTAGAGCGCCTTCTAAGAATATATAGAATAGAACGTTAAACACACAAAAAATTCTGCAATGAAGAAGCAGCTATTTGTCTGAAAATTACAATCATACTCATGATGCTTGGAAATATATATACCAATTCTTAACACTTCTAGACAAAGGTTCATTTACTAACATTCCAGGCAAGAAACCGATGTAAGAAGATACTCACCTTACCCTTGACAACAACATCCTCAGCTTGGAGCTGTCTACATCTTTCCCACACAAGGTCATACTGGATGGACTTTAAGCTCAAGATCAAGCTATCGTCAGCTTCGTTTTCACCAATAATCACAAACTCCTCTCTCACTCCGGGAACTATGCCCACTTCTTCTACACTCTTTATTTTGTGAATGCATGCCTCTTGCAGAGGCAAGTATGCTGAAGACTTTGCAGTAATGTCAACTAATGCTCCATTGTTATCTATATTGAAAACCGTCCCCCTCACCTGAAAGAATAACAAAACAAAACCGTATGCGCAAAATTATAATCTCCCACGGAATCACAAAGAAATTACATACGCTGTATGCAGTTACAGGTACTCACTCAAGCTCACATTGTAAACTTATATGCCAATTAAAAAAATGAATTGAAGAAAAGCTCAATACCGAAAAATCCGCACACATTGCCAGGGTAAACTTACATAACCACCAAAAAAGTAGTGCCATTTCCAACACTTTATGCAATTATAAATTCTACACATAAAGAACACAATTTAATGTGAGCCCAAGAACACAGACCAAACGTCGAACTCGATACAAAAGACATATAATTTCTTAGTTTCAGCTCATACCCATCGAATCATTTTCACATTTAATCAAAAGGGTAAAAAAAAAGAACCGAAATTTAAATTACCAAAAGAAGAGGGTGAGAGGCAGACCTTGGTTCCAATCTCAGAATTGAAGTCGTACTTCTCCAGAGAGTTGTAAAAGGAGTCGAGAGTGAAGGAGACGCCTTCCATGGGGGCAGTGCGACACCGTTCGTGAGCATCCTCGAAGATTTCTTTGAGCTTGAGGCGCTCTTTGGTCTGTGCATTCGAGATGACCGCGGCGGAGACGATTGGGAGCAAACCCGGCATTTTGTTTTGCTTGGGGAGGATTGAGGGCTTCGAGAGCCGCGAGGTGGAGAGCGGCGAGCATCTTAAGCCTGTGAATTGCTGTGCCAGAGACGCCATGGCTGTCTCTCTCTCTCTCTCTCTGTGCTTCTCAGTTGCCTTGCTCGCAGTGTGGCTTTTGAGGAAGTTTAATTTGCTTAGATAAGGCACTGATGGGGAGAGAGAGAGAATTGCATGGATTTTGGATAATGTGATTGTGTTGAAGTTCATGGGTCATGATTAAAGATGGGCCCATTCAATTGGATCTAGATCCTCCCTCAATTTGGGCTTTCATGATCCACAAGGGGAGATTGGACCATTTTGCATTAATAATCATATGGATGAACATAAGCGAGAGACTTACATGAACCAACGACTTTATCTCATGACCTTTCAGACCAATAATATAACAATAATTAAAACTTTAAAATATATGGTATTGTATTATTGAGTTGGATATGTTGGAGTTTGTCTAGAACTCAATCCCGCGTTGGTAAATTGAAGTGTGTTTTCATCCTTTATAAGTGTTAGCAGCCAACACTTATTTAAATGAGAAACGGGATAGGCCCGTTGAAAACATATTTAAAGTCAAAGATGAGACTTTGTGTTGTACTTTAGTTTTTTTTATTTTGAAATTTGAAAGAGTGTAACTGATCAATACACCTATTTAAATTCAAAGTATACAACTCTTGGATAAGAATAGAAAACCGTTTGGAACTCTATATATCCAAACATTTTTTTAACTTACATCCTTCCAAAACGTTTTTCTTCTTCTTCTTCTTCCTTCACATCTAAGAGAGAAAGCACTAAGTAAATGTGGTGGAATCAAGATCTGTGTACTAGGGTCTTGATCATAGATAGTTGAATCTTGGTGGTCAGACTATCAATGAACTACGACACTGAGTAAGGGCATAATCTGTCTATAGGACATACCAATTTCGGTAGCCTCTATCTGAAAACCAAGTTAGTGATTTAATTTCTCTGCATCTAATTCTTTGTTTATTTTATATATATATATACATATATATATATATATATATATTGTTTACTTTCAAAGCATTCATAACTGTGGTCAAGTTACCGATTATTATTTGTTTAACAAGATATCACAACAGTGTCACAAGGAGTGTATCTAATTCCTTCTTGGAACATACATTAGTTTCTTCGCCTTGGCAAATTTAAAATAAAAAATACATCTCAATGAAAGAAAATAACTTGGCTGCTGAAAATTCAGCAAGAGCTCATGTTGAATACCCAATCCCGTGTAGACACGTGTCCAACTTTTGATTAAAAAAATAACACGTGTTCACATGGGAGTGGCTATAAGCAAGAGTGGTTGTTGAATTGTCAGTAGCCAAGCCTTGTTCTCGATGAAAATAGTTCAGTTTCGTCTTAGGTTGTACCTTATATAAGTTGCTGATGATGAAGAAAAACTCTCAATCATGGTTCGAGGCTATGTTGCTTCTGAATGAACCCTAAATTTTAATTAGCACACATATTAAGCAGTATTTCATTGTATAAAAGCAAAGATATTGTTAGGAGAAAAACTTATTATACTCGAACAATTGCATACGACATCAAATACAAGGAGTAGGCTACAATGCTCGCAAGCATTAAATGCTTACACCGATCTCACCATTAAAATGAGGGAGGAGAGAGGAGAGAGGGGGGAAAGGAAGGTGAGATTGGTGTGAGCATTCAATGCTTGCGAGCATTGTAGCCAGTCCCCAAATACAATAGTTTGTGACCAAATACATGGAGGGGTCGAACCTTAGAATTTGCCGTAAAATCCCTTCTAACTGAAATCTAATTTTCGTTCTAATTCTCTCGTTCTCCTCTCTTTTGTTGCCAAATATTTAGTTTCTTTAAGTCCTTGAGGTTAGTGCAAGTGGTGAAGGAGAGTAAGATAATAGACTAAGATTAAAATAGGTTCAATGTCCGAATTCCTCCGATTTAACCCAAAAGATATATTTTTCCCTTTTCTTGTTCTTTTCAGAAAAATCTTGTGTGTTACGTACTATTCAATGTTACGACCATTGAATGGTCTCAGATTAATTTGCGGTGAGCCTCAAATGAATCTTAAATCATTCAAAGTACGTACCATTGAATGATACATACCATTGAAGTTTGACCGGTTCTTTTCATCTCTTCTATTGCAACATTTACTATTCTCCCTATCTTAGTGTTCTTACTCTTTAGCTGATTGGTGGCATTCATCTTAAGGTGTGTTTACATATATATATATACGGAATGAAAATGGTTAGAAAGGGAGTCATTCCCATTCCGCTTACCCATTTGTTTACTAATACCAGTGGAATAAAAAATGATGTGGAACCCAACCCACCTGAAATCTGGGTCGGATTGAAATGCGGTGAATCAAAATCAACATTTTATACCAAATCTACCCTCCCACTTTTGCTAATAATACAATACCTGTACACAAATCAAACTCATTGTCATCTCTTTCACCTGTTTCTCTCTCTCATACCCAGGTCTGCCGCCACCGCATCTACCACCGTCGGCATCGTCATCTTCTGCCACATTTTCTGATTCGAAAAGCATAGACTATGCAACTGGAATTCTGGATGCATCGTGTTCTGTTTTGTTAAAATCTGGGTCCATCTTCTGGTCGAGATATGGCTTCATCGTTGTGGACGTCTGGGTTTTGGGTACTGGGTTCATTTTTTTTTCTGGTACTGGGTTCATCGCTGAGGAGCTTTTACCTACCCTTTTATTTTGCTAGTAATTTATTTTTTATTTTAATAATATTAAGATCTTAATAGCATTTAATTAGCTCATTAATGTCCTAAAACCCTTTTATTTTTATCAAAAAAAATAAGCCAACGTGAATATTTAGAATTTTATTTGACTTAAAATTTCATATAAAAACAGTTTGGTTTATAATTAGATTGAGGAAATAGTTGAACACAAAAGAAAATTTGTTGAAGGGCCTTTTGGTAATCAAATTGGTTTTAATTTTGATATTTTATAATAGTAAACAATTGTAATGAGAATCAGTTTTATTTTTATTCTGATTCATGACAGTTAGTAAACAGTTCAATAGGAATGTCTGATTCCGATTCTTGCTTATTCCGTTAGTGCTTACCCCAATTTTTACTTATTCTAATTCTTAGTTAGTAAAAACGTCCATAATAAATAAACCGACAAACTGCTAGTAAATACATTAAATCTGGCAGTAACTTTCAAGTAGCACCAGTGGTCTAGTGGTAGAATAGTACCCTGCCACGGTACAGACCCGGGTTCGATTCCCGGCTGGTGCATTCTTTTTGGTTTTGTGCTCCACCAATGTCTATTTTTTGGTGGCATGTTCCGCCAAAGTTGTTACTTCTTGCTAACGTTTTCTGTGTTTTCTCCGTTAATAACTTTTTTGTTAATGGAAAAAATCAGCAACACAATCTTGGAAGATCACACCCCATCATTAGAAAAATGTCAAAATTGTCTATTAAAAACTATATCTTTTGAGTTTTGATAAACAAGAATCCCTTTGATTACATATACAAACTTAAAACTTTTGTTATTTCTATCTCATCATTTAATAACACATTCAAATCCCGCTTTCCGTAGGTTAAGATATTGCATTTCCGCATGTCATGTTTCGTTTGTTACCAATTCAATCTATTGTAAAAAAATAATCACTCGTTCAATCAATAGGAGTACCTGCCCAAACTCCCCCATTTGTCATATTCCACTTTTAATCCCACCCCCTCTCACACCACACCCAATTCAGTGCCATACCCAAGACCCTCTCCCACGTATGAGTTTTCAGATACAATGACCTCATTCAAGCCAACCACCCGTAAAAGAAAAAGGCTAAAAGCCTTTTCATCTCCGTCGACCTTGTAGTTGCAGAGAGCTTCCACCTCTTCCAGAAAAGTTGCTTCAGAATTATTTGGGCAGATTCCCACTATTTTATGCCACCTTTTACACTTGTTTGCAGAATACTAAAAGAAGTATATCCTTGTCTTAGTTAGAACTGATAGGAATCAAATAATAAATATGATCGTAACGTTTCAAAAAGTTATCACCCTGCAATATTGCAATAAAACTTTGGATTAGGTTATTCAAACTGCATGCAGAGTTTGAAACTGGATTATTTTGGTGTTAATATTTAAATTTATCTGTTTAGTTACTAATCTTTGTATCATAACCTTCATTGGCTAATCTGGCCTCTCACCACTAATACTAAACTCTTTTTGCAGATAAAAAGTTAACACAACCTAATCAACAACTTGCTCCATTAAAATTATAAATTATAATATTATGGTGTTTCAACCGTGTGGAACAATTTGTTCTTGAAAAACAAAACACCAAAAAATATGCTCGATCCAAGTATCTTTGCCTTTGCTTTCATCATGTTTTCTGCTACTTTTGATTTGTTATATTTGTAAATGACAATATTTGATTCTTTTCGAAATCAAACGGAAAGAAATCCTTTTAGGAAATGGGAATATATAGTTTCCCCTTACTAATAGATGGAGCATAAACTATAAACTTCTATGGGAACCAGAGTAAAATAACTAACAATTCAAGAGAAAATGATACTTATATATTCAAATTAGTTGTATAGTAAATATGAATGTTCAAGAGCACAATATAGTGGTTTGTGCGGTATTAAGTTATATAGCATTTTGTGCTTGAAAGTAACGCAAACTAAAGTAAAATGATTCAAATAATTAAAAGATATTATTAAAATATGACTCGTTCTATAGGAAGTTTGAACTCATTTTCTTATTTGTATATACATATACAATCGATATTTGAAGAGAAGAAAATCAAACCTAAAAAAAAAAAAAGACTAGTTGGTGGCCAAGCCAAAGAAATCCACTCTTTCGGGAGCCGAGAAGACTCACAGAGGCATTTCAGCCTTCTCTTGGCCACCATCATGTGATTCACCAGCGCCATGAATTGAACCCAAGACAAGCCATGTGAAATAAGTGTCTGAAATTCGCCCCAACCACTGGGTCACACCGTAGTGGTTAAATCAAACCTAAAAAGCTCGGAGCAATCATTTGAGCTAGTTTTTGTTTTTACTCTCACTTTTTTAATATCATAATACATATATATGTTCTATATTTAATGGCTTTCAATTAAAATTAAGTGTATTACATTACATACTTAAAAGTATGTTCTAAGGAAACGATGTGGGGCATATATATGGAAGAATATTCCTTAATTAAGTTACCATAACGATTGTTGAGATCAAAATGTTATTGAAACAAATAAATATGAACTATGGACTCGTTTAGAAGTTATTTTAAAATGATTGATTCACTTAAAAGTAATTGAAATTGATTTGACACATTTATTTATTTGGGATTAATGACTTTCCGAATTGATGGAACAGAAAATGTCTAAAATTTAGACCACTCAACATCCTAAATTGATCGAGGATCAGAAATACGATTGGCTTTAGTTTAACTTCTCTGCAAAGAAAAGAGAAGTAACAGATAAAAGGAACAAAAAAAAGAATATACAAAGACTGTACACGCTTACATCCAATGAGAACATATTCTTTTGATGACTAGTTTCATATGAAAATTATTTTATTTGATGATATTTGCATGCATGACATATGGCTTTTGATTTTACATGCCATGTTGTAGTTCTCTCTAGTTTTTGTATTATTCATGCCCGACGGTTCTGGCACATAGATTAGTCAAGTTAACTTTTTAAGCATGATTTTTTTAGTTTGAGGTACCTCATAATCTCATTCGTGATTTTTTATTTGAAGATTGTACTTCCTAATCATCAATAAAATCGCAATCTTTTCGCTTAGAAAAATAAATAAAGTTTTTTTTTCAGCTAGAAAAATGACATAAATAACAATTTGTGTCGTTTATACTAGAACATAAAGAATATTGGGTATCGATACTGATTTTCAGTACATATACACATATAGATCTGCCAAATATCAAATCATTAATATGTTGTGGGTTGAGTATTGAGCTCAAACAGGAAAAATTAAGCCTCATAAACATCATATATTATATTTAGTGTTATCGTCATATTATTATGTCGTGTTACAAGTTTAAGTGTGAGAAAATTATAGTAATATATGTAAGTAATTGATTGCTCTAGTGATTATGATCTTCCATTTAACCCACTATATTCTAAGTTCAAATTTTATCTCTTCTTAATATTGATTAGTGAAACATATTGTTTGTACTAAATAAAAAAATAAGTAGACTATAAAATTAATATTTCATTGAGCTAGTGTGTAATATTACTAAATAAATACACTTGTGGTAACAAAAGTAAATTGGTAAAACCATGATATCGACACTTTTTTCTTGCCACGTGTTGCAAATTTAAAAAGATTACAAAGAATCATTTACTTCACTCAAACTTTCCACCCTAGGCATTTTTCCCATATATTCATGCCACCGCATCCACATTCTTTTCATTCATGCCTCTATATAAACTGATAACTACTACTTCTCCTCAAACATCTAATTCTCTTGTTCTCTATTTCTAAAAATCTTCTCAAATTTCCTGTAATCTTTTTCCTACGTTTCTCCAAAGATGTCCCCTGCAGAGACGAACGGTCCAAAGAGGGCCTATGTGACCTTCTTGGCTGGCAATGGAGACTATTGGAAAGGTGTGGTTGGCCTTGCCAAGGGCCTAAGGAAGGCCAAATCTGCTTACCCTCTTGTGGTGGCTGTCCTGCCTGATGTTCCTGAGGACCACCTTCAGATTATTCAGTCTCAAGGATGCATTGTTCATGCAATTGAGCCTGTCTACCCTCCTGAAAACCAAACCCAATTTGCAATGGCTTATTATGTCATCAATTACTCTAAGCTTCGTATTTGGGAGGTAATATTCTCTCGTCAGATATATTTGTCGGTGCAACTTAAACTGATTGTCGATACGGTTTAAACGGGTTGTCGGTGCAGTTTAACCATGTTAAACATATTGTCGGTGTCGTATGTGTAATTTAAACATGTTGTCGGTGCAATTTAAACTGATTGTCAGTGCAGTTTAAGCATGTTTAACATATTGTCACTGCAGTTTAACAATATATTTAATTAAAATTCTACATAAATAGTGGTTCTATAAACGAAACTTGTTATGATGAGGCAAGAGAACGTTTTCCATTTAAATGATTTACAAGTCATTAGTGCATTTCAATCACTCAACTACCATATGTGTAAACTAATTTGATTGTGTATTAACTTGTAGTTTGAGGAGTATGAGAAGATGATATACTTGGATGGAGACATTCAAGTGTTTGAAAACATTGATCACCTTTTCGACATGCCTGAGGGCAATTTTTATGCTGTGATGGATTGCTTTTGTGAGAAGACATGGAGTGAGTCTCCTCAGTACAAGATTGGGTACTGCCAGCAGTGCCCTGAGAAGGTGCAGTGGCCGGCCGAGTTGGGCTCACCACCACCACGTTACTTCAATGCCGGCATGCTTGTCTTTGAGCCTTGTGTTCTAACTTACCATGATCTGCTAGAGACCCTCCAAGTCACCGCTCCTTCCTCGTTCGCCGAGCAGGTAATAACAGGATCGTCTACTTATTTTTTTTGGGTAAACTGCCGTTTGACCCCCTGAACTATCACCCTAATAGAAATTGACCCCTTGAACTATTTGTTCGGTAAATTAACCCCTTAAACTTTTCTAAATTAGTAGATTTACCCTCTACCGCTACATTTCATCCAATTTGCTGTTAATTCGTTATAATGTCAACTAGAGCTACCAATTAAAATACGACACGTACTAGTATTTGACAGCAAAGTGGATGAAATTTCGTTGAATCTGACGGTGAGGGGTTAATTGGCTGATTTCAAATAGTTCAGAGGGTAAATTTACCAAAAAAATAGTTCAGGGGGTCAATTTCAACTTGAGTAATAGTTCAGGGGGTCAAACGGCAGTTTACCCTATTCTTTTTGTGCTTATATTTTCCGATTTGAAAATTAATTTTGATGACCATATGCAGGACTTTTTGAACATGTTCTTCAAGGACATATACAATCCTATCCCACCTATATACAATCTTGTTTTGGCTATGTTGTGGCGCCACCCTGAGAATGTCGACCTTGACAAAGTGAAGGTTGTTCACTATTGTGCTGCGGTATGTAATAATTAAAACTCATTTATATATCACTTAAATATCATTCAACTTTTGTTACGAACAAGGAAATGTTTTCTAATCAGATTGTGAATCTTGATCGTTGATGGAATTGATTTTTGCCAAAACAAAACATTAAATTGATCACTTAAATATCATTCAATTTTCGTTACGATGCAAGAAAATATTATGTAATCAGATTGTGAATCTTGATCATTGATGAAGTTGATTTTTGCCAAAATAGAACTTCAAATTTACAGTCACATACAAAGATTACCTAAATAATTTGGCTCTCATATGAGACTGTGGATCATTGATCCAGTTGATTTTTGCCGTAATAAACATTTTAAATTCATAGTTTGACAACATAAGTATGACGCAAAACCGAAGTCTGATTAAATTGAGTGGGGGTGCAGGGTTCAAAGCCATGGAGGTACACAGGAAAGGAAGAGCATATGGAGAGAGAAGACATAAAGATGCTGGTGAAGAAATGGTGGGACATTTATGATGACGCTTCACTGGATTACAAGAATGATGATGATGTGGATGATGATGTGGTGAAGGATGAGGAGCATGTAAAGCTTCCACCCTGTATTTCCGCATTATCTGAGACTGACGTTGATGACCAAAGAAGTGCACCATCTGCAGCTTAATTGATCAACTAGTTTTGGGGTTAATGTGACGCCGTTTTGGCTCTGAGAGCCGTATATATACTTATATGTATGAACTACTATACAGCTATACCAACTTGCATAGTGTAGGAAACTACACTTAATACTCTATATTATAAAGTCTATATGGGTTGTGTTTGTAATGTGAACCGAGTTTGCGAATAAAGCGTTATAATTCACTATTTAGTTTCAGTTTCTTAAGATTTATAACTTTAGTAGTAGAGCACTTATTTTACATTGTCGTATCAAGAATATGTTTTATAGAGATTTCACATTCTTGTTACTTAATTTGCATTACCTAAATTAACTTTCAACGTCATGAAGAATAAAACTCATTCAAGCGTTTTAAAAATTGATGCAAGGATTTTTGAAACACAGATATATATATATATATACACACACATTACACATTAAGGGGGTGGAGAATAAATTGGTTACGAACTTGCCATCTATGAGATTCGAACTTAAGTCCTCTCAAGGAGATATGGAATTATTAACAGATTAGCTATGATTTTGGGAGTAGGCTACAGTGCTCGCAAGCATTGCATGCTCACACCGATCTCACCATTAAAAGGAGGGAGGAGGGAGGAGAGAGGGGGGAAGGAAGGTGAGATCGGTGTGAGCATCCAATGCTTGCGAGCACTGTAGCCAGTCCCATGATTTTGACATGAAAGTACTTGCAACAATCAATCTATCAATTGAATATTTGTCTTTGCAAATGTTTGTACCCTTCTTATTTTCATTAAAAAATGAGGCATTAAAATGATTGAATTGTAATTTGCAACTGAATTATTTTTGGTGCTATATGAATAGCATCACTATTGTTGTTTTTTGTTCAAATTTGGTAGATTCACTTAAGTTAAACAAGCAGTGGTTCCCATAATTGTGAAACGACTGGCAGTTGACTAACTTGACTCGTCAATCTCATCGATCGAACCCATGAAGTCTTTCCACTGGTAATGAAACAGATGAGATAGTGCCTCAATTTTTCACTGGATGATGCCATTGAAAAACTTGATAGAAGAATCGAAAACCGCTCCTCATTGATCTATACGCATCCATAAACCAGAACCGAGAGACCCGTCTAAGGTTATGTTCCTCGCAGAATGTATAAGGTGTGGTTGGCCTAGCCAAGGGCCTTTGGAAGGAAGGCCAAATCTGCATACCCCTCTTGTGGTGGCTGTCCTCCCTCTCGTGTTCCTGAAGAGCACCTTAATAAGTTTCTTCAATGTCAAGGATGCACTATTCATGCTATTGAGCCTGTTATTTCATGGCCTATTATGTCATCAATTACTCGGAGCGTAGTGTTAGGGAAGTAATATTCTCTCGTCAGATATATTCGACGTGATTTAAACATATTATCACTACAATTTAAATATATTATCACTGCAGTTTAAATATGTTATCCATGCAGTTTAAACAATATGATCAAATGAAATTCTACATAATTAATGGCTCAAATATTACGTAAACACAACATGTCAAACTGTTTCGCGAGCCGCAAGAGAGTATAATATTTTTCCTAATTTAGGGGAATTTGAACAAGTTAACAGTTAAGTAGGTGACTAGTTAATAGTTAATACATGAATTGTAAAAGAATGCGAGCGAGTCCACACGATCACACGATCACACGATCACACGATCACACGATCACACGATCACACGACACGTCGTTTCCTTTACAATACATGTATAAGTGCGAGGTTTGGTGGAGTCAGAAGAGAGAGAGAGAGAGATATGGAGGAAGCAAAGGGAGTGGTGAAGCATGTACTGCTAGCAAAGTTCAAAGACGAAATCTCAGAGAGTAAGATCGAAGAACTCATCAAAGGTTACGCCAACCTCGTCAATCTCATCGAACCCATGAAGTCTTTCAACTGGTAATAATAATACCAACTTCCAAGTTACTTGTAATCTCTGTTAGTTAAATGTTAATGTTTTGTAGTAACTTCAATCCTCAAAAGTCTTCTTGTTCTTGCTTGGAATTTAAAGAGTTGAATCTCGATGCATGTTTTTTACCTGATTTTAATTGAAATTTGACCTTTGATTTAGGCTGGCTTTTCACCAATCTGATATTTCAATGTGAAAAATAGAGTGTTTGATGCTGATTTCACTGTGGGAGTCAGATGGGTCCTCAAAATCCTAGATTTTTAGGCAAAATTTGGCTCCCATTTTTCAAAAGAGTGCAGCTTTTAGGTAAAATTTGATGCTTGAAAGGGGTTTGTACTTTGTAGCATCTAATATTGGTTAAAGTTGTATTTTTTATCTTGAAAAAAGCTAATTTTATTAGGTGGATATGTTTGCCAAAAACTCAAATTGGTATGATAAGGTTCACTGTTTTCACATTTGGCATATCACAATGGAGTTGCTTGTATCAAGCATATAGGCCTCGTTTGGTCTCTGGGATTGAATTTGAATGGATAGCAGTCTAAATTCAGTCCTCTAGACCAAACAAGGCCGTATAGTATTATGATCTAAAAGCTGGACATCACTGGAATGCCTTTTTTTTAACCTGAGACAGGTTATTTAGCATTTCATAGATTTTTCGACATGATTTTCTAGTTTTTGTTCATGTACGGCATTCCCCTTCCCTTAAAACTATCGAACGAGTAATAAACTGGCCAAGTTTTCTTTTGAGTTAGACAAGTTGCAGCTAATTGTGTAAGCATTTGATTCATGTTTTTTTAATCAGGGGAAAGGACGTGAGCTTTGAGAACCTGCATCAGGGTTTCACTCACATCTTTGAGTCGACCTTTGAGAGTACGGAGGGTGTTGCAGAGTACGTAGCTCATCCTGCCCATGTTGACTTTGCAAATTTGTTCCTCTCCCATTTGGAGAAAGTCATTGTGATCGATTACAAACCAACTGCAGCAAGTGCTTAAATTGGAAGGACTATCGCAGGTGTCATGTATCGTGCTGTTTCTCTGAGTGGACTTAATTTTCTGTGTAAGAGTTTGATTCGGTTGTGTTTTATCTGATTTACAAACCCTCTGTAGACTGCAATAATGGAAGAGATGAGATAATGATTTTCCAAGTCATTGGTTGTGCCTCAAATTTTCACTGCATTGCTTTGTATCGGTGTTGATGCTAGTGAATTGATTTAATACTCGGTTAAATTTCTTATATAATTACATTGGACTGCTTCAAGTCCATGGTATTCCTTACTGGTGTTTTACTCCATAGGGTTATGCTTAGAGCATCAGCTCCTCTAAGGATCCATCGGAGGGCTGTCAAAGGGGCTTCAGAGAGGTGGGGAGAGGGAAATTTGGGACAACGTCAGTCTCAGATAATTGGATTGGATTTGATAGCTCACTCACTATAATTCAAGGTATGTGATGCAGGACGAAATGGAGGCCTAACTTCAAATTTTGTCCACGTAGAAGGTAGATGAATTAGTCGTGAAAGATATTTATCTCTTCTATTCCTACAATTTTGTGGTGATACAAAGATAAGTTCCCTTCACGACCAATCAATCTAATTCCTTTAACTTGGACTTGGAAGTTAGACCTTCATTTCTTATTTCAACGTACCTTGAATCTAGTGAGTTTGCAAGTAACTTTTGAGGTTCGGATAGAACCGGCCACTGACCAGTACACTCTTTGCCCCGTAGTAAGACAGGATCTGAATTCTGATTTTCTTATGTTTCACTTGATCGAAATCTTTTGTCACGAATCCGAAACTTAATCTTCTATTTTGGAGTTTTATCATTAAGGACTGGGATCTTGGCTAAATTCTTTCACTAAAAAGAACCGAACTCGACATCCATGAGATCAAACGAAACATAAATCATTTGTAAGATTGAAGCAGAGTATTAGCGACAATTAATACAATACTAGAAAGATCTAACAAATCCAGAGTGTCTTTCCAGAGACTTGTTGGTTCAGATGGTGGCTGCTTAAAGTCCTCTGAACACCCATTGAACTCTCCCAAGGCACTAGCTGCTGCATTTCTCACACCATTGTAGTCACCAAGCTTCACATTCTCCTTGGCCTCCTTGAAATCCGCAACGGCGTCGTTGTAATTGCCGGCACAAGATGTGTACCTCAGCCGCAACGCCGGATTGTCCGTCTGGTTCTGCCACTTTACTAGGTGGTCTCTAGTGGCTGTAGCATTGGAATGTGCCAAATCAATGGTGACGCGGGCCAGGCTGCGGAGAAGCGCCTCGGCCACGCGGGGATTCGAACTCAGGAGCAGAGCGCAGAACGAAGGGTTTAGGGATTGTTTGCAAATGGAATTGAGATCAAATGCATGAGAAGGATTCATGACCAAGAAAGAGATTAACACAGTACAAGCTATGGAAATGGAGCTAGGGTTAAAAATTGAAGAGCACATTTTTCGCATTTTTAATTAGTGTTGCAAGTGTGAGTTCTTTATATAGTGATTAATGGGAGGTCTGGTTTACTTCACGAGTAAGAAAATTATGAGACATATTGATTCTTATTGACGGGTCAAAGTTTGTGTTGTAATTAATTAAAAAGCAAATGTGGCAGTTTTTGCAAATTAGTAATTAGTAACTAAATACAGTCGTTAGAATCTTTGAATAAGTGGTAATTAGATGCGTGAATGCAGGTCAAACTTTGAATAAGTGGATTACACGTTTAAATGTTGGAAGATGAGTGTAATTTAAATTGGAAATGCATGTATTTCGTGACAACTTCACACCGTAAGAACGTCGTGCAGTCAAGTGGTGGACCTAGAAACTTTTAATTGGAGGAGCCAATGACATGGTGCCAAGTTTGTACCTAAATAGGATTAGGCCTAATTAGACCATTAACAAGCCAGGTCAATGTTTTATTAGTACAATAAAGTTCATATTGATATCAATCCGCATCATTTGGTGAATAAGTGACTAATTACATCATTAACCTCGATGCAACACTGTTTTTAAGTTTTTCTGCCAAACGTAGTCAAAAACGCTTTTGGTTGTCAGAAAAAACTTTTAGCTCTTCCAAAAACAATTCCAAACAAAACTGATTTGGCAATATTTCATTTGTTTTCTTTTCGGGTCCATTGTAAACCTTATATTTTCACAACAAATAAGAAATTGTCGCAGCAGTCGGCAAATCAAAAGTTGGTGAAATAAGTTAGCGTCTGGTGTGATGTATCTGCATAATTAACTTGTCAAATCATCTACTACGTGAAGTTGTGTGAATAATCAGAGGGAAGGAGATGAGCATTGAGAAGCTGGAGGAAGGTTACACTCATGTGCTTGAGTGCACCTTTGAGAGTGTGGAGGGTATTGCAGAGTTACAGTTCATCCTGCACATGTTGATGAAAAAATCTTGAGTGGTACGTACCATTGAATGGTACGACTATTGAATGGTTCAGATTAATTTGCAGTGGGCCCCAAATGAATCTTAACCATTTAACAGTACGTACCATTCAATGGTACGTACCACTGAAGTTGGACCCCATGTTGATTTTGCCAAGTTGTTCCTTACTAATTTGGAAAAATTATCTTTCAGCTCAGCAGCATCTCAGCAAGTCATGACCATGAATAACCCTGCAGAAATACAGGCTGTGATGATGGAGCTCCTGCCTAAATAGAAAGATTAATTAGAATAAATAATCCATTTTGTTAATTTCTTGAATTTGGGATTTTAATTTCTTTGTCCTACTAATAAAAGTGTAAGCGATTGTAATGGTGTCTAACTCATGCAATTAGGCTCTAATGACATTACTCATTCAATGAAGCAATCTTTGTTTGTATAACCACCCTCTATGTACTTTAGGCCATCTCTAATGAAGGGGTACATAGACCAATTTAGCCCTTTTATCTTAAAACTCATCTCTAATGGAGGGCCACATGAAATTTTCAAAAAAAAGATTCAGTGGCCAAATCCTACCGAGCTTGCAAAATGTAGCCCCCTTTGTAGGAACGGGCCAAAACTATTCATGGGGCCTAGAACATGAAAAGCTATCTGGGACAGCTGGGTTGCTGCAATCACGTGATGTTGGTTGCATGTGTTATCATGCACCAGCAACTTTTTTGTCCGCAAGATCAGCCCCCAAGTACATCCAACATTCCAAGTAAAAAAGTAGTTTAATTAATATAAACAATATATAATAGTCGATGTGTAAGTAATGTACCATAATATTTTTCAATATGCTAAAAAGTAATAAAATATTGAGAGAAACAAAATATAGCCCCTACACCATTGGAGATGGAAAATTATAGCCCGGTACTATTCCTTTAAATACTATATTTTTGGTGTGCTATATTTAAAAATGGGAGCTAAATAGAGGAATACCATTGGAGATGGCCTTAGACTAAGTTAGAATATCGCTTTGGACTAAAAGAAAAATCTCAAAATGCACATTTCTTAAAACGCATGAAAATGAAAGGAAGAGTCCAAAATTACACGTATATTCACATGGACAATTAGTTTTTTTTTTATCTGACAAACGATAATTACATTAAATTCGTCTAAAATACGAGGAAAAGAATTCGAACTTGAGTGTAGAGGGTGGAGCACAACTAACTTAGCTAATCCCAAGTCCACTTACATAGACAATTAGTTAATCCAACCATAGGCTACAATATTAAATTTTTAATGAAATAGAAATAAATTTTACAAATAATTTTAACTTTTAAACACATAATTTATCATTATTATTTTTTAAATAAAATTTTTGCTTCATATTTCATCAATAAATAATTTTATAACTAATTAGAGCATTTTTTATTAATTACATTTAAATTGGCGGGATCATTAATTACAACTTTATGGGCCTGATGGGCCTCCAACAAGTCAGAATAGCTCGAAGAGCTTTGGAACTCTTGGAGAATTTAACCCAATAACAATAACACTCTTTTGGTACCACCACCAACGACTCTCTCTCCTCCCCTCTCTCTCTCTCTCTCTCTCCACTTTTTGGTTTCTCTTCGATGGCTAACACCACCACCAGCAGCTCTCTCGGTGCCTCCAGTTCAGGTTACTCATTACTTTTCTCGAATTTATTTTCTTATTCCAATTCCTTCTTTCTTATGTTTACGCTCGTTCAGGTTTGTTTGTTTCCCACGAAAAAAAACCATTGAAGATGAAAGAAAATCAATGGGTTTTCCGAGCGGTCGAAACAGGCTGAGCCTGAAAAGTTTTCACCTTTTTTGCTTTGGGAATCATGAATTTATATGTGCTAGGTAATTTCAGAGACTTGGGAGTATTTTGTTTGGTGTAGCATTTATGGATTTATGAGCTAATGTTTCTTGCTTTTTTTTTCCCCCTGTGAAAAGCTGAAAACCCAGTTCATAGGATAGTAATTTTCCTGGAAAAATCTCAGATTTTCAGCTGGGTTATCTACTGTTAATGGGTTTTGATCAAACCACAAAGTTAGGCTGAACTTGTTTGCAGTCTAGAATTTGGTGTTTTTAGTTTTAATTACCTCAAATTAATTAGTATAGGTGGAGTAGCACGTTGAAACATCGAAGCTCGTCGTCAAATTTTTTGCTATGATGTTAGTTACCGATTTTTAGCTGTAACCCAAATTGGCTGTTTGATCTCCGAAACGAGTTGGAGCTGATATTTTAATGTTCTCAAAGTGTTATAGATTTTTGGGGAAGGACCAAATCATTGGGAAATAGAGCTTTTCATTTGATGATTTTGTTGGGAAATAGAACCTTTCATTGGATGACTTTGCTTCTGAGATAGAACGTTTTTGCAACTTGTAATGGAATCGCTGATGTTGGGCTGTTTCAAGTCCAGCATTTAGTTTTTATGCTATTTGAAGCAGGCACTGCCACGACTAATCATACCACAAATTTTTCTTTCAAAGGCAGTTTAGCTGCAGTTTGTTTTTCGTTTTTTCTTACTTATGATTAAGCATTGGGTTTACTGGTTCAGGTACTGCTGGGGAAAAGGATGCTTCACCGGTCAAGTCTACCAATGGAGCTGCTCCTCTTCCAAGCTTAGAGACAAAACCTGAACAAATGAGTTAGTAGTTCTTTGTACTCACTGATGCTTGTTTATCCAATTTCTCTTCTGCTGTTTGGTCACGCAAATTCATTGACCAGAAGAGCTAATGTTATTTCCTATCTTGATAGATGTAAAAGCTCGAGTAGATGCCGTGTGGGAGCAAATGAATAAAGGAGTATCTAATAAGCAATTCAAGGATTTACTAAAGAAGTCTTCCTCATCTGTGAATAAAACTCCGAAGAAGTCATCTAATGTGAGAATTTTCTCATTCTTCCTGTCTGTGTTGGAATTATAAAATTGTAGTTGGCTAGAATTTAATCTTTTATGTCGATTTATTTCTCAGAATTGGATGGGATATCTGGGCCTGGCACAAAAGAAGGCAGAGTCCCCTAAAGAATATGCATCACAGAAGGGATCAAGTGTTACGAAGAACAGCTCCAGTGATAATGGTGTGCAGGATAAATCTAGTGACGAGGCCAGGAGGCTTGCTGCTGCTGCTCTTGTAGAAGTTAAGGATGCTGCAGTTGCAACGTCTGGCAGAGGGAAAGTTGAGGTAAGCATTTTGTTTTTTCACCTGTTTGTTTCTGTTCTGTCGGGACGCCTGTCTTGCTAAAATTTGGTTTTCATATGTGGAACTAAGTAGGTAGACCTTTTGCCTAGTCACTAGTTATTTAATTTCCTCGAGAATCATTTTTCAAGATATGTATACCTAGTTCTTAGTTTTCTTTCCAATCAATTTCGGAGATAATAAGTCACATCCATGTATGTGTGTAGTTACACACCACTTTTACCGCCCGAGTAGTCTCTGGTTGCCCAGCACTTTTCCTATTTAACTTGAATCTCTTCGAGCTAGTTCTTAGACCAAAACTCATAACTATTAGTGGCACGATCGATTATCTTCTGTATCTAATGCTACAGACAAATTTGAAATTTAAAAATCCTGATTGTGTGCACACGGTTCATTTTTAAAATTTATTGGTTATAATCATATTCAACAGCCAGGTCTCTTTATTTTTATAGATCACAGAGGTTCGGGATTTTGCCGGTCAAGAAATTGAATATAAGAAGCTTGTTGATGCTGATTCAAAGGAAGCATCTGAAAAGGCGAAAGCTCCTGCATCTTCAGGTGTCGATGCTGTGCTCGAACAGATTAAGAAGAAGCCAAAGCTCAGTGTGCTTGACAAAACGAAAAAGGACTGGGGGGAGTTTAAGGAAGAGAAAGGGTTGGAGGAGGAGTTGGAATCTTACAAGAAGAGTTCAAACCAATATTTAGATAAGGTAAACTTCTTGCAGCGAGCAGATTTCCGAGAGTTTGAACGGGAGAGGGATGCACGCCTGGCCGTGCAGGCCAAAAGGAAGCCAGATATGCGGGAGGAGCCATAACTGCAAATGATTCAGGGTTGCTTTCGATTGCCATGTGCAAATTTCCCAATTGGGAATTGTGCGCAGGAGGATGGGCAGCTGCTGCAATTTTTACGGGGTATTGTGCATTTGCATGAGGTTTTTTTTTCAACATTTCCTGGATTTTCAAGGAGAGGAGAGAATGGCCGTTGATTGTAAACCAGCGAAAATATTTTTATCTTGATCCGATTTTACGGGTGGGATTGTAGGTCTCGATTCTAAGATGAGGAACTTGAAGTATCCCATGATGGGAATAATGAGTGATCTGATTGTTCCTCTCTCTTTCTTTTCTCCCTTCATCAGTTGACGATTGCAACAAACATGTGCGTAGCCAAGTTGGCTAAGGTAGCGGAGCTCCCTCTCTAAACCTAAGTTTAAATCCCCATCTGCGTAGTTTAAATCGAAACCTTGACCTATCTTAATCTTGACTCGTTATTATCCGTCCTTCCTAATCAGTTGTTGATCATTAAGACACGATAAGAACAGATCCGATGCCCTACTTAACCCCGACGAGTTGCATACAAGAACACGTAATTACAAGGCGGTAAACCGTACAAAATGGTAACAATCCATTTGCTCAACATACCCGTCCTTATGTTGTTATTCACAGTGAGATGAGAAAGCATACAGAATTATTCCCTTAACATAGCCAAAGGGAAGGGTAAAAAAAATAAACACCAACCTTGTATTCAAGCACTTTTATCTGCTAACCTTCAATGAAGGCTAAAACAACTAAATGGAAAGTAATTACCAAGTCATTCCAAAATTCTTAAAAACAAAAATTGAAAACAAAGATTAATCAAGTAATTTTTCTAGATGTGAATGGGCTTGTCATACGTAGCCATGGCCGCTTCCTTCAACGCCTCGCTCATGGTCGGATGCGCATGGCAAACGCGTGCAATGTCCTCACTCGATGCATCATACTGCAAGGCTATGGCCGCCTCGTGAATGAGCTCTCCGGCATTGGATGCCATGATATGAACTCCCAATATCTTATCTGTTTCCTTCTCGGCCAAAATCTTGACAAGTCCTTCAGCATTGTCTATTGCCTTGGCTCTGCTGTTTGCCATGAAAGGGAACTTTCCAACTCGGTATTCGACGCCAGAGGCCTTCACTTGTTCCTCAGTCTTTCCAACAGATGCAACCTCAGGGTGTGTGTAGACGACCCCAGGGACCTTGTCGTAGTCCACATGGCCAACTTTACCGGCTAGGAACTCCACGCATGCAACCCCATCCTCTTCTGCCTTATGGGCCAACATAGGTCCAGGAATAACATCTCCAATTGCATAAACACCCGAGACATTTGTAGAAAACCTCTCATTCACTAAAATCCGCCCTCCCTTGTCCATTTCAACTCCTATCTTGTCCAAATCAAGCCCGGATGTGAATGGAACCCTACCAGCAGATACAAGAACGACATCAGCTTCAAAGGAAGTCTGGTCACCACCAGAAGCTGGTTCAAGGGTCAACTTCACACCATCTCCAGAGGTATCAACTCCGACCACCTTTGTTTTGAGCATGAACTTCATCCCTTGCTTCTCAAGGGAACGCTGAAACTGCTTGCGGATTTCCGAGTCCATTGATGGGACGATATCAGGTCCAAACTCAACAACAGTTACCTCAGAACCAAGTCTGCCCCACACCGAGCCCATCTCTAGGCCGATATATCCTGCTCCAACCACCACAAGTTTCTTTGGGATTTCCTGCAAAGCCAGAGCTCCTGTGGATGATACTATCTTCTTCTCATCAATGGTAATTCCGGGTAAAGACTTGACATCAGAACCGGTGGCAATTATGATATTCTTTCCCTTCACAACTGTATTCTCGCCATCAATGGTGTCCACTGAAATTTCAGACGGGGAGATGAACTTTCCATAACCTTTAACATAAGTGACCTTGTTCTTCTTGAACAGCCCTTCAATTCCTCGTGTAAGATTAGAAACAGCTTTGTCTTTCTGGGACATCATGGCAGGTAAATCTATTTCGACATTGGAGAACTTCACTCCATGGTGCGCAAATGCATGCTTAGCTTCATGGTACATGTGAGAGGAATGAAGAAGCGCCTGGACACAAAAGCGGACGACATTAGAGATAAATACCAACATCACTCAATGGAGAAGAAACACTCCTAATTGCACCAAAAACAACCCGAAAAGAGAACACGTAATTCACACAACATTTGAAAACTTTCGCTTGGAAAAGCTCGTGGCTTATTTAGTGTACTACTAATTGCAGATTCTGAACCTCTGAGGGTGCCCATTAGCACAAAACGAAATAAATTTCCACAATTTGGCTGAGAAAAATTGCGATTCCATCAAAATTTTAATATTAACTAATTTCAATCGAAATGAATATTATCATGCATAAATACAATCGATCAACAGAGATTCCATAAAATAACACCATTGATTCAAACAATTAGATCTGAGAAGCAGTAAAATCAATCAAATATAACTAAGAACAAAACAAATAAAACAAAATTTATAAGAAAAAACCCAGAAAAATAAGAACCCTAGTAAAGGACTGTAGGAGTAAGCACCTTGGAGGGTATGCATCCGACGTTGAGGCAGGTACCGCCGAGAGCACCGCGCTTCTCGATGCAGGTGGTCTTAAGGCCGAGCTGCGCGGCCTTGATTGCCGCCACGTAGCCGCCGGGACCGCCGCCGATGACGACGACGTCATTCTCGTCAGATCCCGCGGAGGCGAAGCCCCTGGAGATGGAGGTGAGGGAGAAGGAGTACCTGACAGCCTCCGATGACGTGTTGGACAAGTTTCTAGAGAGCAGGTAGGCCTTCCGCCGCGCCAAGCTCGCCATCGCCATTGCTATCTCAAAACTTGGATTCGTTGTTAAACCTCTCGCTTTTTCGTTTCTCTTTCGCTTTGCGCTTCTTCTGCTGCGTTTGGTAAAGGGCCTTCAAATACGACCGCCCCTACGGCCTATTGGGTGCTTTGTGTTTTTTGCCTTTTTTTCACAATTATTTTCTATTATTATTAATTAATTATATTCTTTTTTACAGATACAGTGTGCTAAGGTCCAGGATATAATCCCTGGTCTTCCGTAAGGTGGTGGACACGTTGAAATATAGTTGTGATTTAGAAATGAGATGGAATCGTAGCCGTTTGATACGTGATGGTTGTATACTGATTGGTGCGCTTGTTCTACGCTTACCATATTTGACTACCAATTAGTTTTTTTTCTTTTTTTCTAATAACTATTAAATAAATTGGAAGAACAATCATGCGGTGGCAACTAGATCAATAGTTTACTAATTTACTAGTATAATCGTGAGAAAAATAATTTCAACGGTTACTTTTTCTTTTTTTTGGACATTTTTTAATGTAAAAAAAAAAAAAAGCAAATACAAAATGGAGAAAATGGTAGAGCCTCACACACTCTTACCATATCACCAATTTGGATGTTTGGTGGAGGAACAATTGCCCCCAAAGATGATGAGGTTCTTTGTCTTCTGCCAATGAAAACAATATCGAAGCCAAATCCCTCACTAGGAAAGAGATTTTAACATGCAAATCGAGGTATACCCTTATCTATTAGTACGTGTCTTGTGAGGAGAGAGACTGATAAGGGACCATACATCCGGTCAGGTATATTATATACATCACCTTATTAGTATGTGTACTGTGATGAGAGATCTCCAGTTGGTTATATATCACCCTATTAGTATATGTATCCCGCAATGCGATGAGAAATACTAATAGGGTGATATACGCCGGCTCTACCCAAGAATTCCCCATCAGTCTCAACGGCAAAAGTGAGAGAGCTTGTTTGGATGAAGAGAAAGTTCACTCGAAACGAAACAAATTAAAGTATTTATAAAATAATCAGAAAATTAAGATTAATAATGAATAAATGAATCAGTTGAACCCAATCCATTTAAAACAGCAGTAAGCTCAAATGTAAATACCGTTTTACCGCTACAACACAATCAAGTCCTAATTCTATCCTAGCAAAACTGCCGGCTGCTTTGTTCTAAACCTAATCTGAAACAGCCACAAACACATAAAAATGCATCTCCATTAGGACTCAGTAAATAGGAATTTACTACTATTTACATTCAATTGCCTTCTAACAAGCTTCTCAGCCGGCTGCGTGCTTCCTCCGAGAGACTGCAGGTCCTCAACCTCGGCCGCTGGCCAGGGAACTCAACACGTTCCGGTGAAGAGAGGCGCACAACAATAACTGTGAGGTTGTCTGATGTGTTCAAGCGCAGTGCTTCCTTGACGAGTTCTTTGGCACACTGTTGTGGGTCATCGTGCCTCCTCAGCCCACGCCGAACCAGACTCACAGCATATTGGCTTGACATGACATCCCAGATCCCATCACAACCAATGATCAAAAACTCATCACCTTCTGTTAACATAACCTGCTGAACATCTGGCTCGGCAATGAGAGGCGACGAGGAACCAAATGGTAATTTTAAGCCCCAATCTCCAAGGGCTCGGGTGACTGAGATAGAGCCATTAAGATACCCATCATCAATGTAACCACCCAACTGCTCAACTCGCATACGTTCTGGCAAGTAACTAGGTCTATGATCTTGAGACATGTCAACCGCTATTCCTTTCCTGCAAAGAACTGCTCGACAGTCACCAGCATTTGCAACCAGCAAATGCCTTCCAAGTATAAGAGCAGTCAATGCTGTTGTTCCACAAGAACTTCTCACGCTGTGTTCATCAGCCAAGGCATGGTCTGCCAGTAGAAATGCCTTCCTGTGGGAATTCTCCAACTCTCTGAAGAATACAGCATCCATATCCATTCTCTGCGGCAAATCAGCATCTTCAAAGAATAGTCTCATGGCATTCCTCTTGATATAAGCAGCTGCTTCAGGCCCTCCGTGACCATCAAAAACCGCATAAAATGCACTTGGAAAGGGACACTTGAAGAGAGGCCCCACATGGGCAGACAGATCATCAATCCGAATGTGTTCGTCTTCCATGGAATCCCTTGGTCCAATGTCACTGTGGCTTCCTGAATGAATGTTTGGGACAAAATTGACTGCAGAAGACTCCATTACAGCATTATTAATCGTCTCTGTGCAACTCAGAATCTGGTAAAAGAGAAAACAAGTAGGTGAGTAAACATGTTCCAAGCATCTCAAAAGAACATCCTAATATAAAATTTGGTAAGCACACAAAGAAACAGGAAGTCCAACAAGCATAACAAGTATGAATGAAGAAATCACCAAAATTGCAGCACTGACTGGTGTAGTATCATTAATACAAGATTTCCTTCAAAAAATTCGTCTAACAGTGCTTCAAGAGTAAAGGCTCATTTTTTTTCTCTAATTCTTTCATTGCAATTCATATTTAATTAGGCTGTTGATTACCGCAGTCAGACTTTCCCAAAAAATAAGCAGCAAATCAAATTGTTATACAAAGAAAAACCTCGATCACCCAATGAGTAGACCATTAAACTTCCCGAAACTCCTGACTAACCCATTGAACAGAAATTCCAGCATAGAGAAAACCATATAAGACAATCAGTTTCAAAACCCTAGTATATAAATTCGCACCCGGGCTCATACAGACTCGAAATTCCACAAACAGCATAAATCTACCAAAGTACATAATTTTGATCAATTCCATTAAAAAAAAATGTACCAAATCAAAAGTTCACTTGGAATTTACTGTAAAGCTAAACCACCAAGGAATTGGAACTTATTCGGTAAAAAAATTTCGCCAGGGTTCATCGGGAAAAAGTATTCCAGGCTAATGAAAAACACCATCAAATCTATAAAAAAATAAAGGAAAAGAAAAACCCTCAGAAGCAGTTAATTCAGTAGAGACTAACTGAATCCACAAAAATTCAATAATTCATGTCAATTATGTCCATAGAATTCCCAAAACACAACTAATCTCGAGCAGAAGAATCCAAGAAAAAACAAAACAATCGAACAAACCCCACACAAAAAACTCAATTAAAAAAAAACCTAAAAACAAAAAATAATTCACTAATTCTTCATACGAAGTCGAACGGAGCTATAGAACATACCGATTCGAAGCGAGAAATCTCAGTGGAAATCGTCCCGGCGACGAGAACCTCGCCGAAGCTCGGAGAGGAAGGCGAGGAGGACGCCATGTCGATCTGAAGGTTGTGCTCCTTGGCCACGCAGACGCGGTACTTCATGTCTAGCACCGTCTTCTGGCAGATGACCTCCGCCTCAGCCACCATTTTCTGGCTCACAATCATCCTTAAACGCCGTCGTACGGTCGAAAAAAAACCACCAAATTAGGGATTTTTCAGTGAAGAAGAAGAGGGGTAGCAAATTAGGGTTTTTTTCGTCTTTGGGATTTCAAAATTTCGATCGCTCTCTGATTTTCTCGAATTTTTTTGTGTGTGTAATTGTGAGAAGGAACGTGAGAGAGCGGGGTTATATTGGTATCGGGAATCCAAGTCCGGTGGGGAGTAAATGACCGGCTGAACCGGTAACACCGCTCCAGGGGACCGGCACGTGTGTGTGACAGACCTGGTTCGGGTCTTTTACAAGGAAGCGTGTTTCACACGTGAGTCCTGGCGGGTAAATTGTTGAATGGTGATTTGACGGTTTTACCCTTTCGTTGGAGTTCCTTTTTACGGAGTGACAGCTAAACAGTGTGCCGACGCAAGATTGCTTCGCGCTACCGCCTTCGCTTTGACGCCACTCATTACTCAGTAAAAGTATTATTGTTCAAAATGTTGAAATTACTATTTAACCTTAACTATATCAACTGTAATTTTTTGGAATTTTACTCATGGGAGGGCATTTTTTGTGTTAATGTTCAAAATCATGAATTTGACTAAAATATTTGTATGTATTTAATATAATTATCATCTAATTGTATACATATAAGTATTGTAGTCAATTACCAAAATTACACTAATTGTATACATTATCCATATGGCGTAATTCATATATTAGTGTTAGTCGTGTGAGGGAAAAATTTGTAATAATACAATGATTAACTATGTTACCATTCTTAGTCGATTATTTCTATTGAAGTTTTGTCCAATTTCGTGCTCATGCGAGTCACGTCGAAGGGTAAAAAGTCATTTGAGCCATCAAAACTCATTTGACACTTAAACATGCATTGCATTTTACCCATATAACTTACATATGCATTATTCCAAAGTAGTGGGAAATAGGGTAAAAAAATTGATGTGGAATGAACTTCACAACGAAATTAACCACAAGAACATTACTGAAAGGTTTTGTAACCACGTGAGTAACATTTACATGTGACTAATATCACACAAAACATATGTACAATTTATCCATAATTTTTTGGTTTAAATTTTATATAGCGATAAACAAGATAATTACATAAATTTATTATCTTTCGCTTTAAATCACATGAACCATGATGAAAATGCAAATAATGAAGCATTGAAATGTACAACAAATTAAGATAATTTTAAAACTAAAAAACAAATTAAGATTATTTTAAAACTAAAAAATAAATTAAGATTATTTTAAAACTAAAAAACAAATTAAGATTATTAAATTAGGGGGAAGCCATTATTTATGAATCATGAAGAAAACGAAGCCGAAATTCCTCCCTCATTTCACACAAGGATCCGATATGCATGTCCCATTAAAAAGCAGTATTTTATGTTAACCGTTTTTATTTTATTTGTATTTTTTTCAATAATTAGGTAACTAATTTTGTAGTTAAAGAAGCGGAATGACTAAGCAACTTTATTAATGCTCGTACTTTTAAATCATATAACCAAAAGGTTGCGTGCGAGAGTTCGTTTTTGTTAGTTGTTTGCCTTGTTGGATTTAAAGTTTTTGGCTTGGTTCAGCAATTAGCACTTGATTTCACTAATTTGTTGTTTAAAATCAATACTAACCAAAACATGATGGCTCAGTGGTTGAGGTGAATTTCAGACCCGTATTCCACACGATTTGTTATGAATTCGATTTCTGACATTGGTGAATCACACGATGGTGCCCAGAGAGATGCTAAAATGCCTCTGTGTGTATTTCTGGGCCCCATAAGAGTGGACTGCCGTGACTTAACCACTAACTGGTCCCTTTTTTAAGGAAAAAAAAAACAAAGTAACTTAACTCATAAGTTCTCTTTCCTCTACTTTATTTAATTTAATTTAATTTTGTTAATTATTAATTTAACATCTATCAAAATGTTAAAAGGAGATTAGCCAGACAGTTACCCAACTATCTTAGCCATCCAGATCCCTACATTTATCTTGTTTGGCATCCCTATCAGTACAAGGTGGAGTTTTTTGTGGATATACTGCATGCTAATTGATATGAGACCACCAAAGCATGAATGTTTATAAAATTAAACTCCGTTGGGTGCTTTGTGGACCATACAACTTTAAAACAAAGTTGTTTTGTTTTAATATATCCCTTAATACCAATATAAAGTAGAATAAATTGTAAATTAGAAACCTTAAAATACCGCTATGTCATTGAGAATGAACGAGAAATTGAAATTCGAGTTTTAAAAACAAAACTCTCTCAAAAGCAAGTATAAATGTTTGTCCAAAAGCAAAATTCAAGTGAAGATTCGTTGATATAATATTTATTCTTTGTTGAGTTATAATAGGTCGGAAAAATCTTGAGTGGTACGTACTATTCAATGGTACGACTATTGAATGGTTCAGATTAATTTGCAGTGGGGCCCAAATGAATCTTAATTATTTAACAGTACGTATCATTCAATGGTACGTACCACTGAAGTTGGACCCATAATAGGTCCAAATTTAACATAAACTTTTTAAGGCAAAGACTACATGTATCAGCAAAATCTCACTTAAACTTGTTTTTGAGAGAGTCTGAATAACGGTTCGCAAAAAATATTAATTGCATAATAACGTCTAAGTCACAAATACAGTAAAAAGAGAGAGCAAATAAAATTTACAAACATCCGTAACGTAGAAGTTTATTATACTAGGGAGGTATCTCGATGGCAAGTATGATTGGTTGAAATCAACAATGAAAATCTTTATGGGAATTTTCATTTGGTCCAACATATTCGTATTTATTCACGAAAGTTCCAATCATGTATAAAAGTTTCTTATGTGTGTATACGTGTCACAACCAGAATCGCTTATGTTGGGCAAGTTCTTTTACCATCCAAGACTTGGGATATTTTTTGATTGGCCCATCTTCTTCTGGTCCAATCCCAAACTGGCCAATGCTCATCAAACAGCATGCCAGATGTCACATCAACCTTAAAAACTAGAAGAAAAAAAAAATTGGACTCTGTCGGTCCACCTATATTCATTCGTATCTAAATAATCCAACAATTAATATAATTTTGGTAAAAAATGAGAAAAATGAAAAGAAAGCGTGTGGCGTGTGCTATTTGATTTAATGCCACACTTCTCATGGTCCAAAATTGGAAGTTGGGTTGGGTGGGTGGGGAGTGAGCTTACAGCCACAAGTCAACTTCTCACCCCTTTCCCTTCACCATCATCATACATCCACCACCCAAGAGAAAAACTTAAAAAACGAACACCCGATTACGTTATTTGTAGAGCATTTCTTGCAAAAGTATAAAATATCATTGTATTTTTTTTTGTCACGTCGGATATCACACTAATTCTATCATATGTGAGAGTTGTCCTAATAAACAACCCTACCGAAAATTTACTGGTTTGAAAATACTTAGCATGCAGAGTTTGTTTTAGGCTGATTTTGTAAGGTTTAGAAGTGTGTTCAGATAACAATAAACGTTTATAGCAACTTTTGGTTGAAGTGAAGAAATTCTAGATTAAGGCTTGGCATTGCTGTGATTTTTTTTACCGCTGATTTCTCATGCAACGCTTCTAAAAGTGATTTTTTTAAAACAATTTGGTTGTGCTTCTAGTAAAAGCGCTTCTAACAAAATCATTTACGAGTAGAAGTGCTTTCTACAAAAGCGTTAATAAACGGGCTCGAAGTACTTCTAGTCATACCTACGAAGAAAAACAAAAAAGCCCTTGGATTTTGCCTCAAAACAACACATTCATTAGATGTGGGAAACCACCTGAATCTTTACTGTAAATCAACAAACGAATACCGTTTGATCCAACAAGAAAAACAAGTTGAGTCCAAAATTCCCACTTCTTCAGGCTGAAGAATATCTGTACAGTTACAAATCTTATCCGATGTTGCCCGAAACCACCAAGCCCCCCTAAAGGTCGACATTTTACTCACAGCAGACGGCCTCGTGCTCTTTCTGCAGCTTCTCCCATAGGCACAGCACCAGTCTCGGGCTTTGGTAATGAGCGAGAATATAATTCGCCTCGCATCCAGCGTTGTAAAACCTATCGTCCGTGACATAATTCACTTCTTGACCCCTATACTTGAACTGTTGAATCCAGATGCCCATTGCTACATCCTCTAGTTTAAAGAGCTGAAAAAACATAACGCCGAGAGGTCAGTTTAGGAAGGAGAAAATCAACTCAATCCCTGCTCCGTTGTCTTTACTTTACGTACCCCAATTTGTATTTCAACTGTCAGTCCTTTGAAAAACAAAACTAAGTAATCTCCTTTTCAAGGTAAGGAGACGTGTTCTACAAAATTCATAACCAACAATCAATCTTACCTTGAGATCCCCTTCCTGGTGGCTATGGACAATGAATTTGGCGATGTCTCGAGAGATAATGTAGCCTGGACCATGGGCCCATGGTGGGTACATAGCATATGGCCATTCCTGCACAAAAGAAGTACTCGTAAGAAAAACAAAGTCAAAGTGCAATGAAGCAAAATGCACTGTGCAGAATGAAATCCGATGTGAATACCTTGTTATCGATAAACCATTTGCTGTCTTTGTCTCTATCGGGTGACGATTCAAAGGATATAAGACCATACAAGAGACCTTTTGTTGGCTTTCCCTTGAGGCTAGAGATCACTTCATCGATTCTAACAAAAGCATCATCGTCGGTTTTCATGATATGTTTAGCAGGATGGATTTTGGTCTGCATGTTTAAGATAAAGATGATCGATAACTTCGTAAAAACAAATAAAAGTTCAATGACAAAACCGTAGTTGGAATCATGGATAATTCAGTTTGCTCAACATACTCCAAAAATAGAAATTGCAATTGTCTTCAAACTGATCAGGCTGTAGTAATCAACAAATGGCATCAATTGGATATCTCCATATGCTTCCGCTTCTCGCCACAGCTCAATATTGACTTGGCTGTTCTTGTGCTGCATGTATGAAAAAGTTGTAAACCCCATTACCGGCCAATTTTTTCCGAGCAAGCAATATGTTGATGAATAGCACAACTGTAACGCATAATGTTGGGGTCCGAGGAGTATGTTAAACGCAGAGATTATTTCACTTCTTCAGGTTCATAATGCAAAAGAGTAAAAGAAGGAAAGCAATGATCAGCAAGCTCTAAGCTAAGTAGCAGAAATTTCTTTTCACCCATATCTGTTCTGGAAACAGTTGGTTAAATTTTGATTTAAGTGAAAAATATAAGCAAACCACTCCCAGTCTGCAATGTTTAACTTACAAGGCCGATGAAAAACCGGACAGCCACATCTCCAGAACGCACAGCCTCGTACTGCATCCAAGCCCTCCTCAAAGCCATTCTACGCTCAAAATTATTTCCAGTAGAGAAAACTCCAATCAACATCAATAGTCTTTTCTTCAAAGTGGGCGGAGCTCTGAGGTGCTCAACATCAACAACTAAATCATGATCCTCAGAAACAGGCAAGCCTTTTGCTAAGGCAGATAAGAGGTCCAGACCACCGGCCACTCTGACTTTGGTAACCAACCATGGCTCAAGTTTCTGCATATGCAAAGAAGTAATGTAGGTGGGTTGTATTCTTTTACGAAAATGGAATGTCTTGCAGAACAAATTGTACAATAATCCGTTATTAACTTATTATCAATTAATTCATACCTTACCTCCCTATATGCAAAAGATGTTTCGTGCCTTCCATTCACAGTCATGTGAAATCCCTCTAAACCAACCCAAAATGCGGCGGTAAAGGGATTCCCTTCAACAAATGGGAAATTGGAACTTCCATAGGCACCTCCCCTGGAAACATTGGTCAACATGTCACTACTAGGCTGACTCACATTTAGATTTTCTTCCAAAGAGCTTCTGACAGCTTGTTCATTGCAAAGAACAAGTCCATCAACTGTCAAATTCGCTAAAATGTGTTAGATTTCTAGCTGAAAAAACCCCTTTTTTATTTTAATTTTAATTTTTAAAGGAACCTTCATTCTTACGTGAAAGAAAACGAAAGCAGAAAATAACAAATAACCAAGATTTGACTATATTGGGAAACAGTGTTGTAAGTACCATTATCGAATAACAAATAAGAAAGGAAAAAATCGTACTAGAGTCGTTTATACCATGAGTTTAATTACATTTTTTACACAATGTTCCATATTCGGTTCTAGTTTGAGCTATCATATGATAAGTAAATAGTGAGAAAGTTCTAGCGAAAGAGTCGGACTTGCAATTTTCAGTCTAAAAAAACAGAAAATTTAGTTATTTACCTTTGAGGTTGCTAGGAGACCTGTGAGAAGGGCATCTTTCCTCTTTGCCCCACCCAACTTCATGAGTCCATGTATTTTGAACTACAAATGGCTCCTCTGTCATGTTATCACCGGGGAGACTGACATTGTAATGCAAGATAATAGGAGGCTCAGTCTCTCCTAAAAGTTGGGAGCCTAGGAGTTGGATTTGAAAGCTTCTAAGGTTCCCATCAGGAATGCCAACCAAAGAAATGGAAGAATCGTCAATGAGGCCACAAGGGATATCAAGTACATTCTCATATCTTGACGCTATCTTGTCAAAAGTACTTACAGAGAAAGGGCAATTTTTGTCTTCCTCGTTATCACTTTTGTTTAGTTTGGAAGCCTTGTCCTTGTCAATTGCAGACAACAAGTCTTTCCATGCAACGGATGCCTCTTTAACCCCCTGAGCTGTTTCAGGCAAAGCATCGGACCTTGAGAGTAGGGTACGCATGTGAGGCCATACAAGCAAGGCCCTCGACCCTTCTTTGAAAATGTCGTGTGAAGCAAACAGATCGTCCAGCCCATCAACTTCTACAAAATGGGGTTTCTTATACGGCTTTTCACCTTTACTCTCAGAATCCAAAATAACAGAATCATTAGTTGTTGGATGGTTTCTGAAGAACTCAGCAGCTGACTGCTTAGGCGCCTGCGTTGGTGGCTCGATTTTGACAATGCTGGAGTATCGAAAAACCAATATCATAGCAAGAGCTACGATTAACAAGCCCCCGGACCACTTCTTCATCGTTAACCGGCGAAGCTGATGCTTATACAAAACCCCCATGACTCCTCTACTCCTACCGAATCTTTCTATAACCAATAAACCCAAGTGAGCATCAAACCCAGTTCCTGAAATCTCATCTTCTCTCACCTTCTTGCTCTATTTTGCTTGCACAATCACATTGAATACTACTTTTCATTCTTCAATACCCAATAATACACAAAAACAAACAATTTAAAGGAAAAATTGCTCAAAAATCAAAACCCCATAAAACCCAAAAACTCAAAAACCTTACTAAAATTTACAATCTTTCTGATGAGGATATAGTTTCAGTGTCACTATCAAGCATCTACCAGAGCAAATAAATGACTAAAAACTTTATGAAGCTGCTTTTAATATAAGCTCAGAAGAAGCATTACCTTATATGGTGCTCCAGAAGTTGAGCTTTTCCAAATCTGATTCTCTAAAAAGCCAAAAGCACCAAAATTTGCAATCAAATCTTACCATAAATGCAAAAGTTGCAAGCTTTTAAGAACGGTTCTTCTTGAAATGGAAAGCCGATGAGCTGACCTTAATGTAGTGTGAAAAATCGGTTTTCAGATGCTGCAGAGGGCACTGCAAGTAGACTACTACTCATATTCAGGGAGCTCCTGATACGGCATCGTTTTCTGGAGGTTCCCTTGTCAACGTACAGGTGGACGTTTTGTCTGGATTTTATTTGTAAAAAATTATTAATGTCTGATTAAGAAGCATTGAGGTGGCGGGGTCATTATCCAGTGTGCGCGGGCGTACCGATCAAACTATCAAATTTTTGACTTTTGAGAGCTTTAGGTTTGATTAGATTTAAAGTGTTTAATTGCATTGGCAATAATGAGTTATGGCACACTGTCTTCTTGAACTCAAATTTGAATCTCCTTCTCAAGTTGTAAAGCATATACTTGTACCGTACTTTAAAATGTTGCTTTGATGCCAATTAAGTTAGTTTTCTTCAAGAAAGATTAAAAATAAAAATTTATATTACCGATGACGGTTTTTGTTCTATTGCCGTATGATACAAAGCAAAATTTGAGAGTCGGTTTAGTAACCATTCTATTTTTAGTTTTTAGTTTTCAATTTTAGGTGAGAGAGAGAAATACACAAAAAAATGAAAAAAATATAGAATATGATTAATAAGAATACAGACGTAGAAGAAATGCATAAGAAAAGACTTAAAAAATAAAAACCAAACCAAAATCTATTTGAAGTTGTTTTTATTTGTTTTCTTTCATTCTTCTTTATTTCTTCCCCTCCCATCCTCTTTGTCATCTCTCATTTTTCCTATATACTTTTCTCAGACAAAAAGTGATATCAAACAAACCTCAAATTAAGGGTAGTACTATCCACACACTCCTTTTTACCTTCCACACACGCCTCTCAATTTTTGGGCGTCGGATTGAATGAATTGAAGACGATCAAATGACATAAATTAACAGAGGGTGTGTGAAAGATAAAAAAAGAAATGGATAGCACCACCCTATTCTAATATATTATAAACATGCAAGATCTAAAACGTGATTTGAGCTTGGATGTACAAAGAAAGCACATCTTGTAACTAACTTAACCACGACTAAATATTTTTAAAGGAGATTCCAAACTATGCGAAAAGTGTGTTAAATTCTCATCTCCGATATCGTTTGTATTAATAAAAAATAAAGTTGGATTACTTATTATATTATGTGGCATACGGAGTGTACTTGTACATTAATTTGAATCATTAGTATGCTCTACAAATGTGTTCCCAATCCCATTTGGTACATGGGATGAGGAGGGCATGTATCAATTGCAAGACCTTGAACGCATATCAAGTCGCCCGTGTTAGAGGATACAAGTAAATATTTTTAATCATTTGAGCTACAAGCCGTCGTTACTATTTTTTTTTTTTTTAAGCTCGTCTCCTCTGAAAAGTGAACTCTCTCTTAAGAGGATCACGTACTAGATCACTCAAGGTTGAACGGGAAACCACAAGTTTTTAGAAGGAACAAGATAACTACTTGCTTCAAATTTACGTTCATAAATTAAGCATGATATTAAGCAACAAAATCCATCCTGAAATCGAAACTGCAAAATACACAGAGAGCGGGGCCAATTTCCAGCATCCTAATTAATATCAAAGCATCTCAAGACATGGAGGCATCCAGTTACGATTACGAGTGTTCAAAAAAACAGATGGACACAAACTGTTTCAATGCAACAAAAATCGAACTTCAATCTCCGCGGTGTCGAATGGAGTTCAAACTTCAAAAGTACCTAACTTGATGTCCATGTCAAATGCTTAGCTAAACTGATTCTCTCTGGCTTTCCAAAAATGAGGCAGCAAAAAACCCAAAAGATGTACCTGTTCTGTTCAAGCACACAAATGAAACGACAAAAAAAAAAAAACATTGTGAACTGTCTTGCATCACTGCTAACATTCTTCAGCGCCTATAAGGCCAGCTTCGAGTACACGTCAAGGCATTCATCAAGTCTGGCTTCAAGCAAATCATGTGTTCATCAGCTGGCCTTGATAGAGTGTAGTATGCCTCGCTACGAGTTGAAAGAGAAACTGGAATGGTTAGAAAATCACGTGCCATCCGAGAAAGGGTAGGGTACTTGGCCGCTGCAGTTCTCCACCAAGCCAATGCATTAAAATTCTGACTCCAAGGTAAGACAGGTTGGTCCAAATAGATATCCAATTCTGATATTTTTGCAGTGCGATGACTCGATTGGATGAACTGCCGGTAGTCTTGCAACACACTGAAAGTATGATTGGCATGTTCAGGATGATCAGACTGCCCTTCTGAAGGTGAATAACTCACATAGTTCTCTTTTTCAGGAAAACGGATCACATATTCATCAAACCGTTCACGAATGACCTTCAAAACAGCTGCAACTTGTAAGTTTCCGTCCCTACCCTCAACTTTTGAACAAACAAATTCAATATATCTTATTTTGAATCGAGGATCCAGTGCTGCAGATATTGCCAACAGAAAGAACATGTGATCCCAGTACTCATCAAACTTTCTCAACATGCCCTCAGCTATTGTTCTGTTAAAACCCTCTGCGCCAATGGACATTCGGGTCAGCATTTCACGAAGCTCGTGAAGGTGATAAAGATAAACATTAGCAGTTACTTGTATTTCTGGTTCAAATAATGTTTCTGATACTTCATGTAAGCTCTCTACAGCTTTACAAACAACTTCAACTTTCTTCCATTCATCTGGGGAAGGTACGTCGTGAGAGTCAATCACATCTTTGGAAGAGAATTTCCCCATAGACCACAATTTCAGAGCTTCTTGTAGATTGGCCATTCTGAGAAACCACATAGGGTAATCAGTTTTAAAAGTATACAGTCGACGGACCTTGTGAACGATATCTTCAATCTTGTCAAATGCATCCTGCACCAGTTCACGGAACAGATCCCCACAACAATACACACGAAACAGCTGACTATTACGTCGGAGTTCCTTCTTTACCTGGATGTACCTTTTCACATACTCAGCCACCTCATTACAGAACTTATCATTACCCATAGTGAGTGTGGATATCTTGTTCTCAATGCCCCAATCTTCGAGCGACCTAAAAATGCCACAATCTTCACATTTTTTAAGTAAATCATGAGACTGACCCGAAACTGAAAGAGAACAGAAGTAAAGAACCCACTTTCGCAGCCTCCATTTCTCATCAATAAAATGTGCGGAAAAGCACAAATAATCGCTGTAGTGCTGCCCAAAGTTATTGCTGTACTGCCCAAAGTCATTGTTGTCCGTCAGTACGTCCACAGAGAGGCTAATCTGTCCATCAAAGTTTCTTAACACTTTCTTAATTTCCACTCTCCTTCTCTCATATTCCTCCATGCATTCACTTTCAACCTCATTGAAAGTAGGCTTAAACAGCCGGTTAAACCCACCAATTGACTGTATGTAATCAACATTTTCAAAATACTTGGGTGGATCTTGGTTAGAGCAAATCCACCGTGCAAGAGCCCTTAAATCTTTTTTCGGATCATATTCACGTACCTTCACATTGCCCTTTGTAACTGAAACCGATGAAGAGGACTTGGCATCCTTGCTATCACCACTGTTGTCGCTTTCATTGGTTCCAGAAACCCCAGGCATATCTGAAAAACACGAGATTATTAGTACCACATCAAACCCATCATTCTTTCTACTAATTAACGTACGATATCTATTATTTTTGCGTTATGGAGTTAAAGTACTTCCAAACGTAATCTTGGCGCAGAATCGTGGATTCTTCATCAACAATACAACCCAAAATCTTACAGTGAATTCATAGAAACAAAAGTTTTATTCACAGAGATACAAATAGACCTGAAAACGACCAGAAAAATGACCCAGATATGTCTAAGTCTAGCCAGAACAAGATTCTCTCTACTAATTCATGCATATAATCTACTAATTAACGTACTAAAAAAGAATAATCTTGGGGCACAATCAAGGATAACCATTAACCGTATAACCAAGAATCTTACATTTAATTCTTCAAAACATAATCTGTATTCACCTACCAAACTGTTAACTCAAAGATAAAATAACAAATGAAATAATAAGCACAAAATTTGACAATATTGGTAAATAAATAGACCCCCGAAAATGACAGAATATGCAGAACCATGGAAACAAACACAAGATTTTCGAGTTGAAGTACTACAAACCATGGAAACCCATTAACAATATAACCAAAAATCTTACACAGCAATCGTAAAAATTGAATCTTTATTCACCCACTGAACTGTATACTCAAAAATGATACAACGAATGAAAAAATAATAACAAGATGCACACAAAAATTTATAGTATTGGCAAAAAAATAGACCTAAAAATGACAGAACAAGCCAGAACCAGACAAAAACCCATTAACAATACAACCAAAAATCATACACAGAACTCGTAAAAATTAAATCGTTATTCACCCACTAAAATAATACAAAGAATAAGCACAAAAATACACGCAAAAAATATATATTGAAAAAATAAAAAGGCACAAAAATGGCAGAAAAAACCAGACCCAGAACAAAAAAGAAAATAAAACGCAGAAAGCAGTACACGGAACGACAGCACAGGAAGAAAAGTGTACGAAATCGGTATTTCAAACGTCGGTTTTGATAGATGAACAGTAAAGATGGAAGCTTGAATCGAGGACGAACCTCGTTCGCGTCGCAGTCGCTGAGAGCAAGTGAGGAAAAAGGACAGCACAAGGGATTTTGGGGTTGTGGGAAGTGGAGTAGACAGAGAGAAACAGAGCGTATGAATAGCTTAGCGGGAAAGTTAGAATATAAACACCATCGGAGCCGTACACGTGGCTGGGTTATTGATAAGACATGTCTTAATTTTTTTTTTTTTTGGTGAACAGAGGGGGTAGACATGTCTTAATTTTGCTTTATGGTGAATAGGATAGGACAAAATAAGTCTTTTCGTTTTCTCGTTTCTCTCCCTCGCTCTTTTCACATTTGGGTCTTTCCAGACTACATCCTAATGATATTTTTTTATTTTTTCTTAATATTTTACTTGTTAGAAATAAATCAAGTTAAAAAGAACCGAAATTTCACATAATATAAAAAATGAAATTTAGTGTAGAACGACATTTGTAACTTATAGTGTTAAAAAAACGTTTATTCTGCACTTGCAGTCCTAAATTTATTATGGGAGTTTTTAGTTTAAATACCAAATTCAAAATAACTTTAAGTTAAAATACCATAGTTTTAGTTTAGGTACTAGTTGAAAAGTCAAACTAATTTGCTAGGTAAAATGACAATAATGTCCAACCCTACAATCACAAAGTTATAGCCATTAACTTTCCCAATGAATTGTAACTAACAAGCATGAGTATGAATTTTTTTAGAAAATTTTTTTTTTTCTTACGTTAATCGCTTAGGGCGTAGGGTTTAGTTCCCTGATTTTGGGCTTCGCCCAAAACCCGAGACCTACACCCTAAGCCCTAAGCTCCTCCCAAGGACATTCTAAAACCCTAAACCCAAAATGATCAACCCCAAACCTTGACCGACCTTTTAAAACCCTAAACCTTTAAAGTTAACCCCGAGCTCTAAAGGCCTTATAAAATTCTGAAAGAAATAAACTTGAGGACAATATGGTAATCTCTCATATCTTTTATTTAGTCATAGGATCACTTGCAATAAAGTTTGTGGCTTATCATAAAATATTTAATTAGACTTGATATTTTTCCTGAAATATGGTATTTTTCCTTAAAAGTTGTACCCAACTTGGTATCTAATATGAATTTACCTAATTATAAATTCTCTTCTCAATATCTTTTAAGCTAATAATAAATTAATAATATGGAATTTCTGTTGAATTTCCATTACTAGTAGTTGCAATATGTATACATTCTTATTTAGCGTAAAAAGTTAAATTCTCTTCTCTAATTCATCTTATAAATTCATGAATTCAATTTTATGAACGACAATAAATTACTTTTTCAAGTCATGTGCTTAATAAAAATAAAACGATAACCATGACTTTGTATGTATGGATACATAATTGATGATCCAACGACGATTAGTATTCTATACTCTAGACCTTAGCTGATGTCTAGCATTGAAATAAATTTTAATTACTCATTAAAATAGACCAAATAACTAATTAAATTTAATGCAAGTTGAGGATAGATTAGTCATGCAGGAAGCTCTCTCCTGAATTCTACTATTATTGTTGGGATCGAAATGAACAAGTTTTCTTATTGACTTATCAGTTGTCATCTATTTCTTCATTCAGCATGCATTGAATCTAATGTGGCCCAAGGGAAATAGGTGACCCCATTAGATTCAATGGAAAAATTAATGAAGTACGCCAATGTAAAATTTTTCGGAAAACATTTTGATATCAAATAGAACATGAGACACATATATTAAACCATCTCCAGCCATCCAAGGGAAACAAGTTCACAAACAATTGCAAGTTCCAACCAAAAAAGAAAAGGAGATGTTAAATCTCTCTAGTGGAGTTCAAAAGTAACACACTTGATGTCCAAGTCTTCCAGAATAGCCAAGTACCTGCTCAAGACATCAAATACTTAAAAATGAAAACAGAAAAATAAAACCATAAGAAATATCATCTTGCAGAATATAGTACAGTAAAAAATATAAACAACAGAAAGGGTAAAAAACAAGGGAGCACAGAAGTAAGCTTGAGGTATAAGTTAACCTGTCAACATTCTTCCGGCGGCTACTAAACCAGCTTCGATCGGGCGAATAATAAGGCATTTGCCAAGCCAGGCTCCAAGCCAACTAAATTTTTCTTGGCTGGCCTTGGTTCAATGTAGAATGCCTCATATGAAGTTGCAATACAAAATGGAATGGCCAAAAAATCGCGTGCCGTCTTGGAAGGAGTAGGATACTGGCCAGCCGCGGTTTTCCACCAAGCCAATGCAGTGAAATCTGACTCCAAGGCACAACAGCTTCTCCCAAATAGCGATCCAAGTCTGATCCTACTGAAGGGTTATTATTCATTTGCACGTCCTGCACCGAATATATATCAAACAATTTGTGAATGGCCTCCGAAACAGCTTCAACTTGTGAGCCTCCCTCTGCACCCTTAACGTTTGAACAAACAGTTTCTACGAATTGCATCTTTAACCGAGGATACAGTACTGCAGCTATTGCCAAAGGCAAGAACATGTCGTTCAAATACTTGTCAAGCTTATTCGGCATGCGCTCAGCTATTTTTCTAGTAAAAATGTCCGAGTCATTGTGCATTTGGGTCAGAACATCGCGAAGCTCATCAAGGCAATGAAGATAAACATTCGCAGTTAGATCTTTTGTTTCAAACAATGCATTTGATACTTCTTATACGCTCTCCACAACTTTGCAAACACCTTCAACTTTCTTCCATTCCTCAGTGGATGGTACTTCGTAAAAGTCTCATCTACCGAGGGGAATTCTCCCTCAGACCATAACTCCAGAGCTTCTTTTAGCTTGCTACTAGTGAGATACCACAATGGTAAATTTGTAACACGATATAACAGATCAACTTTGTCAATGATATCGTCAATCTTATGAAACGCAGCCTTCACCATTTCGCCAATTAATTCCCCACAACAATACACGCGAAACAGCTGACCATCAAGTTGGAGTTCCTTCTTTTCTTGGATCCGACCCTTCACGAATCCAACTAACTCATTATACACACTATCATTGGTCATAGTGAGTGTGGATACCCTGTCCTCAATGCCTCATTTCTTACAGGAACTAAAAATGCCCCAATCTTCATCTTCAGGAAGGAGACCATTGGTATCTTCAAGAGAACGGAAATAAACCAGCTGCTTTTTCAGCTCCCATTTCTCATCAACAAAATGTGCAGAAAGGCATAAAAACAATCAACACCAAGCTCAATGTTTTTTTCGTGCATCATAATTTCTACCGAGAGGCTAATCTGCCCATCAAATTTCTTTGAGATTTCTTTGATACCCATTTTCTTCTGTTCAGAAACCAAAAGATCTATCAGTAGTCAGGAAAAACCCCATACTTTCTAAGAAACACAAAATTACTAGAACCCTAGAAACCCCATCCCTTTACTAATAATTCATGCATGTAAACTATTTGTCTTGCATTATGGAACTAACCCTATGTTTGGATGAGGGAATTTCTAAAGTTTCTTGACTCAAATGCACTCATGCACTACAAAGCTACTACTAAAACATTACAAATGCACTAACTAAACACATAACTTTCAAATGACTCATTTTCCCTCGTATGTTTTTGGTCCGTTATCAAACAATATTTTAGTTTTCTTTTTTTAAGTAGAAACTAAACGAAATGTTATCAAATGACCCCTAAAATTTTCATTCTGTGTTTTTCAAAATAATTACTTCTAAAGTCCATGCGCTTCTCCATAAAACCAATTAAAGTGATTTTACTCTATTTAAAACACTTTTAATTTTTTTTCCAAACACTCTAAAATTGATTTTGTCGTCCCATAATAACTCCCAAACAGGAAGCACACACAAAAAGTAACATTTGCGTATTATCATGGAAACCCATTAACAAAATTACCAAAAATCTTGATCATAAAAAAGTAAACTTCATTCAACCACTGAACTGTGAACTGAAAACAAAGATTATAACGAAAAAAAGAAAATTATGCAAATATGCAAATTGGTACATAGAAAGACAGAATAATCATGACCCAAAATAAAAAGAAACACAAAAAGCATCGAATAGAATTAGAATACATGAAGCAAAACATGTGTGATTAATATTTGAAGTATTTAATTGATAATATATTCTAAACAAAATACATTCTGATAAGAAAATATTAAAAAAGGTACAATTTTGAGGAGAGATTGAACCTCGTTAGGTACGGAGGTGGTCGGAGTCATGAGAGTCGCCGGAAGGAAAATGGGGAAAGAAGCAGCACAGGGGAACACTCTATATATGTGGGCAGGCTGTGCACACGTTATACTCTCATTTTGGCGGGAAAGTAAAGAGTACAGCATCGGTACCGTACACGTGGCTAGCTCATTAATTTCATAAGGTTGATCTTAAGTCTGCTTTGCGCCTTGCGGACCTAATTTTCAGGAACTGTTTAATTTGTTACTTGTACGAGTAAACGGATGTTTTATGATTTTAGTGAAACAGACAATTGATTCGTTATTAATCAACATTATTATTGTTTTTAGTATAATCAAATTACAATCGTCAGTTGTAGATTGTTTTGGTGGATTGCTCTTTAGCTCATTACGTTCCATGATCAAACTCTCCCTCCCCGGTTTGTGTAAAATATTGTTTATAATAAAAATAAATCACTTTTGATCCAATTTTATTTTATGAAATTTTCGATATAAGATTTTATAATAGAGAGCTAATTTTTAGAGAGTATAAGAGCATGTACAAGAGTTACTTTAAAATTTTATAATTTAGCTGATGAATAGTGTCAAAAAACTAGTTTAGCTACTAAGTTTAACTTTTCATCTCTAACAACACTTTCTAATTTAGCAAACTTTGAACATTTTATTATCTAAAGAAAGTTGGAATTCCACCATAAAATCAATTGGCAATATGCAAAGTAGTACAATCTTTTATAAGTTCTTGCAAGGTTTATCTTTTTACCGATGTGAGACTTTTTTACCTTCGCATGCTCAAATTATTAAAAATTCAAACCAAACCCATTTATTTTATAAAACAAGATTCTCTCTTCCTTTCCTCCTTGTTTAAGGGTCTGCCCTCGAGTTTTATTATTATTTTAATAGTTAATAAATGAACAATTGCACTCTAAATTTAAAGAGTGATGATTCATTTTGCTAAAATAGAAACTTTTTTTTATAACATCTCTTGGATATAAATTTTTTGAATTTTGGCTATTTAAAGTAGAGTAAATGGTTATTTTACACCAAGATGCTCTAACTTGACAAGACTATAACTTAGTCAAATTTCATTACGGTGAGATGAATTATACTTTAGGTTTGGAGATCAAATTACATTGTATAATAAGTACATGAAAATACTTACACATATTGTTATACAATTGCCGAAAAATATCACGGTGACAGTACACATTTCTCGTGTAAATCTTTCTCGTAAATCTGAATAAAAGATTTCTTGCTCATCTCGAGATTTTGTCAAAAAGATGAGATTTTCTATGTTGTTTTGCAGTATCAGATACTTCAGACTTTTGAATCATTAAATGGGAGCTTCTTTGTACACCCAAAAATGATCTCTAGACACCCATAAATTTACAAAAAGTTTAAACACAATTTTATCCTCTTGTCAAATTACCAAAAAGGACTATTGGGTGGTACCTAGAAAAAAAAAATTCAAATAAAAAAAAAACAAAAAAAAAGGCTTCCAATTTCAATCCGATCAAACCCCAATTCGTATCTAGGGAGTTGAGAATTTGAAAGATGTCGGAGATGGCGAACACATACCAGGAAAAGATCGACAGAGTTCAGATGACGTGGAACTTCTGGCTGCGCACCAATGTGGAGCCCAGCAAGTGCATGATCTCACTCGCCCCTCTCTTCCATTCAATTGCAGATCTTAGTCAACCTCAATTTCTCCTTTCATCAACCCCACCATCGTCTCCTTCTCCAAACTTTCTTCTCCGGCGACCCAACTCCATCCCCTCCTCTAACCTCTTTTCTTTGGCGACCCAACCTCATCCCCTCCTCCTCCCTCTCTCCTTCATCGAACCTAGCATCGCTCTCTCTTTCCGTATTTACTCTTCTCGTTGTCACCGACGACAACAACGAGGAAGAACCCAGCACTGCTCTCTCGTTACTTCATCTTTTTATTGTTTTTTTTCATGTATTTTGTTTTAAATTAACCCCAATATATTTAAAGGTTAATTTTAGAAATTACAAAAACTAAGTTGAGTGTCCAAAGATCTAAAAAATTCAACATGGGTGTCCAAAGAAATAGGGTGTCTAGAGACAAATTTTGGGTGTTCAAAGAAGGTCTCCATTAAATTTATAGTAAAAGACACAAAAATCAAGAAAACCTAAAACTTAACATTTTTTCTTCAACAGACCGGACTAAGTAGTACGAAAAATCACAATTATGATTAAATTGTAAAAATATTAATTTTTTTTACTTGTCAATTTAATAAATAAAAATCCCAACTACTCGAGACAAATCCGTAAATCAGAGTACAATTTTTTCAACAAAAATTTTTGAGTGTTTCGAAATATGAAATACTCTAAATTTTTTAGCTGTTAAATTTTAATTTTTATATTTTAAAATAAAAATTTAATAGTTAAAGTACTTAAACAATATTTCGAAGCATGCAAGAAGAGTTTTTTTTTCAAAAGCTATCAATTAGCCTGTCAGAAGATCTCTATCGTATTGAGAGAGAGAAAAAAAAAGATCTCTATGGCATTTACGAGGAAAGCACTCATGTGCTTGGAAATATGATTCAGAACCAAGTTTCGTAAAACGGGACATAGAGAGCATCGTGTCATGTCAATCAGACTCGACAAAACAAAAAAGTCAGCAACCTTTTTCTGGCTAAATAATAATTTAATTTAATTTTCTTTTTTTTGGTCGAAAATTTAATTTTCGTGTTGGTTCATAGCTATTAGTTGTATTGAGCAACCCTAGCCCTAGGGGTGGGTCAAAAAGAGACTGAACTGTTCAAGCAGGACAAATCAAATCAATCCAACCGTTTTGGTTCGATTTCAAGTTTTCAACACAAAAAATTATAATTTTATGATTTTGTTGGCTCTTCGCATTCGTTATTTGGTTGCCATCGGTTTTTATTTTTTTTCAAACGATAAATGATAATAGATTATTTGAGAAATATTTATATTCTTAGTAAGTGGATTGAAAGTGCATTCGAAAAATAACAAATGCGTATATCCATTTCTCGTTACAATGCGTATATCCATTTCTCGTTACAAACGAAACTATTAAATGCGCAAACGCCTTTGCTTACAAAGAAATGGATGTGCTTACAAAGAAATGGATGTAACACAACAGCGTCAAAATATCTTGGAGCAATCCTTCAATGCTTCAATGCTAACATATCTTGGAGCAATCGTTCAATGCTAACATCCATACTCATTCCCGTAGCATATGAATGAGATTAGATGAATTTGATTCAATGATTACCTTCAGAAAACCCTCAGCAACGCAAGCTCTTAAAGCATCCCGCACCGCCTCTGCTTCAACCATCAAGATGGAGTTCGCTGAAAAACCACCCCTGCCTCCTCCAACTTGCCACCAGCCAGCAAAATTACGCACCACCCAACCAGTACCCCCTAACGACGTACACGACGACCATGCACCATCAAAATTCACCTTCACCCACCCATGCGCCGGTTTTGTCCATCTCTGGTCTCCCATTTCAGACTGGACCGTACGATCATGAGCTCACTAAGTAATAAGGTAAATATTAAGTTCATATATAAAATAAAACCATCCACATACATCATCAAGCCCCAAAACATCCAGTTCTCACCATTCAAAGAAACAGATCCATCAACAGTTATAACTAATACAAACAAAAGTACACCTTCAAATCTCCCCGAAGGAGTTCAAAAGTAACAAACTTGATGCCCAAGTCAACTGTTTAGCAAAACTGATTCCATGTCTTCCACAAGAGAGGCAAGTGCAGCAAAAACCCCAAAAATGTATCTGTCGTAAACATCAAGCACGCCGCAGGAAAAAAGAAAAAACAATTCTTGTGAGATAATACCGAAAATAGTTAACGTAAACGAAAAAAAATTAGAGAGGAGAGAATTATATTGATGCTAACCTTAACCTGCAAACGTTGTTTCAGTGGCTATGAGACCAGCTTCGAGTACACTTCAAGGCATTCATCAAGTCTGGCTTCAACCCGATTAAAAAGGTCATCAGCTGGCTTTGGTTCAGTAAAGAATGCCTTGAAGGAACTACCAAGAGAAACCGGAACAGGCAAGAAATCCCGTGCCATCGTCCAAAGAGTAGGATAGGCAATGCATTAAAATACTGAGTAAAAAGCAAGACAGGTTCTTCCAAATAGCAATGCAATTCTGATTTCGGCTGATTGTTCGATTCAATGAACTGCAGGTAATCTTGCACCACACGAAAAGTGCGACTCACTCGTTCAACAGGCAGAGGAGACTCCACTTCTGAATCTGAATCTGAATCTGAAGAGGATGAATCACACATAACGTTCTCATATGCAGGAAACGGGATCACATAATTATCAAACAGTTCGTAAAGAGACTCCGAAACAGCTGAAACCTTCAAGCTGGTTCAAAAGGGCCATCTACCTTCGTACATGTCGTCCCAATACTTGTTAAACACTTTCAGCATGTCCTTGGCTATTAGTCTAGTTAAAATGTGCGAGTCGGTAGACTTTTCAGCCAGAAGTTCACGAAGCTCGTGAAGATGACAAAGATAAACATTGGCAGTTAGATTTTTGGTTTCGAACAATTCATATGATACTTCATATGCCCCAATCTTCATCTTCTGATGACCCGAATTTAAAAGGGAACGGTAGTAGAGCACCAGCTTTTTCATTTTCCAATTCTCATCAATAAAATCCGCCGAAAGGCACAAGTAATCATCCCGGATATAGATTTCACCGTTCCTCCGTATGTCCACGGAGAGGCTAATCTGCCCGTCCAAGTTCCCTTAAGATCGCCTTAGTTTCCGCTTTCCTTTCCTCATAGAATTCCATGCATTTACTTTCAACCGCATCGGAAGGAGGCTTAAACCGCGGGTTATTTGTGAGCTTTTGAAAATCATCATCTAAGACCATATTAAATGGAACATCTGCACGGAAAACAAACTTTGCAACAGCCCTCAGAGTTCTTTGCTCATCAAATTCAGATTTTGCCTCGCATCCGATGAAATGGAATCCCCCAGCATTGCTATCGGCATCACTGCCATCTTTCACGATCCGATATTCCATTGTTTCCAGAATCAACAGGAACCCCAGGCATGTCTACCAAACACAAGATTATTAGCAATTTAACATCATAGGAAACCATATTTTTCTTTCCACTAATTCCTGCAAAGGTCGATTTGATTTCGAATTTTGGAGTTAAAGTACAAAAGAAAACTAAAATTGGGGCATAAATAGGGATACCCATCAACAATATAACCAAAAATATTGCAGTGAAATTTTGAAAATACGAACTTTATTTCATATTGCAATGAAATATAACAAATAGAATAATAATACCAAAATATACAAAATAATTATTTCGGTAAACAAACAGACAAGAGAATTACAGAACAAGCAGAACCCAGAAAAAAAAAAAAACAGGTACAGTAAAAGAAGCAAAACCATGTGTGAGCATTATTTTCTAATATTTATTTATTTTGACAAGACAAAGAAAAATGTAACTATTTTAGGAGGGTGAATGAGTTGGTAATAAAAAAGGGGACTGGCTACAGTGCTCGCAAGCATTGAATGCTCACACTGATCTCACCCTCCTTTCTCCCCTCTCTTCTCCCTCCTCCTTCCTTTTAATGGTGAGATCGGTGTGAGCATTCAATACTTGCGAGCACTGTAGCCTACTCCATAAAAAAGATGCAAACTTTGAGTGCAAAACAAACCTCGTGTCGTGTCGTTTGGTATTTTGAGAGTACGAGTCGCCCAGAGGAACTCAAGGAAAATGAGGTACAGGGGATGTTTTAGGTTTTTGTGACAGGACAGAGAGTGTACAAGAGAGCTACTGTAGCAGTACATTTGTTTATGCTTTCATTTTAGCGGGAATGTAAAGAGAGCTACATTAGAGCCGTACACGTGTCCAGCTTAATAATAAAACCTGTATCTGTATCTGTGTAGTGACAGTCAGGTCTGGATGTGAATTCATACATCTCCATACGAGTTATCTATCTTTTTTTTTTAGAATTGGCTAAAGTAGGTGCATATACGTCTTCAATAGTGTGGACTATACTTTCTTGTTCCTTTTACTCTTCGATTCCAGTTACTTTTTGAATTTTATTTCTTTAAAAGCAAAATTTTTGTAATGATACGTATTACGACCAATGGACGGCTTAGACCATTTTAAGTGTAAAAAATGTTATATCACGCAATAATTTAAGCCGTTCATTAGTCGTATCACTATATAATCATTGCAGCCAAACCCCTCATTCACTTAAATACAACGGTCTAGTAATATTCATCTTTACTTGTAAGTACGAGATTTTAGATTTGGACTCTTCCCGATGTCAAGTTCAAATCAAATTATTATGTGAGTATCATATCACCAACACCGTTGCCTTCTACATAGTGCCCGCTATATACCGTTGTCTAATCAATACGTGGGACACATATAGGCCTAGACGAGGAGAGGTTATTGGGCATAAAAAGGGGATTGAAGTTGGTGTGTGAGAGAGAGAGGCTGGGACCAAAAGTACGGTAGAATTGGCATGACAAATAAGGAGGGTGCTATGGGTGTCTATTGTGTTTGGATCAGCACATACACGTGGTGCGTGGTGCGGTTGCCTAAACGAGGCATGTAAAAAATTCGTGGTGCACCTTAGCCATGATAACAAGATCAATTTGCATAATCATGATACCAAGTTAATTATATAAACTTTTGCATCTACTTCAATTAGAACATAAAAATTAAGATTTCTCATAAAATTAAAAGAACATAAAAACAAATAGTATATGAAATTAGCAATGCATTCCACAGCATATCCATTGTCTCACACGCATGCACGCCATCCATCTCTGGAGACTGGAATTCAAAAGAAACAAAATTAAACTCCATGCCAATTGCTTAACGATTCTAATTCCCAAGCCTTCAGAGCCTCCCAGCATATACCAGCTCCGGGTACACATTAAGGCATTCAGAAAGTCCGGCTTCAAGAAAGCTACACATTCGTCAACTGGCCTTGGTTCAGTAAAGAATGCCTCATACGAAGTTGCAACAGAAAATGCGAGTAAAGGCACAAGTAAAGCTCAGTCATAGTCGAAACTAAGCGATATATGATACCTCAATACGTCCACAGAAAGGCTAATCTGCCCATCGAAATTTCCAAAGAATTCCTTAATTCCCAACTTCCTTTCCTCATATACTTTCTTGCATTCACTTCTAACCATGCCGTAAGAAAGATTAAACCTCGGGTGAAGCCTGTGTGCCAACTTCCTAAAAGTAGGATGCTTCACCAACGTAGGCGGAAACTCAACGGAGCAAACAAAGTCCTCGACAGCCCTCAGAGTTTTCGGCTCGTCATATTCGACGAGCATGCGTCCCATCCATAGAAAGTAGATCTCTTCAACCACATCAAATGGAAGTAGACCTGCAACGCACATAAACACTGCAAGTTCTCTCGTAGCTTTTTGCACGTCATCAACCCCCTCCTCAACATTGTCCCTTGTATCTGAATCTGACGGAACAAAAATCCCATCCATTCCATCATTGCTACCCACAACACTGCCTTCAATTCCCTCATCAGACACATCTGGCAAACACAAATTTAGACACCTAGAAACCCTACTTTTCAAAATATTAATTCATGCACGTTGATATAAGGCATGTTTAATATTTTGGCTTTCGAAAGGGCTAAAAGTATTTTACCAAAAACATCATGACAATTGGCAGGAAAACTTAGAAGGAGCGTTTTACAGAAAAGCGCACATAAGCACCTATTTGCATTATTAAGTAAAATCAAGAATACCCATTAGCAATATAACCCAAAATCTTGCAGTGGGATCTTAAAATTCTAAACTTTATTCACCCCCATAAAACTGTGAACACAAAGCTAATATACTGAATGATATATATTGAACAAAATATACAAAAATTGACCATATTGGTAAATAAATAGACACGAAAATGACAGAATATAAAAACAAAAACTCATAGTACAAAAAATATATCATGAGATCATTCTGTGAAATATATATATATATATATATATATATGGAAAATATATATATAAAATTTTGAGCGGAAGCAAACCTTTATTTTTGAGAGACACGGTATATGGGCTGTGGCTAAATTTAGCGGGAATGCTGAGAATCAAAAGCATCAAAACCGTACACGTGGCTAGGTTAACAAAATGTCTCTTCGTTTCTTTCTTTTCCTGCTGTAATTTTTCTGCACACATCAAATCATCTCTTGTCAACCTGTCAATTGGTCTACTTCGTTTGACAGAGATTTTTTTTTTTGGCATCAAATCTCGGGGTGGCATCTTCTCTATGGGTTCGGGCACGTAACGAGTGACGTCATATGATAAACATCTACTAGACATGAAGATAAGACATTGGGAAGTCGTCACCATATCAATTTTACTATCTATCAAGGGTTTGAGTCGATACTCCACCTGAAAGGGTGGTTTATTCTTCGCATAGCCTGCAAAATGCTAAGGCAATTTAATAGACTAGTGGCGTTATTGAAACTATGCATTAGTTTCAGGAGAATATTTCTCGCGGGTTTAAGGCTTCGAGGTTGATGTTAGGGGCGGTGCTGGGATGGTATTATAATCTCATAATTGAGTTCGCCCCATTTGAAATATATTGTGACCAACTGACTATGAACTATTTTATTTTGTAATAAGGTGAGCTGAAGAAAGTGTTACCCAATACGACGTGAATAAGAAATTTTTGATTAAAAAATTGCAATATGAAGGTGGGAATAAAGGAAAACACTCGAAATGAGAATGACATATCCAGTCCCGCCTCAATCCATTGTCATCCTGTTAGTTTACCAATTGGAATTATCTTGAATCCATTGATTATTTTATATCTTAGCATTTTTTTACAATAATATTAGAGGTATTTGGATGTTTGTCACATGTTAGTTCAACCATATGAACTCATTATTCATGTCGTTTGAATCGAAGTCCTTCTATTTACAAATGAATAAGAATATCACTAAACTATATGGCTAGAAACACTTAATATTTGAACATTTTTTACTACAAGCAATAGCTTCCACCAATTAATCTAAATTACAGGATAAGAAACTCAAATTAGAGTTCAAAAGAAAAACACGTTAAATATGTATTTTTTGATGGGCTCGAGCTTGAGCTCAGGCTGGATTCGGGCCTGCTTGGCTCCACGTTTTGTCAAGGCAATTTAGCCTTGGGGCGGGAGTTTTTTGAGTTTTGGCCCATTTTTCCAGGCAAAAGTGTATCGGTGGAAACAGATTTTCTCTACTGCGCACCCATTTTGTGCGCATGACATGACTACAACAATCTAACGCCATAACGACACTATGACAACAATAAAATCAGGTCATGCAGAAGTAAGAACTCATAGAGGTGTCGTTAGATTGTTGGAGTATCGTTATAGTGTCATTGTATCGTAGACTGTTGTTGAAATGTCTTTATAACGTCATTAGACCCAACCGAGTTGCGCACACAACGGTGCCCAGGAGAGAATCTGAATGCCCCTAGGTGCTTTTGGGCTCAAATCCTAGCGAATAATTGATTTTATACAACAATAAGCGTGCGAATTTAGGCTAAATCACATCGTGAACGGGAATTAGTTTAAACTTTTCTTTGTTTTTGGATGGCAAGTGACAACTATTACGTAATAGTTTGATTCCCCAGCGTAATCGAATGAGCACGAAGCAAAGATATGATATACAGAAAAAAATTACAGCTCTTATACTTGAATAGGTGAGGTTCTTTTACTTGTCTGAAGGCGCTACACCGTAGATAAAACACGGTGCAATCACTAGGATTTATACAGCATCATGTTCATATGGCACCGGACCTGCAATCGGCTTTCAAACTGATCGGCGTCTTCACCTTCAGTAATTCGGTGCGTATACATCGACTATTCTAAGACATATACAAGGAAATGTTTGAAACCTGTACATGTTTATAGGAGAGCTCTGGTAACTAATGGCAAACGTATAGTCGGCATGTCTTACGACGTCCTTGTCACTGGTCCTTTACACAGCTTCTTACAAAACACCTGCACGAAACAATCTCATCATTGTTGTAAACCTAAGAAATTAATGTAAACTGGACTTCTCACAAACTTTTTGTTTTACCAATATGATAACTGCAATAATTCTTCATGCAATGATCACAATTAGAATACCTGGGGACGGTACGAACATCTGAGCATGCAGGATTGTGACCGAACCACAGCAGAAATCCCAAACACCACAGTTCCTCACCAACGATCTTGAGATCAGTTGGAGCGGCTACCAAAAGTTGAACTACGAGGAATTGATGCAGGCACCTGTCGGGGCGACCCTGACCCTGGTTCTTTTGGTGTAGCTTCAGCACTGGCGTTATCAACAATTGGCGCATATGGCAGTGTCACACTCTTTTTCAGCATTTTCTGAATAGCATTGCAAAGCAAGAAAATTCATTACAAAGTAAAACGTCAACTATCTAGGAAAAGAAGAATATCACGAACTTTTGCAATGTGTTACAACTTACAAGAAGCCCTCATAAAGATCTGTATCTATCAGCAACACCAATGCAACGGTGTACAATATTCTCAATTATTCTTTAGTTTGCACGTACAATTTTAGCATTCCATGGTCAACCAACCTTGACAGAGTTAAAAGTCAATGCAATAACATGACGCTGCATAGCTCAGAGGTATGGCATTACAATCTAACCTTTGGTTTGTTTGGTCCATAAGTGTTCATTGCTCGTTCAATTGAAGAGTACACGTCAAGTGCTTGGGGGGTATCAGGGAGGCACTTTATGACACAAACTTGTTCCCTCATCTCTGATTTATCTTGTAAATAAAGAATGACCCGTGAAGGTGGAGCTTTTGGGTGGTCCTTTTTCCCATATGACTTCTCCATTATCACCAGGTCATCCCAAAGTACATCCCACAATACAGAACACGGATCCCTAGCCGGGTTGAACTTCTTCTGAGCTACGTTGAAGGGTTGCTGAATGACAAAAGTTACAATGTCATTGTTTGGTGAATTTTGAGTATGGCTTATAGAAGATAGGAAACGACTGATAGCACTACGAATGATTCTAATCCTGCTAACTTACTTGCAACAGTATCACTCTTCGATGAGTGACTAGAAGAACTTTTCCCTTGCGGAGTAAAAAGTGATCTTCATAAGCATCTGATAGAGCAAACTTCCCACGTACTTTAAACAGATCAACCTGGAGGAAAAATGAACCCGATTCTGCCAGCTGCAATATAGCCTTCATGACCAAGAAAATGAAAGTTGTTGGAGTAAGAACAAGCAATGAAGGTGGTATCAATAAAAACCAAACCAAATTAAATTGATAGAATTTTTTTTTACTGAGGATTGAAAGCAAACAACTAGTACCTGTCCCTGTGCTTTGTACCCATCATATGGTCGAATCAAATTATCACCACCGATAACACGAGGCAGCCTTCTGCGGAGGAGTTGCTCATCGGAAGTTATTGCTGATGCTATCTTCATTCTCATCGCATTGGCACCCTCAGTAGTTTTTGACAGGAGATCGAGAACCCCGCTCACTGGTTGTGCAGCTGCACCTATTAATCCTTTCCCAACACCTTGAACAAAACCCTCAACGCCAGAATTTTTTGCACCTTCAAGCGGCTTTGTCAATATGCCAGTAACTCCTCTAAAGAGGCCTTTTGCCAGTGCTCCACCTCCCTCTCTGAGAACATCCCCAAAGTCCTCTACACCCTTGCTTTCCTGAAAAGTGAAAATTTTGAAGTAAAATTAAAAATAAATACAAATAGTACAGCTTATATAGCTATAAATTAATACTGAGATTCATCAGTGTTGAAATTGCAATGAGCAAGAGCTGGAAAAGTACAACCCAAGGAGAGTATGGTACATTGCATTTGCTAATTTCATTACCTTATATATAAACAAATTTACTTAAAAAATGTTAACTTAAAAAATCAAAAACTTCTTCCCACAAAAATATGTAGACCAATAATTGTTTTATATCCCTCACATGTATTATAAGAACGTAACACTGTTGCAACCATAAAAAATTGTATGCATGATAAAATAATCAGTGCACAGGCCTAACCAAAAAGACATTTGGCATTAATGATATCATATTTTAAGCAATTATGTGAAATTATATTAATTCGAATGACAATCTAAAGCAAACCTGTCTCTGTCGGCTTTGAATGAACTTCTTATCAAATGATAAGGCAGCCATGCCCTTGCTCATATGTCCAAGGGCACTACTTGCATTGCCCAATATGTCAACACCAGATAGCAGTTGAAGAGGTTGGCCTAAAAGATCCTTTTGAACGTTTGAAATAGCAATACTAATCATTGAACTCTGCCTCATGCACACATTCTCATTAAACTTTTGGTTTATCCTCACCTAAAATAACAAATGTAAGTACTTAGGCCAGACGAAAGCTTCTAGGATGAATTCCAGAAAGAAAGTAAAAACCATGAAATCACAAAACAGCAGGAGGAAGAATCCCAACACTTACTGGCATATTCTCAGTGTTCCCCAATGCAGTCATCAAAGATGCCCAAAAGCCAAGGACACCTCTTGGCCGCTGACTAGGTGACATAGCCATTGACACTTTGAATCGAACCTCTGAAATGCTAAGAACTCTGCAAGTACAAGTAACATTATTTACGGGAATTATGACTACATGTAGTGAAAAACAATGATAAGACAATTTTGGAAGTCCTTGCATACCCAATTTCAATAATCGGATCAACAGAAACAGCAGTTGTTTGAGTATCAGAGAACCGACTGAGGTTGACCTGCTGAATCATCTCATGAAGGCGCCAAATGATTGGCTCATGAATGTTTATCAAAAAGGCAGAGTTTTCAGGTCCCTGAATAATCAGTTGGCATATAATTAATATAAATTGGAGAAAAAATAATCAGAAAACCTTGTTTTGGAAAATGATAACTTTCTTATACTTACCTGGAGACCGATATATGGATAGACACATAGATCTAGTGACCCATTTGATTGCATTGTGATTGAAAGTTTCAAGATATAGTCAGTATCTTCTCCAACTTTCTGTGGTCTAAAAAGAACTGGCGTTGGACTAAGAGGCAACTGGTTATCCAATTGTATCCCGCGCATTCTAAGTTTGAACCTGAAAACAGGACACAAAAGACTTCCAGATTTAATAATTTGCCGTTCTAAGAGAGAAACATAAACAGTCCAAGATTCAACAATAGCAACCTAAGGGGCTTTTTTGCTAATTAAGCCAAATTTACACTTCTGAATGGACATTCTCATATAGATCTGCTAACAGGAAATAACTACAAATCGTCTGCTGAGACTTGAACCATGGACCTCATAACATGAAAGCCTATCACACCAACTATTGACTGCTAGTATACTATATATCTTATTTTACCAATTAAGACTAAGCGATAATATTTTCATTTGAATAGCAATATATTCAAATATTCTGTAACACATACAAAGTATTTCATAGCATATTATATTTTAAAAAAAATATGCACATTAACATCGATGCTTTGATTCTTGCTTGGTCCGGATTTTTCTACCCTTAGATCATATGTTTGTTTTCCTATTTTTCCTGATAGGAAATAAACTATCAATAATAAAATGAAACTGTACAGAACAGAGGACAAGATTTCAATAGACCTAATTCTACTAACAGCATCTAATAAAAACACCATAAACAAATTACACCAGTAGAATATCATTACAACAACACTCAAGGTCACAGCAGCTTTTCAACAGTTATGAAGACTGCACCCCACTGACTAATGAATTAAGCAAACTGTTCTCCAAGCCACAAAATTGAAAGCAAACTTACCTACTGATTCCAGAACCTAAGCCAGTTGAATATGCACAAAGAAGATTCTGAACCGAAAGGTACAGGATTTCTTCGGGTGTATGGTCAATAATGGATATCCCAAGCTCAGCAAGCTCAATGATAACATGGAACTCACAATCAGCGACAATTGGTGATTGTTGCTGTATAGAAAGCTGAGACAGAGGTGATGAGTGGTTTGTACTCAAGATTCCAGAAGGATCACTATCTGGCATCCAGTCAGTGATCTTGATGACATTCACTTTCTCTTCTTTTATTACAGTAACACGTAAAGCTTTAGAAGGCCCATTTCCCACATGAATGGGTTGGTGATCAGAAATCTCATCAATATCATACTTCTCTGATTTTAATGGGTCTTCCCCCTCTACCAAGATCTCTAATAAACGTCTTCTGCCAAGATCCTCCCATAAAAAAGAAGCTGCTGCATTGGGAAGAAGAAATTTCCATGAATCATTGGTACCATCCACTTGCCGAATTCGGATGGGTAGAAACATGGAACGATTTTCAATCCTGTTGATAGAAAATTATCAGCAGTGGACCAAAAAACAGAAGAACACATGCATACAAGTAAAGGAGGAGAAACCATATTTATGAATTTATTGTACTGTAATAAGAAGACTTCCATATTAACAGACATTACAAGTTCAACAAAATTTCACTTTAGTCAAAAAGAATTTTTCTTATCTTACGATACCTTATGATAACTACATTATCTCTTTCCATTTCACAAGCTTTCATAAGACAGTGAACTGTTACCTGTAAGGACTCATGGAAGAGTTTGGACGGAAAACAACTTCATAGCTTGAGTTCTTTGCTCCACTTCTTACAGCTATTCGAAATTGAAGTTGATCGTTTCCGGCATCCTTCTTCAAGCAAACACGCATGATACCTTCATTATAAACACTAAATGGTGCGCTCCATTTGTAACCATCCACCCGCACCTGATAAGAAGAATAAATCCCATATGGGATTCAGACAATGAATGCTATTCATGCATAATTAGAGAACATGAAAGATTATAAAACTTCACTGACCTTCAACAATTCAACTTTGGCACTAGACTGCCAACAAAAGGGCTTTGGAGAATCCGTGGGATGAATCCATGCCATGGACTGAGAATCACACTGTCGCAGGCAGAGACTGTAACCAACTCTATTAATAAACAACGTGTGGGGCTGGAAGTGCACAACCTGCATATTAACCATTGAGCAGTTGTTTATTAATATTATCATACCAAAGAAACTTGACAAATGCATAGCTTATCAGTACCATCGAGTACGAAAAATTGGGACTAACAACAATAGCTTTTACTAAGGAGTAAGGAACCTCCAATGAAAGGAACCTTCTGTCCATTCTAAACATGCAGATGGCCTGGTGAAGAGAATCTTTCATCATTTTTCTTTAGGCTAAGGGTCATCTTATTTTCTGTAAACCGGCTTCAGAGCTAATGTTTTACAGACTAATTTGGTAAGTCCCTCATCACATTCTTTCTAGCAGTTCCTCAGAGGAGAAACATTAAAGATTTAAGTCACAGGATATTTAAATTCAACCTTTGTTCTGTCTGAGGTCATGCTCAGTCTTGCTGAAAGCTTGTAATAAGATCCATCTGAACTGAATGCTTTTACATCAAGCCTTTCCTGGAAAAGAAAGTTCAAAGATCATATGATAGAGAACAAATTTCAGCAACTGTGAAGCAATACTTATGAAAAGGAAAATGGATATCGTAAGCCAATTTAATTCTCTATTGAAATCACCTTCTTTTCCAGCTCAAAAAGAGATATCCCAGGACTGTAAATTTCTGAATGACGAATGGCAACAGAAAGCCCCACTCGTGAGGACAAATACACATCTTTTTGAGATGGAAACAGCGAAGCCCCACTACGGCTGGCATAATCTTGTGGAGAAAGCATGTTAGGAACAGGACTAGTGTCCTCAATAACTTCAAGTACTTGAATGTTTCTCCTTGTGGCAGAATGCTTCCTGTCCATAGAATTTGTAGGACTTCTCAAGGCTGTTTTTGCAGACTTGACTGCCCTAGAAAGCATTAGGGAGTCCGTATCTGCATTGTCCAAAGGTTCTACCTCTACCACTCGATATGCCAAAGAAATAGATGAATCATTAGTAATCCAGTATGGAACAAAAAATCTTATTGTTTTGGGTGCAACAGTGGTTCCTCCCATATCACGTTCAATACTCACGCGCAGTCTCCTGTAAATATAATGGTAATGGAGATCATGGAAATGATAATTAATAAAATACTTGTTATATTAGTTACAAGAAATGTTTAAATTTTCCAATAAGAAATAATTTCAGACATACCAATGAGACATCCTCCTAGAACATTATAAATGGCACACAAGTGAAGAACAAAAAATATGAGGAAACATCATATAAAAATTATTTCCAGCATAACAGCTAGTTGGGGGTCACTAGTAGTAGAACACCTCCACACAAGTATATTCAATTTAGTTGAGAACACCAATACATATTCAATTTAGCCTAATCCAGATAGCTGGGGGTACAAGTAGTAGAAAAAGACTATAAAGTATAAAACAAAATTTGGCCCACATCGAAAAAACCTAACATAGCATAACAGCAAGAGATTCTGAGTTGGAATCCTTGCAATTAAAACCTCCTAATGTACATTCAAAACTTCGTATTGGGTTTTATGCTGGTTGATAGAAATCCACAAGGGAGGAGTGTTGAATATTATATAAATTTACCTACATCCTAACAGGTTGAGCTTTTGGGAACAACAGTACAATAACACCTTTTGACAACAAACAAACAAAAAATATCAAAGAAATCTTTTCTACGGAACCACAAACCTTTTGCTTTTCTGATGAACCATCCAGAATGATGAGACATGGTCATTGGAATAAAGATTCAAAACAAGAACGGGGTCCTGCCAGAACAACCATAGTTATTAAACTCACAATGTATGTAGATATAACAAGCATGTTACTTATAATTAGACAGAGCTAGTACCTTCTCCAGGACCCAACCACCCTGGACAAACAACGTAAGATATAAAGGTTTCTGAATGTCCGCTGAATATATATGTACACCCCCACGTGAAGAGATCATACCATGCTGTCGTTCAATGCATTTTCCATCTCTTGTTCTTTCCCAGATTGTGAATTCAGCCGGACAGGGAAGGCGATTTTCCAACTTCATAGGAGAATGTACAGATATTCTCCAGTCATAAACAGGTGCATTCAGTTCAGTATGAAGTGCCGAGGCGTCCGCCCCGACACTAAGCCAAAATTGTTTGTTTATGGTACTAGTACAACACAAAAGTATATCCTTCTTCTCAAGCTGATTCAACTTGAAAGTAACATTTGGCATCTTATTTTCCTGCTTTGAAGTATATTGTCTAGAAAGTGAAACCTGATCTATAATAGTCAGGTCCTTTCCATATGTATAACCAGTACCCACTGCCACGAGAGAACCCCATGAATATGGAGGTTGAGGATGATCAACAGAAGGACATATTTGTAAGCACTGGTCAGAATCACTAGATGTACTTCTCCAAGGCAAAATAAAAGAACTCCCAGGATTTATGCTATCACTTCTTCCTAGAGAGGAATCACGACCTTGAATTCGAGATGCATGACATACTGAAATTTTCAACTTAACATCAGTCTCATTTACAACTGTTGCAAGACCCCTGAAAATTGCATGCTTCTTGCCATTTTTCAGAACAACTTCCAACGCCATGAAATCATTCTGTAACGATTTTGGGACAACTGACAATGGAAGCAATGACCGAATGTTCTGCCAAACACCATCCGGTCCAAGTCCAACAGAGAAACCTATGTCTCTATCGGTTACATTTTCAGCCTCCAAATCTCTTTGAAAACTTGGAGTTGTTTTCCTCTCGAAATATGAAGTTGAAACCAGCAGGCATCCACATTCGTCCATGTCTTCAGCACTGTTATGCTGAACCTTTAAAGTACAACATCAAAGAAGCATGAAAAAGAACAGTCAATTCCTAAGACAGTACATGTGCACAACCAATGACACCAATCAATGCATAAATAAGGTGAAATATGCTCACCCTGCCCCTTAGTGGATGTGATACTATGTTCTGAACATCATGACCTTGATGGAACACCCTAACTGAAGCTATTTTCCTCAACATATTTGCACCTTGCCCAACAGAAAATGAGAGTGCACCCACAACTTCCCCTGTATCATTGTATTGAGACCATAACAAATGCATGAGAAATTTGCCTCTAGATGATTATTATTCAGTAAGAAATAGCAAAGAAAGCGGGATAAATAATGATTAATATGTAGTATCATATCCTTCTGCATGAAAAGGCCCAAAAGATCCAACCAAAAAAGATAAAGAAAAACAAGAAATGATTCAGAAGTGAACAATCATGATACATTTGTCAGGTACACATGATTAATAAATGAACTGAAAAAAGAAAGCAGTAATACAAAGTGAAGCTCAGATTTGGGAAAAACATTTCTGAAAAACATTCAGAGCAGCAACAGATAGGCTATCAGAGTATGATCATAAACATACAAGGTGGTTATATGAAGTAGCCTATGCTGAAGATTTCATTCCCCTCTTGAATACAAGGTTTACTAATTCTAGATAAACATGTGAATCAACAACCGAAGTGCATGAATCAATATATGTGGATGCAAGTTCAAAACAAGAAAGAAAGCACAATTCAGGGAAGGTTGCCGATACTACATACCCTTTCCTGCTTTTGCTGCAAGGTTTGTCACCTCCACTTCCAGTTTAGCTGGGCCCTGCAACACTTGCACACTCAAGCTTGGAAACTTAAAGAATAAAAGAGTGGGAGGAAAGAGTAAAAAACAGTAATAACTATGTTAGACACCTTCCGAGGAACTTCAAATATGAAAAGTTCATTCCATTCCGCTGTGCCTTCATTCAAGTTATTGAATTTTGAAAATGCAGGCTTAACACATTTTGTCCTTGCACTTTGAGGAAAAAGTTTTTGTTGATCTGTTGGTTGACTATCAACAACAAGGCGCAAAGCACAGAAGAAGTTATGGCTGTTACCATCATCTATAATAGGTAAACCCTGAAAACAAAAGAATCAATCTTATCTCCTGAAAGTAGGAAACAAAATTATACAACATTTAAGGTAAGAAAAAAATAAATTTAACCACAGTTACGACCTTGGCTTCGTGGATCTGTATAGCAACATAATAACGTGCTTCCTTAGATTCATCTACAACATTGAACCTATCAGAAAACCTTGGAGGCGGCACCCATATAGAAATGTAGTCACCGTGATGTAACCGGTCCACTCTGTCTGAATTTTCCTCAACTCTTTTCACATATATCTCACACCCAAGTTTATTCTCTACAATTACAGTCTGAAAGTCATCTTCATCCAATGCAGAGAAAGTCTGGTCCTCTCCTTGTCCACATAGACCACCAGCTTCCTGTAAAGACATGATTTGGTATTCAAAGTATTGTTATTTCACCCCCCCACCCCCACATCCCCATCCCCTCATCACAATGAAAAAAAATACAGGAAGCATAGGTATACAACAAATCAACCATAGGTATTACCTCATTTATCTTCATTGCTTTCTGTTCAAGTTCTAATTGTCTTCTCCATGAAAGAACACTCCCAATAAAAGTTTCAAGGTTTGCAGCACTGACATTTAAATTAAGGATACTGGTGGCAGCAATACGCACTGTCTTCCCAAATTTTGATGGCGAGTGCACATTCGTATCATAAGTTTCAAACCTTGAAAAAGTCAACAAAAATAATTCCTGAGTATTACAAAAATTTAACTGAACTCAAAATCAAATAGAAAGAGCTCATATAATACTTGAATATTCCATCGAAAGGCTCCACAAGTGGCTCCCATGCTTCTAATTGAGTATTGAAGGTTGATGCAGCAATAGAGGAAATCAGTACTGCATTCATAGCCTCCAGTCGACCATGTGTTGCAAGCTTGATATTGGTGATTGTCGTGTCAAATAGTGGTGTCATCTGAAAAATCAAAGTTATCCAACATAACCAAGATAATTAACAGTATGAAAAATGAAAACCATCTTTACATCAGTTTCCAGACTTGGAAATGTGTTTATAAGACATACCATTCCACATAAGCTGTCAAGAACAGTTAGAGAGAAGCGTCTCAGCTTCACCTCTGCAGTTATATTTTCCCTAGTCTTTGGTTTCATGGAATCACCAATAGCATAAGCCAATCTGCTTGACGGTTTTTTCAGATCAGCCCGTGCAAGAAAAGTGGAGGCCTGCAGAAACAGAAGAGAGCCCCCAAATTATGTGAAAACTTGTAAAGTTATGGCACAATAAACAAAATAAGTGAAATACAAACACAGCATCGTAAAATAAAAATAAAAACATCATATGAAGGCAAAAGTTACTTCTGTTATAATTTTACCAAACTTCAGGCATGGCAGCTGCATACTTATATGACAGATTTAGACTGACACATAACTAAATATTACAAGATCTGGCTTCTTTCTGTTTTTTGGGATAGAAAAAAATAACAAGATATTCAATGACAAGGGGCAGGGCAGTGGACTTTGTAGGGCCAGAATCAATATTTAGCTTCTTGAAGAACTTTGGTGATCAAGAAATCTAGGATACTTCTTTTAGTGTCATTCAACATGATTAGGTGCGGGTTTTGAGCTGAATGTAAGTTAATTTCTTGTATAGGCAGTTATGTTTAGGTTAGATCTTTAGTTTATGTCTCCAATCCCCTCCCCATCCCCCCCACTCCCTCCACACACAAAATTAAATAAATTGAATAAAGAAAGATACAAACCCAACCTGATTTTCAACTCTCCAAATGCTCCAGCACTGAGATCCCTTTGACGTCGAAGATCTTGAAATTGGCGCCTCAAGAATATTAGCTTGGTTAACAAGATCCATCCTAGGGCAACAAATTGTATCAACACATGGGGCTTCATCCGTCCTGGAGACTATGCATCCAAGAGACGCATAACCAGGTGGAGCAAGTGGGTACCAAAAGAATACTTCATCAAAACCTTTCCCTACAACATGGGCAACTTTAGTAAATTGTACGGGTTTCGTAGATACTTCAGGATCATCAGCCTTAAAAATTATGCCCACAGCTGGAGGTTCTAAGCTGAAAGAAAGAACACATGCTGGTTAACAAAAATTACAATAACAAAAAAAATTCAACTGACTAAACCTGATAAAGAACACACAGATAAAACTTCTAACCCTTCGGTTATGCAATCCCCCAATATGGCATAGCCACGACGCGCGATGGGCCTCCATACTGAGACTGGTCGGCGGCAGTCACTACCCTTGTCCCACCAGATTCTCTCAAAGTTGGGGGTCGACATAAAACAATTATTTGCCTTTGAAATTGATCTGACTATATCCCATCCAGAAGAATTTCCAGTCTGGTTTCTGGTTTGCTGACTTGCATAGTTATTATCAACAGCCAAATTTGAGGCAGATTCTTTAAGAGAAGATTGATGCCGATTCCAATTCCAAAGAAGAAGATAATTGAGGTTACAACAATTGTCTTCAGAAGGACATTCAGTAGAAGAATGGGCATGAAATGATCCAAGAACATTCTCCACACGCCAGATGCTAAATCCAGATGCAAATTGAGGATTTGATGGAGAAGAAAATAAGCATTCTGAATATGTTGTTGATGTAACAAGATCAGAACGTATGCAATAAACAATATGATTAGGTGGCTGCTCTTTCCCTATATTTGCTATACAACCCAATGCTGTGTATCCGGGTGGTGCTACAGGCATCCAAAGAGAACAATCACTACCAACATCTGAATCACCCCCACCAAATCCTTGAATAGCAGAGAACAAGCCTATGAGATTAAAACCAATTGGTTTACGCACACGCCCATATGCATTACTCACTGCCATTACTGCCTGTGAAGGAGGAACTGGCCTGAAGACATCACAAGAAACCAAAAATAACTAAATAAACACACTCACACAAAACAGAACTACTTGAATGAACAAGGTGAGTATCTTCCCCAAATAGATCAACAATAAAGAAAATAAACGAAATACAATGAGCTGTACCCAAACAATCCATATATTATTAATTAGGTCATCTACTTTATGTTCCTTTTACTTCCAGACAGCTAGATGAAAATAATACAAATCATGCTTACATGGGCACGAGCACATGTAAATTGCTTTAATACAATAAAATTTATGCAAGCACTCAAAATTTTTTGTTATTAAACAAGCTTTATTAAAACTCATCAAGAGTACTAATTTCTCATGATAAAGGAGCATTAGCACATGCCTGGGAAGTTTCTACCTAATGGCAACCTACAACGAACAAATTTTTTTTTCTTCTCAAGATTTGAGTGTATAAGCTCAAAAAGTACATGCGATGGAAAAGAAGTCCACCTTTACATTCAGAACCATGACGCATACAAACAAGATCACCAGATTAACTCATAGTTATGATACTTACATTGCCTTCCTTTTTAATTTATTACTACTTGGGAACTCATCTGCATAAATTATATCTATAGAACACATAAGAATATGCAGCATGGGGCCAAATTCTTTGATGACTCTTCTTGAAAAATAGGACCTTTCAGTTTCATAATTTCCATTTCATTAAGAAAATATTGTGTCCTCTAAAAAATATTCCATTTAATTCTACCTCGATGTCACACAATCTCCCAGTATAACATAATTTGAAGGTGCTCGAGGCCTCCAAAAGGTAAGGTTGTAACAGGATCCATTTTCTGCATAAATACACAAAAATGTTAAGTCTTTGATGACTGACGCGAAAGCCATTCTGATGAAAAGAAATGGTGCAATTAAGATATCAAACTTCACCAGAGAGTATGAGAAAATACCTTTCGGGGACACCCAAATTCGATCAAAATTGGTACATCCAGCCAATGGCATAGAATTTCCGAATTGCAATGCTGATGTTGCCTGGCTTTGCAAATTAAGTATAAGAGACGCAACACTCAGTGAAAGATGGAAGCAAACATCAGTTGATAACAAAGACATATTTGTTTTGTCCTTCACAGAAGTGTAACCCCCTGATATATCCACTGGATCAAGAACAATAAGACCAGAACCAGCCTCAACTGTAAGATCTTTCACCAGAGCTCGAACCCAGGTATCATTTTCTTTGGATGCATACCTGTATTAACAGGTTATTTAGCTCAATCAGTGCAAATTCTTTTTACGTAATACTTCCTTAAAATACTTTTAGGAGTGTAATAAATTTTAAAATTTCAAGTATGCAAGCTTTCAAAGTAACTTCTATTGCTCCCTAACTTTTCCCTGGAAAAAAGTGAAAAATAAATATGAAAACTCTTACATGAAGCTAAAATCCAACTTTGCACGGAGAAGCTTTTCACCATATGAATCATCCAGAGAAGACTTTGAAGAATCATAGAAGGTAAACTCAGGAGAAACTACCTAAAAGCCAAAATAAGTAATCCAAAAATCATCAAAACCAACTAACTGCACAAAAAGTTATCAGCATAATATAAGCAAAAAAAAAAATTGATATGCTAGAGATATTGATCCCATTATAACTAATAAGTACTTCAGTAGCAACTTATGGAAGCACAGCATAGCATACAATCAGATTACCACAAAATAATCTACCAATGATTTCAATCAGTTTATCAATTTCAATGTAAAGCATTATGCCATGAATTACTTTGCAAAACAGTTATGTTAATAATGAATTACTTACCTGTGCTTCAAAACTGAAACTCGGGATCATATTTGGATCACTTTCAGAATCCGAAGAAATATTTGTGGTGTCTGATGATTTATGCAAGTCTTCTAGAATCTTCTTGTCATCATCAGATGAGTAACTGTCCAGCAATGTGATGTCCACACCATCCTCAAAAGATACCGAGTAGCTGCTATCATTACTCAAATGTGTATATTTCCTCAAAATAGAACCATTCTGATATATTAACAGGAAAGTGTCGATCAATAGTTGGAACACATGCCAATTACTGAAGGATGAGAAAAACAAACTAAAAATAAAATAGGTAAAACAAAACAACACATATGGTCACATATAAAAATTTGACACACTTTTTCTATCTTTTCTCGACTACACTGTGAAATGCTCTTTGTACCTCTAGTCGTTTTTCTGGTTTCTGAATCCTATACCTATGTTTCGTGATGTTTATTGGAAAACATTTTCCCCAAACCGATTTCACACCTTCTAAATAGTACTGAAATCTTAGGCATGTTCTGATGCTGCATTAAAAACAATTGGAAAAAAAAAAACCACCAACTATTGTCGCAGATGAAAGGATGGATCTGTACCTCAATTTTGACATTCATAAATCGCAACCTCTTTCCACATCCAATTATAATAATGGGCCGAGGCCTAGTTGAATGAAGTTCTTTTGCGTCCATTTCCTCACTCAAATAGATGGTCTTTCCACATCCATCATATGTATATTCATCAATGTGCAAAAAATCTGCTACTAACTGTCTACTTGGAGACAAGTGCACCACATCCTCTGTCTGTTTGTAAATAGGTCCAGAGAATACTATGCTACAGTTTTTACCAATGGGATCATTCGTAGGATCCATCACTTCCTCTCTACCAGTTATTGTTCGCAATGCAGGCACAAAAAACTCACCCACAGCCAGAAGGAAATCAGCTACAACCAGAACTCGAGGTTGCTGAACCCTGACCACAAATGATTGGGAAGATTTGCGCCATCTATAGTCCATCAAGAACATTGTTGATATTGGTAAATCCACATGAGAAAATCCACCATCAGAGTCTGTTCTTCTAAAGCTCCCCTTATTTAAGGAAAAGGGCAAACTTCCAGAAGAAACTTGTTTGGAATCATCAGTGGATGATCCAAGCATTAGGCGCATTTCAGGTTTTGTATCGGGGCGAATGTCAACAACAGAAAATTTCGGAATGGTTATGTAGAGATCTGTCTCTGACAATGAAGTCATCCGATACGATACCCAAAGACCTTCGATCTGTTAAACAGAGAAACAAATTACATAAGATTCTGTTTTTATTTTTTCTGAGAAACGAAGTACATAAGATGATAACCACATGATCAGAACAGACATACAATGCCAGAAAACAACAAACTGTGTTCGAAATCTTAACACCAAAATGAAAGTTAAAATCTCAGAGAGCTAAACAGGACCTAAGTACACACTATTCAAAATGAATTCTACTTAAATGTGACTGATGCAAATACTCACAGCAATTTGAGCGAAAGGAGACTCCTCATGAATGCCGTTATACAATTCCAACAGGGCATGATCAATTACAACTGCCACTATGGTAACAGTTTTTGATAGTAGGAGTTGACTGTTCATGTTGACCTTATCAGCCAGCAGTCTCATTGTATCCTTCGAACCAGATTTACCACCACGGAAACTAGGGGGAAGCTTTGTCTCTTCGCATAAGTTCATGTATGCACAGTCCAGAATGACTTTATATTCTTTGTCAGACATGACACCGTGCAATAAGCCAACCTGGTAGCAGACAATCAAAGGGTAGGAATCAGCAGAATAAAAATCCAATAAACTAAAAGACTGAAGAGCATCAATTCAAGACCTATTTGAAATTCAGGAAAGTCAAACCCATTCAATTACGGAGCCATATAAAAAGGGGGGAAAAATTGCTTGAACAATCAAAATAAAATAAAGCTAAATATGCAAACACCCAAACTATCCATGCCCACCCAATATAACCGAACCATGTATAGGCCACATGCAGAAGCAGAAGCAAAGGCAAAAAATAGTTAAGAGGGTCAGCAGGATTTGAATACAAAACACACAAGATCACAACCAGAGAAAATAAAACTATTAATGTCGATTTCTTGTCCACAACTATTTCACTTTTCAGAGAGTATAAATAAAATTAAATATTTGTATACATAAATATATGGATACATGGGTCCCGCTCAAAGATCATCCTTGCAAAAGGTTAGACAAATCCAAAACCACTAAGACATCTCGTTGTAGCCAAGAAAATAGAAGAATACGTTATTTCAAGGAAACATTAAATGACAACCATTTAATTAAGTGGTTAAATGGTTTCGGATTTGAGTGATATTTTGCAACGGTGATATTTGAGAGAAGACCTAAAATTAGACGATTCGGATCATTGAAATACAAGGTGAGGCATCCCTCACCTTGAAGCTCCCTGTATAGAAACATATATGCAGGGATATATCATACAAAGTTAAAAACACGTGAGCACAAAAATAGAGCAAATGGAGGATCAATAAGTTAGATCACCATATATTGAGTACCAAAAAAGTAAAGGATTGGTCCAAAATGCTCAGCAATTCCCAAGTATGTTTGAAACAATATTATGACCCCATGCACTTAATATCATCTTGTACATGTATCAACTAACAATCAATAAAGGATGAACTCCACCACAAGATCATTCACTACGTGTATCAACATTATAAAGATGTGTTATCTGCCACAACATTATAAAGATAAATTCAATAAAATTCTACATTTCACACACAATAGTTACCTTCACTTCAAGAGAAAATGTTGGAACTTTTTTGAAGACATCCCTCAAACTTCTCCTCACATAAACATCAAGTCCTTTGCCTTCCCGTATCATTGATTTGCCCAAGCAACCGTCAATTCCTACAGACATGTTGATCCCCATAATCTGAAATTTTATGTCAGAGTAAAAATTAGTTCAGTAATTTCAATCATGATGTCCAAGAAAAAGAAATAAAAATCGCCTACCTCAGCATGAAGGACATCAATATGGACAGCTGAAGGATCTTTCTCAGGGGAACCATACCAACTAAACTCATTTGTGACTTTTAGCTGGCCCAGATCAAGTTGAATGAAACTGCATTTAGATAAAATATAGAGACAAATGTCAATCTTAAATACTGATATAACAAATGTATTTAACTTTGAAAATACAAGATCCAGACATAAAGTGACAAAATCTTGCGCAGCACCACCAGTATCACCAAAAATTCATCAGTCTACAGTAACACCAGAACCATGCCCCTCCAATTAATGAAAACTATTCATCTGCCAACTGTTAGAAACTTTAACCAAATAGCCATTTTCAAAAATTTTATATAAACTCTCTACTGGAAATTCCCATGCAGTTCTCAATTTCTTCATCAAAAAGTAACCCAACTATCTAATTAACCCAAATATGCGCATTATATAGTAAAAAACAGAATCCAAATTCACGCACTCTTTGCTTGTTGAATTCCTTGGAACAATGATTATTGGAGTATCAAGTGACAGGTCCAGCTTCAATGCTGTAGCTCCATCAATTTCGTATTTCTGAATTAGCCACTCAAAGCCTCCAACTTTGTCAACAAGTTTGATTGCCTCTTCGGTATGTGGGGTGGCAAGTTCCATAAAGTACACTGTTATCTGCATTAGCATGTCCAAAAATATGTGATAATTCAAAGATGGATTATCATTAATTACAAAATAAAGACCAAATATACACAAAACCCAAAAATATAAACCTCAAGCATTTAGGTTACACACAATAACACGTCCCTGTGAATGTTGTATTCAAATGATTGAGAGCAATGCCAAACATACCTCCTGAACAAACCTATAGAGGAAAATTATGCGGACAGCAGAAAGTCGGCCACACAAACTGTAATCATATCCTTCATAGTCATCATCTTCAGCACTATAAGAGTTAAATTTGAACTGAAAAACAAATAAAAAGATAAAATTCTCATAACGAAAGAAATATCAAAGTAAAAACAAATCATGTCTGCAATGCAATAGCTGATAATTGATGATATCTGTACCTTGATAAGGGATTCAACACCTGGATTGCGTATATCACAAAGCCAAGCCCAACAGTGATCTGTTCCAAGAGACATATCACGGAGTCTAAAATTTCCTAGAGTGCCTTCAATGGAAAGAGAACTTGGGTGGACCTTACCAAACAAACAACTCAAGTCAGTAATACAGTTATTTGAGACCTAAAATATCAAGTCTGAAACTACACTGGTAAATTTCAACCAACACATCGAAATAATTGTTAATCACAATATTCCCATCACCTTAAGATCTAGCAGGAAACTTTCTTGCACAAACATCGCAAACGAAGAGCCATCCTCTTTGTTCAGAAACACAGTCACATTGTCAACATTCATGTTTAAATAAAATACTACACGACCTTTACCATAACCCAGCAACCCTTTGACACGCCCATTTTCTTCAGTCTTTTCTTTGTTCATCAAAGGTTTATCATCTGGAACCTTAGTCATGTCTGCACTACCTTCCACGTCATACACACAGCTTAAATCCAGGCCGAAATCAATCAAAGCAACAAGAGTGGGTCTGTTGCAAAAGAACTCCAATTTTGACATGCGGAGATTCATCTGAAAAAAAATTCAGTACAAAGCATTAGCATTGGAGATTAAGATTTTTCTATTTGTAAGAAACACAGGTTTCATTAATTTAGTTTTGCATTGCAAATAAAACCAATATAACAAAGATCCAGGACTCCAACTAAAGTCGACTGCTCATGTCAGTGGTACCTGGGTATCAATACCATCATAATCAGGCGAGCTAGAACTCCGAGTCAAGAAGGTAACAGATACAAAATTTGCATTATCACCGCCCTCCGCCTCATAAAATATCTCACCAGAAATGACCTTTTCCTTAACCAAATTTTTTTCATGAATTATGGCCTGTGGAGATGCAAATCCAGTATCATCATTGATGTCCTCAGTGGTAGCACATGTATCCATATCCATTATCTGTGAACCTAAGCCTGTATCTGAGATAGACATAAAATCTGGCAAAGCATCTGTAAAAGTATCATCATCGTCATGGAGCAAAGCAAACATTTCTTTCATGTGTGGATCAACTATGCCAGGCGAAGAAACTAGATTGTCATTGTTTAGCACGGAGCAAGCTAAATACTGGGGGGTTGTTGACAGACGAACTTGAAGCTGATCTTTGATTTTTAAAGAGTGCAGTTTCATCTTAAGTGTCAGGTCACCTTCCCAGCGAATCATGTGTAACTGTAAAACAAAATGGCATAGTATTTAATACCAAAACACTTACGCATGACAACAAGCTAAGAACACTTGAGCATGATAACAAGAAGATAGTGGGGAAAAAAACAAATTAGAGGGTAATGTAGAAGAACGCTTGTTACAGTATGTTTCAATATACCACAACCCCAAGAAATCTAAAACAAAAATATCAACCATATCAAATCTGACACACAGAGAACAATGAAACATGGAATATCCAAACATGGAAACATCTTCCCCGTCAATAGCCCAATTATTCTGATGCTACTCTCCCTATCAATTCAACTAATATAGGGTAAATACACAAGTCAGATCAAACACACAAACACAATAACAAAGATGAACAGGGTCAACAATCACATTTGACTTTTTACTTTAAAAATATCATATAATTCCACATTCACCCTTAATAAAATGATAAATGAAGTATAAACTAGCAACAAACCTTTCCACCATTGGCAAGAACCTCAAGAATAAGAGTCTCGCCATGTTCTTCATCAACTTTATCACCAGTCTGCACAATATTGTAGGAAAAGAACACTGTCAGATTTGGTTATTCAGTAGCCTTGTAAGTTTTTACCATTTTGTTCTTCATATAAGTAGTAAGCCCCATAGGTGGCTAATCATTTCCCAAAATAACCAAAAATGATGGGAAGCAGACGCTGTAGATACTTTGACACAATGAATCTACCAAAAGAAAAACCAACCTTTCCATATATGAATATCTTTGTCTCCACCAGTGCCCCATTAATAACAAGGTCAGCTGTTTTTGAATTCATAGTCTGGGGTTCAACATAGTCAGTAACGGGATCACTTGTTTCTCCCAATACATTTACTGATGGAGGAGCCTATATGCAAAATAAATACAAATTTTTAGATATCACCAAGGAAATAAGTAAATAAGAGTTTTAAGTTAAGAGGGAGATCTTATATCATACAGAAGCTTGATATGTAGCTTGTATCAGCCCTTTCAACCAAATGGCCTTCTCGTCCTCAGCCTTAAACTCTATAATCAAGGTAGTAGGAGACTCCAAAGCCTGGAAAGAAATAGAAATCCATAACATCTATGATATTTGAATAAGAAAAGATATGCCCAGCTCCAAGCAAGGCTTGAACAAAATAAACATAAACATAACTATAATTCTTCCACAATCCAATAATTCAGATGTCAAGTCGAAAGCACGGACATAAATATTCAATTCCACTGTTTGTTCTTCAGACGGTAAATTATCACTTCCAACAAATTTGACATACCTTTTGATTGTCCATTCCCCTGTAACTTACAGCAAGACAAAACAGCGAACCACCAATGCTTGCTGGGGGAACCTCATATACTTGTCTACCAGCCATGCTGTACCATCCAAATTTAGAAATATTCAGTTAGTAGCATAAACCATTTGATTGCAGGAGACAATAACAAAAGAAACGCACAACCAAAACATTTCATATTGCTCGAAAAAGAAACCAAACTGTAGGGAACAGAGTAAGAAAAGCTATCTGTGCAGTAAATGCACTTGGATGGGGTTAGTAGCATACAAATGAGGTGATGGAGCCTTATAGTGTTTGTAAGAGAATTGGGAAGAAGTCCAGGTGGACCTCTTCCCATGTTATGGCACTGACGTGGGTGAAGGGCACAGATTTAGCTTTGGCATAATCAATGGAGCGGTACGCCTTGAAGGATCTCCTCCAGAGCTTTATCTTATCGCCAATTATATGATTTGGTACTCAGTCAAATGGAGGATTTCAATGGGCTCCAACCCTTAATATGTTGGTCCACGACTGGGAACTATAGCCAGTTTATACATTTTTGGATTACTTATACTCTGTAAGGATATGGACGGATGCTGATAAGTTGTAGTAGCTCCCTGGCCATGGGAATATTATTAATGTTAGACCTTATTACAAGGTTTTAAGGAGTGGGATGCCTATTTCTTTCCCCTGGTCCAGCATTTGATTGGGTAATATGTGGAAAGATAGTGCTGAGACAATGGATCATCTCGTCCTTCATTTCTCAGTTGCAAGAAATCCGTGATGTTCTGTTATTTGCAACAGCAAAGCAGAAATGCAGGAATATGATCCAATTATTGACTAGTCTCACTTTTCCTTTTTTATTACCATCTATCAAGATCTTATAATGATTCAGTGAAATTTTGAAAGTAACTTTCTGGTATTTCTAATATCTACTCCCTCTGTACTAAAATTCTGTTGGTTTCTCCAGCCCATGATGAGTTGTCCTAAGTCTATCAGGAATTATAGCTCGGACTGTACTGACTATTTCAGTCGGATAGGCTAATCTGTCATTGGATAGTACTGACTAAATTAGTCGGGCGTTTGGTGCAGTATCAGACTAATAACCGACTATTTATACCGTGTGTGGTATTGTATCGGATAAGAGGATTTTAAACTATTTTTATTTTTTAAGGTCCATTTTATTTTATATTTAACAAAATAAGCCAATGATAAATAAATAAAAAACTAAATAACATAATCTTATTTGTCATTGCATTTTCCTATTTGTACTTTATTTTAACCAAATCACTTAAAATAAAAAAATTGCAAGCCTTCCTCTTCTTCAGATTTCTCCACTGCACCGCACCCTCCCCCTTACTCCCTCCTCCTTTTCATGCCGTCTCTTCTCTCTCTCTGAAATCAGGGGTACAAATTGGAGCAATTAGGGGTTTGGCTGCAATTGAAGATCTAATTCGACCGTTTGGGTGACCTAAGTTTGTTCGATCCAAAAGCATATGGAACGCAGGAGGCAACCATTGCCAAGGATTCTCTCTCCTATTCCAACCTTTTCAATCTTGCGATTTGTCACCTGGGTTGGAGAAGAAGATGAACCAGCCACCAGCATGGGTTTGGAGAAGAAGAAGATAACCCAGATGGAGTTGTCAAAAATTGGGCTTGTTGAGGAAATCGATTGGATTTCCATCGTGGTGGGTCATCGCAAACGTGGGGGAGGCACGGCAAAACCAGTCGTCGTGGTGAGTTTCATATCGTGTCGAATCTCTCGATACCAGTCGTCGGGGAGCTCGTCTTCAGGCGAGGGAGGAACAAGAGAGAGGGAGAAGACTGGAGAACGAGAGTGAGGGAAGAAGAGCCGACTAATTATACCAAGATTTTTTGGCGTATAATTAGTCGGGCGTGAACCATACTAAATGGTGGGTCCGGTTTAATTAGTCGGGCGACTATTTTTTTACGGAGTGCACCAAACACCCGAGATCGGACTATTTATCCTATCTGATCCCTTATACGGTGTGCCAAATGAGGCCTTAGAGGATTAAATTGTTTTCCCAATTGGAGTGGTTTTCCCAATTAGAGTTGGTTTCTCAATTGGAGAAGGATTCATAACTAGATTCATAACTAGATTCCAATTAGGATTAGTATTCCTTATTGAAGAAGACCTTTATTATGTATATATAAAGGGGCTATTGCACTAGTTTTGAATTTGAGCAAAACAAGAAGTTGCATACCACTCAAGGAGTCGAGTGAGAGAATATTGCAAGGGCAAAGTGTGTGTCAGAGAAAAGAAAAGAGATAAAAGAGTGTATTTCTTGTTCTTGTTCTTTCAGGTTTTTTGTCAAGTCTTAATCCTAGAGGCTTGACAAGATTATTTGTTGTACTCATTATTGATATAGTGAAAGATTGTTGTTGCTGCCCCGTGGACGTAGGCACATATAGCTGAACCACATTAATTCTTGGTGTTATTTATCTTGGTTACTTTGTTTTCGGTTTCCTAAGTTTTGTTCGTTTTTCCCATTCATAAACGCGATATTCACAACAAGAATTCACCTAGAGAGAAAGAGAGAAGCAACCTTGAGTATCGCTGGTGACTCTGTGACTTTTCAGACTCCAGCACATATAGGTTTATTCCCGACAACACAAGATAACATGGTTGCCAGGTAGCCACAGAATTGCCAATCCCCTGAATCGGAAAAATAGAAGGAAAAATAACATCAGACTCTGAAATACGAATAAAACTACGAACTTGCTCCTTCGGATGACGACATACCCTCCATGCTAAAATTCTAGCTTCTGCAGAAAGATCTGCCGGACTCCACGGAGTTTCTGCTTGAAAATCATCAAGAGCAGGCTGACTGCAAGTTTCCAATGTACCATAGAATATGTTTAACAATTTCATGAGCCTCTGGAATCTTGATGGTGAAAAGTGAATCCCAAGGTTTGGCACTTGAATTGAGATGCGCATTGACGGGTAACTTGGGTGGGGCACTTTGATCTTCAATTCAAAGATGCATAGGTATGATTAGCAACAAATCTAATAACAATGAACCAGAGTAAAACTTGTACACCAAATAATAAAAAAATTAAAAAGCAGGACTGCAGGAGAGAAATATGACAAATTACCTGATCAACAAGTACAGCCATTCCACACCTATCTATGAGAGAATAGCAATTCTCAACATTGTCTGGGTTAGGAGATAAAAGTGGGTGATTATCATAATCTGGTACATCCAAAGTGCAACTTTGACAGTCAGAACCACAATCCATAAAAAAGGCAGCAATATCTCTTCCAGTTATAAAAAACCGAGAATATAAGTTCTGCTTCTGTTGGTCATGCTGACTATCCTGCAACGATTAATTTATCATTTCAGGTAATGCAAATCAATCAGGCGCAATTTGGAAAGGTCATTAGAAAAAAAGGCATACCTTGGTGTGCAGCGTGAAATGACCAAAATCCAAAAGAAAATGGCTATCACATTTGGAAGAGCCACAAGTTCTGATAGGAACTCTTACTTTTGGAGCATCCAAGTCGATATCAAGAGCAAATCTGAAACAGGATCAGTAAACATAAGAGCAATGTAAAAAAAACTTGTTGCTTTACTCTATACAGAGTATTAAAAAAAATAGAAATGGAAAAGCAATGATGTTTAGCATTTAAAAGCTGAACAAATAGAGGTATTAATTACTAATTAGTGAAATAAGAATTAAGAATAAAGTATATTAACCTGCTTTGTTCTTCTAATACCATTTGAAATTGCTCCTGTGCTCTACGAGTCACTTGCTCGATTTTCATCTGCTCTTAGAAATGAATGATAAAAGATTAGTCAATGAGTATAATGTCGTATTAAACACAGCACATAAAACAAAATACTAACAATGATGATATCATTACCTGCAAAGCAGTTGCAGTTTCCAACGTGACAGTAGGACTAACTGCATTACTCCTTTTCACAAAATCTAAAAATCGATGAAAGCTTTCCATCAAAACCTGCGACGAGAAAAGATTCAGGAAGCTCCATGTAAAAAGGATGGTGAACAAAAGAAAGAGGTCTCTCTCTCTCTCTCTCTCTCTCTCTGTGTATTCAAAGATTGGACAATCACCGTGACGTGGCAGGGAGAAATTGTAGCCGACAACCTCCAGTCAACATTCTCTCCAACTGGAGAGTGTACAAAGCTAGCAGCTAATGCATTCACCTTCTGCTCGCTACAGACACTCTGCCAAAAGAAAAAAGGACAGGAAGAAAAAGATGAGTAACTTAAAACAAGATGCACCACTGCAACATAGCATCATTTTGATTCCATGTCAGATTAATATCAGAAATTCACATGTACGAAAAGGAAAGAGAGGGGAGGGGGGAGATTAAATACTGTTAAAAAAATTAAAACCACTTCAACTTATAGAAATTCACTAAATTAAGAAAATATTCACATGAAAACAGTTATAATTCACATTAACATTCTCCCGTCACCAACTTAAAACCTGTTACTGCTAAATCAAATTCTGACATTTGTATGGAAACAAACCTGGGCAAGTGAGCCTTCAGGCGCAGACAAACCATAGAATTTCAAGGACACATCACAGTAGATACTTCGATGTTTAAACTTGGTTGAGACTTGAAGTTGCTCAAATCTACAACACACAACCTCCGTTTGATTTATATCAATGATCCTAGCAGCTGCTTGACCAACAGACACAGTTGCCAAAAACCGGATCATATTCTGCATGTCTTTTCCTGAATGTGCTGTCACTGCTTCATCTGGCTGATAACTCAGTAACTTATTGATTGCCTGCCATTCCTCTTTAGTCAGTCTTTCTTCCGTTAACTGTGACCCCTCAGAAGCATCCACAATGGCAGAATCTTCAGCAGGTGTACGCCTGAAGGAAAAAAAGTAGCACTACACAAATTGGGAGGTGTACGTAGATAAAGCTACATGCAGAGCTTTCACAAAAATAGATGTCAAAATAATTTAAGCACAGCATGTGACCCAGAAACAATCACAGAACACAGAGATTGCAATGGAGCAGTTCGGAGTCCTGACTAACCACATAAATGAAAACCAGCTTTTCTTCTGGAATGACCTCTGTTCAGCTGCTTCCTTGGATTTAACAGATTCTACCTTTGCATGTGCAAGTAACCTACATGATACGTGCACAACATCCAATGAGTACAATATCATATATTGAATGTACCTTTATAGTATTTATTAACATAGAAATGTTACAAGAACAGGATAAGTGGTCCCTTCAGCAAACAAGCCCAGAAAATAAATACCCCAAATATGTAGACATGCTAAAAATTTATATAAATCCAAAGTAAATCCTCTTGTGCCTTTTTGGTACGCCCTCCATGGAAAGTAAAGTTGTTTAAATTGCAGAGTCTGATTCTATGGTCAACTAAAGAACTTCAGAATAAAATAAAGGAGAAGTAAGATTCACAAATCTTGGAATACATAAAAAAGAGCAAGACAAAATTGCACTATCCCCATTGAAACCTACACTGACATTCAAAGGTAACATTTGGATTAAAGACAAAATTCAATACTTTCTCGAGTTTAACTAATTTAAAGCGACAAATATAAGTAATTCCTTACGGATTCCAAGACTACATTCCAAGTTTATCAAAACATAATAATCCTATTGCTTTGGCATTTTATTCCAACTAATTTAAGGGAATGAAAGCTAAACACTTTGCAAATTCCATATGAAACATACCAAATGCATTTAAATTGCTACTCCATACACTTCACATAAATAATAGAATCCAAATTCAACTGTGGTTCCTTTGAACCCGAAATAATAACTACGAGGTGTAAGGCCAAGGTTAATATGGAATTTATGCATCCCCTAAAACCTACAATCAATTTTAATAAATAGAAATGAAGTCAAAAGGTCGATAAAACATTTACCTCCATAAAAGAATTACTTTAGAATCCAGATCTTTCTCAATTTCTCTAATTTCTGCATTATTAACATTTGACGAGTGTTGCAGTGAACCAGCGTACAACTGAATGTAACGGCGACGAAGCTGACAAAGATCTCGAATGCGGTCCCACGAGAATCGGTAACTGATTCAAGAAAACAAGTGTGAAGTCAGAACCAACATGGCAAATTCATAAAAGTACATCACCAATTTGAAATATACATCCAAAAGAATGTGGTGAGAAGTTTCACCGAATATTTGAAAATTTAAGGGTTTTTATCGCGGTTGGTCCCTGAAATTGAAAATCCATCAATTTGGTCCCCGAAATTGGGTCTCGCAAATCAATTTGGTCCTCCCGTTACATTTCCATCAATTTTTCTGTTATGTGCTGACGTGGCACACAAGTGGGTCTCACCTATCCAATTATATGGTGCCACGTGAATTAACCATAAAAAAAAATTGTTTTTAAAAGATTTGGCACCATATAAAACAATTTTTTCAAATTTTCATAAAACAATTTATTATGGTTAATCCACGTGGCATCGTATAATTGGATAGGTGGGACCCACTTGTGTGCCACATCAGCACATAACAGAAAAATTGACGGAAATGTAACGGGAGGACCAAATTGATTTGCGAGACCCAATTTCGGGGACCAAATTGATGGATTTTCAATTTCAGAGACCATTTTGATTGGAAGGTCCAATTTCAGGGACCAATGGTGATAAAAAGCCAAAACTTAAATACAACCTTCAACTCAATTCCAGTATTTTTGTTTATAAAATTTAAAGGAGTATTTTTAAAATAAGAACAGGAATTAAGCTGACAAAAAAGCCTTGAATTAAGACAATCTACCAGGCCGTAAATAGGCATACAAACATAGACCATAAAAGAGCATATAGACACATTTTCTCTATCAAGTGAAGCGTAATATATATATATATATATATATATATATATATATATATTATATTACCACATTTTCTTCTGTTGCAGGGCTGCTTGAGCAGCATAACGCCACCACAAATACGGACACTCTGAAACTGGCACCACAGGTCTCAGATGGGAAACATCAACATAAGTCTTGTATCTTGAAACAACTTCTAATAGTTTTATCCAATCATAATATTGGGCCTAAAAAAACCAGTAGAAATGAGTTATAGCACTCCAGCTGCATACCAAAGAAAGTACGAAAAAGAACAAATTTTATGGGTTGTGGAAAAGAGAAAACTAACACCTCAACTCTCCTCAGAGAGGAGAGCTGAGCAACGCAATTTTACTCGATACTTACATATTAGAAGAAAACATTGAGAGAGGGAGAAGAGAGGGAGAAGAGAGGAGGAATACGGGGATACTACAATGTGAAAGAGATCCTCCAACGAAATCTTATTGCATTTTCTTAACTCCCACCAAGAATTAAAAATATAAATATAAATATTTGTTTCTCAATGGCAGAACAGGAGAGAGGATGAATGAAAATAATACAGGGAAAAAATAAGACATTTTAAGGGGAAAAACATTGTGCACCTCAGTTACTGTCAAAGAAACATCACTCAGCAAGAGGGAAGCCTTCTCATACGGAACCTCTGGATCACTTCTTTCTTGATTTCCAATGCGGTGATATTTTAAAACTCCATTTATAGGTGACACCAAATACTTGCGATTCACAGCCCACTTAGAAACCATTCCACGGTCATCAGCAGGTTCATTTATACCATCTTCAAAGATCTAGTACACATTGATGCAAAGAAAAGAGTAAAGCATAACTTTTAGGCAGTATATAGATTTGGTTAGGCCAGACAACGTCACCAAAAGTAGATGCTTTAATATAGCAGAGTACAGTGGCTAGTAATACTGCAGTAGAAGAACAAACCTGAATCCATTCCTCAGGAGTGAGATCTTCCCATCCCTTATCTATCTTCCAAGGAACACTATCAGAATCATGATACATAGCAAGCCTCTCAAGTTGCAAGGACTGTCACAAGGAGATTATTTGTATCCAACATAAGATTATCAAATTTACATGTAAAAGCATAAAACATACAAATATATACAAAAACCACAAAACACAACAGACGTTGTTACAATTATCAAAGCAATCCTACAAAGTAGGGTGTCCTTGTCTAAGCATTTCAAGGATGTTCGATATAGTGTGATTCGTCTTGATTGATCTATTATTTGTGCGAAAGTGTCACTGCAGGTTTTTGGTTTATTCGGTTGGCCTATATGTATGTGGCTTTGCTTGTTTTGTTAGATGGCTTAGTATTGACATAGATCAAAGCACTCCAGAAAATTATAAAGATAGTGATCGACAGATAAGCATTCTCGCAAAAACCAGGATCCTAAAGAATAAAAGACAAGGCTAACCTTCCGCAACTTATCAAGTGCACCACTGGTATCAAATGTTTCATTCCCTTGCTCATCCATTGTAACAGCAGCCAGCTTGGCTAAAGTAACACCCGAACAAAATGGATGTCCTGGATTGCTACAAAACAATAGAAGCACACAAATTGCAAGCTAGGATTGATAAAAATTCGTCCAGAGAGCAAAAAAGTAGAAATAAACTGGGCACATACAAAACAAATAGAAGATTTCAGACTTCAAAAGAAGCTAAGGAAGTTACCAACCTGATTGAATCCTCATATCTAACATGTACATTGCTAATTGATATCTTCAGATTTCCGATAATAGTAGCAATGAGGGAACCTAGCCATGAATTCCCAGGAGGTGGCTGCAAAATAGTCAGCCGTCAACTGAACTGCTAAATTTCGTACCAAAGAATGGGAATGAAATTACACCGTCTATTTCACTTAAAAAAACAATGAAGGGGTGCTAATTCAATCCAGTTTGTATGTAAGTGGGTGTTAGCACAAAATACTACTTTGATTTTATGCAAAGTGTTATAAGAACGTCCCCGCATAAAGCCCTCAGTTGTTGAGTTAGATGCTTATTTGTAACATATTTAACAAATTCATCATGTCAAACATATGTGAATTTCCTACCAAGCACCACCTGATTTCCTTCCCCATCACTACTTTCATGAGAGATATCTATTTCATATATTTCAACATTACCCAACTCCATAAACATAAATCTCAATCAAAAAAAGCCAACCACCATTACTTTCACCAATGTTTTGGTTATGAAAAGGGAAAAACAAATCAAAAGTGCATGCCATCAAGATTGATCTTGTTTGTGGCTTTGCAAAAAGCCTATTATGAGCTATGTGGCCTCACTAAAAATTGCATGAGCAAAAAAAGGCCATGTTTTTGTGTTTCATGTAGGGAAAATGAAAAAAGCCAGATCCAAGTAATACGTGGCAAAAAGCCTATTATAATTAAGACATAATGTATGAGGAGAGCTGCTACAAAAAGGGTTAAGGATGCATAACAAGTTTAACCAACAATAGATGCCCAATGTAAAATAGTAATAAAATTAAGAATCATACACTTCCTAGCTTTGACTTCGACATTGCTTCAAGAGTTGCTGCCTCTGTTTCCTGCACACAATATACAATAAAAAATTCTAAATATTTGACCAGAGTACATCTGAAAACTTTTCCACTATAAATAATATTTAAGAAACAAATTTACATACCCTGACCAATGAACATTAACAGCACGACTAAATTTCAATGTGAATGTATAAGAAAACTCGCTAGGCAGGACATAAGTATGCATTTTTCTTTTTCAATCATTCTTTTCTCCATCAGTTGATTATTTTTTTGTTCGCCTAGTTTTTTTACCTTTTTGAATCACTAGTCACTCGTCAGTCATAGAACTATACTATACAGTCAATTGTCAAAGATCTTCCAATTCTATTCCTCACAATAAACTTTCTACCTTGCTACTTTGCTACTTTTACCAGGTTTTTATAAGAAACACACATTTTACTTCTAAAATAACCATTACCAGTGGGATGAAAGAGATGTCCATCAAAACCATACTAGCAGCCTCAATCAAAAATAGATAGAGCATACATAGACACAACTGCATTTTACCTCAATCTGTTGAAGTTTGGCTTCAAATAGTTTTTCCCTGTCCTCCTACACAACAAAAATTAGTAACAGTCAATAATTTAATGATAATAGTAATGCAAAACAAGATAATCTTATACATAAGAAAAGACACCTCCAACAGTATGCAATTGAAATATAAATTTTTCCACTATAAGGACATCACCATACCTTGAGATTCTGGCCATCAGTAAGTGGATAAGCAAGAATGAATACACGGTCAATGAGAACAATGACAGGTTCTTTGCCTAAACTTTTCCAGGGAACCTACAAGGAAAGAGGAAATTAAGAACATCGAAAAGAAAAGTGAACATACTATCAGCAGTAGTTAAGAACCAAAACCCAGCCAGGGAGAAGGTATTGAAGCCACTTGATACCTTTAAGGTAATGGTACCAATAAAACCAGCTTTCACAGTGACAGGAAGTTTCAGTGAATTTAGGGCCTCTGCCTTCAATTTCAAATCTTTGAGAACAACATCACCTGTTAATTTGAGGATATATAAGAGTATCAGCAAGTCATTATAAACCACTGCACTTGAGTACACGTTGCAAATACGGTAAGCCACAAACTTTATGGTAAGATGTAGTAATCTTAAAACTTAGGTAGGAAGGACGAGAAATACAGAGAATATGACCACTTAAGTCATAATACAAACCTTTCCAGACACTGATTCTTAAAGCTTCAACTGAGAGTCCATGGACATATTCCCCCAAGTATCTTCGAAGCAAATGCAGAACCTACCAATAAAACATTATAAGTTATCATTTCATCTAGAGCTACTAGATACGAACAAACATGCATGTCTGCTAATGTTTAAACATAATCCTTTTTTCGTAATGTAAACATAACTTTATTATAGAGAAAGAACAACTACATGCATGAACAAGATTTTCATCTCATCTACGCGAGACTTTGGAATACAGGCTCTTTGAGACAAAAGAAGTAATTTCCTTATGGGATAGGGTCAGATATGGCACTTCCCATGCCCTATCGTTTCAAATGATTTCACAGATACCCCTTTCTTCTGCTGAATATGAACTGGAAGACTGTTGTTTCTTAGGCAGTCCGTGAATTTCTTGCTTGGCCTAGTTGAGTCTGGTTTATTAATTGTATCTCTTATAGCTGTACTAATTGACCGCTGTAGGCGTTATGCACATTATCTCAGTGGATTGCAAGTCATCCGAAATTATAATTTTGCTTTGTTTTTAATGATTTTCTGTTTCGTTTTAGAAAATGTGCAATGTCCAGGAGAACAGTTAGGTCACTAAAAACTATAGAAAGCCAAATTACGAGCATACGAAACTTGGAACTTAGAATGCTCATTACAAACCATCAAAATTCTCAACATGGACACACTAGTTTATCTCAACCAGAAGAACAATCACTTCCTATTACACTTCTCAGGGTCTAAAATTCTAAAGAAACCGGTTCTTCGCCGTCACCTTGAAAAATTCAGACAGAGAACACTTTCAAGTGCAATAATACTGAGCTATATGAATTATCACTTAGATATACACATTACACACATTCCCTAACCCCAAAAACACAGAAAAATCACAGATACAATCATTCCAATCCAACAAAGCCAGTAGCCAAAGGGCTTTCCCCAAATTTCAACAATTAAACAAGCTAAACCGATCAAACAGATTAAACAGAGCGCTAATACAGTCAACTTCATGGCGTAACCCATACAAATCGGAAGGAAATGAAGGAAGAGCCTTACGTGTGCTTCGAACATGGTGGCGAATCGAACCGCCGCTTATCGGACACGATCGGCCGGAGATCACGACCTAAAGAATGCGCAAACGGAGTGTGATCGGCGCCCTAGCACAGCCATTGAAGTCGGTCAAATTAGGATTTGCAAGCTCAAACCCTCAGAGCGAGAGAGAGAGAGAGAGAGTGAGGAGAGAGAGAGAAGCGTGCGGTTTGAAAGGACCAAAGGAGGACAATCTTATGTAGGAACCAGAAGCGGTAACCAGGCGGGTGAACGTTTCTATATATATGTGCGTACCAGGAGGGAAATTTATGCAATGCCGCGGTTGTACTGCTTTCAGGTGCTTTGTTTTCTGATATTTTTTTTTTTGGCATAGTGTGTCATACGACAAGTTCAGGTGCGTTTGATCTTGTCCTTTTATTACGATAATTAATAACTGCTTCCATTTTTGGAAATATTCTGAAAAATGAAAAAAAATGATCGTTACTATTGGCAGCTAAAGTCTCTCTGTGAGGGTTCAAATTTTCAAGCGTAAAATTAGGACAAAGTTTCATGACTTGAAAAATAATGTATTAAGGAATATATTTTGCAAATTACGCTTAATTCTTCAACTTGCTCCTCAAAATATCATACCTATTTGTTAATAAGACTTATTAGAGGGTTCACTAATCATAAGTTGTGCTCTTTAACCATTCAGCCATGCGTGCTTCATACATTTTTTCTTAATTTTTGATAGATCGTTTTGTATTTATTTTGTAAATGTTACTGAATTTTAATAAATTCAATGCATAATTACAAACAAGATCCCCTTTTTACATACCTCATAAAATTATTACTATTACATGTCTTTGTCACACATTGATAAACTAATGTATAACAATACATACCATAGAGAATGGAGTTAAAATATTTGAAATTATTGAAAATTTCCTAAAAGTGATTTGACTTTAAAATTATATAATATTAATAATTCGTATCAAATCACCATCTTAATGCAATTATTCATTTATTGAGGCACTTACGTGGAATAGCCTTGTGTCATAAGTTATGTCCACTGATAAGGAGAATCAATTTGGTCCAACCCAACCAATTTTTAGCTCATTCTTTGTCCGAAAAAGTAATTATCCTTTTACTATACGTATCATTGAGTGGTTCTACAAATCAAATATTAAATCTTACATATATAGAGAGTTAATAAACTTTTGCAACACGTAAATCTTGCATAAAACACGTACCATAGAATGAGACATAAGAATGTAATCGGACTCCTTAAAAGATGATGTTTGCTATTGGGCACGTGTAATCAAGAGGGCCACTATGCTCACTGCCCGATCGCCACCGCCGATCAGTCCGGTTTTGCCGGGCCAAGATACTGGAAGACAATAGAGGGGCATAATGCTGGGTTGCTTATGATCTTTTTTGGGCCAAAGCTTACGCTCCAATAAAAGTTTCAATGGCCCATGATGACATACATTTGGGTCTTTTGGGCCTTTGGGCCCCATTTGAAAACCAAAAATATAGAGGTGTGTGAGAAAATCTGCTACCTTACCACAAATATATATTATCCCTTTTGTGACATGACTATAGTCTTGGGGAAATGAAAGGTACTATAAAATATGAGAACTATCACGATTAGGGTTGTAAACGAGTCAAGTCGAACCGAATATTATTGTGCTCAAATTTAGCTTGTGGAATTTTTTTCTGAGCTCGAGCAAGGCTTTGCTTGCTTCTTATACTAGCTGAGCTCGAGCAAGCTTAAAAAGTTTGAGCTCAATACTGAACTCAAGTTGTTTCGAGCATTTTATAGTAAGTTGGTTTGATTGCGTAAAAACTTTACCCCTTGACAGTGCATGTCAGTAAAAGAATATATAAAATATAAACAACGCAACACAAAATTTTCAAACACACTACTTAAAATAGAAAACATAAATGTTTTTTTTTTTTTCACAGTAGTAGTTTCTTTAGAAGCAAAAAAAAGCAGGAGGATACAATGCTTGAAAAGCAATATTTCAATACTTCATCATCATACAAGTAAACATCTTGCATAGAATATTCATCGACATGTAGAAGAAAAACTTATAACAATATCTTGCCTCTAAAAAGTTTTGAAGTAGATACTAGCACTGTGAGCAATAAGCAATTCTAAACAATTTGACAATAAGACTTCGGCTTTTCAAATTTTGTAATATGCTTTAGGGTTCTTTAAGTGACAACTTGAAGTATTATTTGGCTATTTCCACCACATTCCACAGAAAAAGAAGAAACCTTATTAAACCATCATTTCTAGATTTATCCTTTTGTTTTGTTAATTAAATTAGTTGGATTTTGGCCTCCAAATACGCGGCAGACAAGAAATAGCAAAAAATATTATTTTTACAATACATTTAATCAAGAGTTGATGACATATATTTTTTTTAATATTATTATGTGTCAAGCTTGAATGACTGAGCCAAGCTCAAACCTACTTCGAACTATCTTGTAAAATTTTTTGAGATGCTCACGAGTTTTATGAGTTGGACATACTAATGTTTAAGCTTGGCTTGTTTTTTAATCGAGTTGAACTAGGTTTGGCTTGGTTCTTTCACAAGTCAAACTTCAGTGAGCCAAACACAAGCCAAACCCAGTGCAAGCTCGAACTGTTTCGAGCCTACTTACAACCCTAATCACAACCACTAGAAAAAAAAACAACTATATTAGTGACACCCTTAAATTATATGCATTTGAATTTGAAAAATGTTTGGCTGAAATGCCTATGTGAGTCTTCCCGAGCCTCGAATGGTGGACTGACTTAGCCACCAGCTAGTCCCCTTTTTAAAGAAAAAAAATTAGGAAGACTATTGAAACAATAATTGGTATGTGTATTAGCTACATATATTAAGTAATTTGTAAGTAATGTCTTTTTTATTATGATAAGCAATATTCTACTCTAAATTATACTAATTAAGAAAAAGAGAGAATTTGAATTTGAGACGCAGTAGGTTGAAGTTTAAGTTTTTACTGTAATATTCTTGAATAGTTATTTAAACATTGAAAGTATCTTCTCATTCATGTGTAATTTAGAAATGTGGACATCATTCTTCATTGGAAGTTTAATGTTGAGCAATGTTTAACTGTCATATATGATATGTTACATTGACATACTATTAATTTCAAAATAATGTTACTCATACACACAAATTTTGACACATTTAGGCCCCGTTTGTTTTTTTTTTTCACAAAGTTAACCAATAAATTAAAATTGTTTAGTAACAGTAAAATATTCAGGTTGCTTTTAAAAGTTGTTTTCATAACACATTTATATTAAAAATTACCAAACGCTTTTACACTATTTTCGTACGCAGAACACTTTTAAATATATAGTTTATCAAATGTTCAACTGTTTTATTTTACAACTGATTATTCTTAAATCACAAAAAAAAAAATTTTAAAGCATTGCAATCCCAAACTAATTCTTACTAAAGTAATCTCAAATATATGTTGATTTCAAATACAATAATAAGACCACATGTATCAATTGTGTCTAAACAACGTTAGGGATGCCAATCTAAATAAACAACATTTCACCTTATTATTAGTATGAATCTTCATAAATATGACAAGAATTGGCCCAAATAAGCCCCAGTTTGGGAGTGAGGTGCTTAATAAAAAAGCTGGGGTGAAAAAAAGCTGGGGTGCTTTTAAGTGTATGGTAAATTTTTTAAAAGCAGCTTTTTTTTTAAGCTAAGGTGAAAAAAGCGTAATTTTCAAAGAGAAGCTAAAGCTGCAAATAGCAGCTTTCAAAAACAGATGCAGCTTCTCTGTCAAAAACACGGATGAACAGTATGAATTTTTCAATAATCCAAAATTGCTCGAGCTCCTCACTCTCTTCTCCTCCCCCTCCTCCTCTTCACTTCTCACCAGAATCCAAACGCACTCATATCCTCTGCTCCAAAAACCCACCTTTGTGAAACCCCATACATCCCCCAAATTCTCCAAATTCTCAAGCTTTACCAGAACCTATGGCTACCCATTTGGAATTTATTCAAAAGAAACAAAACCAATGTGCCAGATTCGAGATTCGAGCTCGAAGATCGGCCATTTGAGCAAAATCGGCGAATTCCCATATAGGTTTGGGAGAAAACTCAGATCCCAAATCTGCAAGGCCGCTTCTGAATCCAATCCAGGAGGAGAAACTGAAGCCGCAGTCTCAAAGTCCAAGGCCACCACCGCCCAGCTCGCGCTTATTTTTGGGCTATGGATTTTTAACTTTGGGGATGGGAGAGGGAAAAAGGGGTGGGAAGAGTAAAGGGATGAGGGTATAGGTGTCGGGAAAAACAATTGGGGATGGAGGGTGGGGAAAAATTAATTGGGGAAGGTGATATGGTTTGTGGAAAAAAGTAATTGGGGAAAAAATTAGGGTTTGTGGAGGAAACAAGAAAATTAAATCTTTATTTGTAATTTATCTTTATTTGTTAAGAAAATTAAATTAATAGCACATTTAGTATTATATTCTTTTTGGTCATTTCACACAGTCACAGCTGGTTTACATAAAAGTTTACCAAATACTATCATACTACTTTTTTTTCCAAAAGCACTTTTACAAAAAAGTTTACCAAACACTCTGCTAGCTTTATTCCACAGCCGCTTATTCTCACAGCACAGCCGCTTATTCTCACAACAGTTTTTTTTCAAAGCACATCAATACCAAACTAGCCCTAAGTGTTATGCATTGCAATTCATAGTCCCGATTGATAATAACATGCTGCCACATTGTTTGGAAAAGATAAAACTTTCTCATAAGATAGATTCAAGGTTTTTGTAAACTTTTATGGTTATTTCGTACTTATAATTAGTTTTGGATTGAATAACTCATTATTTTGTATAGATAATTGAAAAAATGGTCCATGAATTTTGGCTCAATTGGAGTTTTGATCCCTGAACTAAAAATTCGTGATTATTGGTACATTAACTTGTTATAATCTGGAGCAATAGTAATTTTGGCTAACTCCGTTAAAATTATCATCCATATTTTGCCCCTTTTTTGGATAAAATTTCTAACGATGTTACTCAAAAGGATTATTGCTCCACATTGTGACAAGTTCAGTGATCAAGACTCATGGATTTTTAGTTTAGAGACTAAAGCTCCAATTGAGCCAAAGTTCATAGACCATTACTCTAATTTTCTCTTTTTTTCAATGTATGTTGAAGGAAGATCTAAAAAATTTTTTGTTTAACTTGAAGATAAAAGATGAACTATTACTCAAAAAGAAAACTTATCAATGCATGCTAGTCCCTCAAGAAATGTTATGATTAAAAGGTTAACTTTTCTTTATGTCTGACCCATTCTAATTCCTCAAAATGAAAAATCATTCACCTCCATCTTTTACGCCCCAGTTAGCAAATTTGCATAGTAGATACCAATACATATATTTAAAATCTCAATGATACGATATGATATAATTTGTTTTTAAAATCAAGCGTACTACCACATATTATATATACGTATGTGCGTACTTTTCACATTTAATGCTATATTTTCACATTTTAATAATACGCATGAAATTAACGTTATATATTCATATTTTTAACCTAATGTTGAGAAAATTAAAGTAAATTAAAACTGAAGTTTTATATTTCAACTCATGTTAAAAAAGTTTCCGAGTAATACATGTACATATTTTTTTACGTGTTATACTCGTTTCATATTAATTTTGCAAATTATGTTGCACGCATACCTTGAGCTACGTCAATATTCCGATCCAATCTAATCTAAATACCAAACGAACCCTCTTAAATACAACAGTCATTAATTACAAGGTAAACCCTAAAAGTGGGTTTAAATGACCCATAAAATATTAACAAGTTTGGTACTCATTGGCGATTGAGACAATGAGTGACACCCAACTTCTGTTTGCGCTTTTCTGTAAAGCGGTAGGCAAACAACCCTACTTCTGTTTTATGCTTTGGATCCACTTAACACACATGTATACTAATTAATCACTTAAACCAAACTAAATTAATTAATAATCTAAAAATTCATGACCAGCACTGAAAATGTGACTTTAGTCCCTGAAATTTAATTTTCTCTACATAAAATCCGATATAAGTTTTTTACTCAATTATAACCCATTGACTAGACTCCACATAAGCAAATCCATTAATTATGTTTGACTTTACACATTTTAAATTTTTTAGATGCCTAAAATACCCATATTTGAATGTTTGATGTACACAATTAATTCCATATGGATTGTGTTGGGAGAATTAATGATTTTACAAAAAGAAAAAAAAACATTAATGTTATAAATTCATTGTCTTATATATAATAACAATAAAACATGCCTAATATATGTAATAATACATGCTTAATTAATGTCACGAAGATTATATTTTACATATAAATGTAGGTAAATTATTTTACACATACACATATATAATTTTAAAAAAAACATGTCTAATGTAAAAATTCATGCAAAATAATTTACCTACAAAATAAATAAATGTTATTTGATTCAAAATTAATTTACCTATATTTTACATAAAAATATAGGTCAATTATTTGCATATAAAATAATAATACATGCAAAATAATTTACCTACAAAAATAAATAATGTGCTAATCATAGATAAATTTATATATAGGTAAATTAATTAGTACAAAAATAGAGACATGTTATTTGATTAAAATTTAATTTAACTATATTTTAGATAAAAAAAATATAAGTAAATTATTTGCATACCATAAATTTATAATTGTGAAGTCAACTCTTGAAATGATACAATTTTTCACTCTCACAAATAGTGCACCTACTATTTGAATTTTAAAATGTTAAATTGCTTCATTAACATAATTAGAGTATTTTGGCATAAGTTGTAAACAATTTGTAATAATAGGTTACTTATTTTTTCACATGTCAACAATTTTGAATTTTATTTGAATGTTTAAAGATAGATAGATTTAAGTTTAAGAAATAAGAGTTACAAGAACCTCTATCTAAAGAACCCTGAGCTTAATCCTTCCCTCACCCTCACCCGTGACACACAGAAACACCATCCCGTGAATTCCCAGCCGCCACGTACCACGCTCTGGAACCTTCCCTTCATGTTGAACTTGATCAGCATAATCGACTTAGAGCTTGCATGTGAAATTTCTGTTGGAACCCGTTTTCACACTTCCGTCGAAAGCTTTGGTGTGTCCCACAAGCTTCTAACCATCGAAAGGGCGACGCGTAGGACGTTCCATGTGCTCACGTGAGGCCAGCGCAGATGGACAATCCTACGTGTCATAGCTGGAAACCACAAGTCATCCCCAGCCGGCCAGCCCTTTCAAAAAGTGCGTCTCTTATTTTTGTCGCAATGCAAGCCTCTGCTTTTGATTAGGGTTTTTGGTTATTGAGCTCGCCCGTGAAAGACTAAGACAAACACATGCATTTGTAATGCACGTACGTATACCATTGCACATTTTTCTCCAGCACAAAATCTTAACCCTATAAATGCTACTTCCGCACTTTGCATTTTGCATAGCAAGTATCATGCACTTCAAGCTTAATTAACACAACGTTACGTTACAAATAAGCTCATTGGTGGTCGAAAACCTAGCTCAGCTACGTCGAACATTCAGGGTTTCTAAGCGACCAGGTGAATATTATTGTTCTTTGTCTTACAAAGTGATTGTTTGCTCGAACATATTAAGTCAGTAGTATTACTCAAAATCATCGATTAACTGAATTATATCTGCTAGAAGGATGCTACCCATTACGCAGTCGTTGCTACATTTACTATCATTTATATATATTCCTAACAATAATTAATTACCATGCTTATTAGCGAGCTAATTAAGTTTGTGCATGCATGAGGGATCATGAGGGACTTGGGTTTTGCTAGCTTATGGACCAGAGAGGGGTAGATAGGGATTTGAATCAACCCGTGAATGGTATTAACGTTGTTGTCGCACACCAACTATATGCTTCTTCCTATTTCTATGGCCACGAGCAAAAAAGAGAGCTAGCTAAACAACAATGAAGAGTCACGAGAGAGTTGTTGCTTTTACATCAAAACCACATCCCCATCTCATCTGCTATATGTATATTTTATTCTCTCATATCGTCCCTAGACTCCCTACATTCCAAAAGCCTCAAAGCTCGGGAAATTAACCACTCTCGATCTGATCCCACTATCATGTATTGGTATTACATGAATAATATTGTAACGTACTATAAGGAATTTATGATGGTGTGCTATATACGTACGAGAGAACCCCTCGTGCAACTTGTTATATACATTATATTCTATTTATCTCTTTATGTGATTGGTCACGTTATGAGAAAAATAGAGAGGACGATGCGTACAACAAGTTACACGTAAATTATTCCGACAAACATACATGTTGCCTTTAATTTATATAAGTATAGAATTTCCTGATGGAATAAAATCATCTCAAACAAATAGTTAATTTATATATCAAAACCAAGACAAAAAGGTGTATATTCATAGAAGATTATAGTTGTCCATATCTGCTTAAGGTATATATTTATAATATGAGTTATGTATTTGGCCCTAACAAACACAGTTTCAACTTATTGGAGTTTAAAATCCGGATCCGGCTAGAATGCTTACAAGCATTTCATGTTTACACGAATGGTTAATGGTTAGATTCGTATAAGCATAGAATGTTTGTAAGCATTCTAACCTATTCCCTAAAATCCAAGCTTTTTAAGTTTTATAAGGTCCCATTTTCCATGTAACTCAATTACTCACACAGTATTTATGTCTCTCATGACATATCACACGTACATAAATCTTGGAATTATATGGTTTGTCAAAACGAATAATTTTGATTGGTCATTCATATATGTAGCCACATTCATCTTTATTTTATCCCACATGCATGTCAAATGATCTGGTTACCATATTTAAAAGTCTTAGTAGATTGTGATTTTTCACTAGTAAGCGGTAATAATATAGGAAAATGATTTTTACATACTTAATGTTGACTATTAGATTAACAAATTTAAAAAAAAAAAATTAACGGACCAAAATATATATAATTTTGTAGAAAGAAAATAAAAGTGTGCAGAAATCATTTACCATTCATTTATATTTGGCATAATGGTGAACAAATTCTAGAGCAGAAAATATATAAAATTATGTATGTCTCTCTAGGATTCAGAATTCTCTTTTTTAACTTGCTTTCAAAGCACCAATCCTAGATAGAAACCCAAATGCATCTACTGCTAGGAGAACTGCATATATAGCAGAGAGATCAGAAAGCAGGACACTATTTTAGGATACTCGGGCCTCATAGCATCACAAGCACAGAACTGCTAATTAAATTCTCAATCCATCCCAATGTTTCATGTCAGTAACGATTTTGACACTCATATTTTTCTTCCGTCAGCATGTACAAGTGAAATATATCGTGAGCCTAAAAGATGAGCGTTAAAATCGCTAACACAGTAGTATGCGTCATGCATGTGTGTGTCTACGAAAACAATAAGTACCAAAAAAATAAAAAATGGGGGATGAACTATAATTCTTGCTGGACCACATGGCAAAGAACCAAAACAAACCAAATATATAGTATCACAGAGAAAAAGGTAAGAGGTCACCTGCAGAAAGAAATATACAAAAGACCAAAGAAGTAACAGTCCACAAGGTTGAAATATTTGCAACAGAAGACCAAGCTCCAGAAGCCACAAAAGCCTCCAACAATTTTTCCAGAGACAAATATCATACATTTATTATTTCATTTAATTTTTAATTCAACATGAAATTGACACGTGTAGGGCTTCATATATGCATGAAAACAGTTCACTGTTGTGGGAAGTTTGTGAGCTAATGACTTTGAGTATAAATTAGAGCCCGTGTTTCCACTGGTCCTCTTGCCAGACCACTTTATAACTTCAGGCCCCTCTCTCTCCTCTCTCTCTCTCTCTCTCTCTCTCTCAAGTGCATTTTGGCAATTTTCTCTCAGAGGAAGACATGGAGCTCGTTCACTGGTTTAGAGTCTTATGGATCACAATGACTCTATTAACCTTCGAGTATGCAAGCAATGTGGAAGGAAGATATCATTACCACAAGAGGAACAAAAGCTCATCCTCTCCTCCTACCCCTGCAGAAGATCCAGTTGCTCCTTCAACCCCAAGCATTGATCCTCCAACCCCTGTAGAAGAGCCAGTTGCTCCTCCTACCCCTCCTCCAGATGTTCCCTCAGACCCTTACCCAAATGACCCTGGAAACAACTCTAATAACTCTTCAGATTGTGTGTTCAATGTAATGGATTATGGGGCAGTTGGAGATGGCTCCGCTGATGACACTGCTGCGTTTAGACAGGCTTGGAAAGAAGCATGTGCTGTTGAATCAGGTGTCGTTTTGGCTCCTTCAGATTACTGCTTCAAAATCACCTCAACAATTTTTTCAGGTCCATGCCAGCCAGGACTAGTATTCCAAGTAAGAATTTATGTTATTTTTGCACAAATTCCTTGTTCTAATGTTTGTCTCTAGTTGCGGCTTGTACCTCAAGTAGTTAGTAACTCAGCAGATGGAGACAAATTTATCTACAATTTAGAATGTCACTATGACAATATGTCAATTCACTCACGCATTGTCATGTAAACATTCTTACATAATAATGTGTTATTGGCTTGGATCAGAGTGGCATCCCAAGTGTTAACAAGTTATTCTTCTACACTTGAGGTCATGGGTTCGATTGTCACCTCCCCATTTTGCTTTTATAAAAGAAAATTTTCATCCCTAGTAAATAAGTTTCTCTCGTTGTCAATGACCGTGTTTTAGTGGCATTAATTTAACTGTCACTTTATTGGAGAAGATTCTGAATTCAAATATCAGGGCAACTGAATTTGAGAAAAAAAAAAACATTATTAACAGAGAATATGTGTTGCTATGAAATTTGGTTCATTAATTTTGTAAAAAAATTAAGGTTGAAATGTGAAACAGGTAGATGGGGTTTTGATGCCGCCGGACGGGCCAGAGACGTGGCCTAAAAAAGACAGCCTAAACCAGTGGCTTGTGTTTTACCGACTTGACCAAATGACTTTCACTGGTACTGGAACCATTGAAGGTAATGGCCAAAAGTGGTGGGACCTCCCTTGCAAGCCTCATAGGGTAAGTAAAAATTCACCTATATATCTTCTCCTATTTTTATATTTTTTTTTGAAAATGTTAAAGTTACTAATTTCCAATTTTAACTGTTATGTTTAATTACCTCAGGGTCCCAATGGATCAACACTGCCAGGACCATGTGACAGCCCTGCTGTAAGTAAAATCACCCCATAAACAAATTCATGATTTGACTGCAGTAAAAACATTATGTCATGGTAACTTTATTAATTTTTTTACCTTCTTTTTCTTCAGATGATCAGATTTTTCATGAGCTCTAATTTGGTGGTGAGAGGCTTAAGAATCCAAAACAGTCCCAAATTCCACATGAAATTCGATGGCTGTGAAGGAGTACTGATTGAGAAAATATCCATTTCTTCACCAAAGCTTAGCCCCAACACTGATGGGATCCACATAGAGAACACAAAATCGGTTGCAATATACGACTCAATGATTAGTAACGGTAAGATATTCTCCCGTTAATTCTGGGTAGTGGTTTTCATGCTTCATTTTTATTCGTTTGAAATTATTAATTAACCTAAATTATTGACTTGTATTATGTGTTAATTAGATGTAAATTATTAATGATTTTTTACATGATTTAAACAGGTGATGACTGCATTTCAATAGGCACTGGGTGTGCAAATGTTGATATAATGGGTGTCACTTGCGGGCCAAGTCACGGGATTAGGTACGTCCACAAATGTTCTCTCTCAATAATTTGCACTTTCTTGGCGGCTGCTACCAACCAATTATCATCCGTCTGAGTCCAAAGCCTCGTTTGTATTTATGTTACTTTTTTCTCAACCACCAAAAGTGCCCTATTTAACTTCTTCATGAAAAAGGTTATTTTGATCATTTGGTAGTTGGTTATTTTGATCATTTGGTAGTTACTTTAACCGTTGGAAGGGTTTTAACTTTACTTTCCAGACATAAATTACGCTAGCCTTTTGCCACACGTGTATTGGCTCTTTTTATTTTATTTGATATTTTAATATTTCAAAAAAAAATAATATACAATTTATGATTTTAAAAAAGTTTAAAAAATGATTTAAATTGTTTTTTTAAAAAGTTGTAAAAAGGGAGGGACATTTTTAGTATTATGAATGTTTTACCAAATTTGCCTTCTCCCTTTATATATATATATATAGATATAGATATAGATGAGTAAATTTTTTGGTCTAAACAAGAAAGCAATAGTTTCACTAATTAATGCTAGAGAGACCACATTACCGACAAACCCAATTTGCCATAACAGGACGGGGCAAAACAAAGAAGTTTCTATGTACACAGAAAATCTTTATGTGTCATTTCATCAAACACCTTTTTGATGAACCTCAATTGTTGTAATCAAATTATATCTTATTGGGGTTAATCGACTACACTTTGTGTCTACAGTAATCTTATCACATTATGTGACAATTGACGTGTCTAAAAATTATTACCACATTATGTGATCATTCTAATTAACATTACTTGTCACTTGTATATATATATAATAGCATTGAAAAAATTCAACCCGCACCTAATTTGGCTATTCTAATATTTCCTGCAGCATTGGGAGCCTTGGCGTGCATAACTCTCAGGCATGCGTCTCCAACATCACAGTCCGCAACGCAGTCATACGTGAGTCCGACAACGGCGTCCGAATCAAGACCTGGCAAGGCGGGGCGGGCTGCGTCTCCGGCATCCTCTTCGAGAACATCCAGATGGAGAATGTGCTCAACTGCATGCTAGTAGATCAGTACTACTGCCTATCAAAGGGATGCCTAAACCAAACCTCAGCAGTACTAGTCACAGATTTAACATACAGAAACATAAAGGGCACGTACGATGTGAGGAGTCCTCCCATTCACTTTGCATGCAGTGACACCGTGGCATGCAGAAATATAACCCTCTCAGAAGTTGAGCTTTACCCACATGAAGGAGAGCTGATGGATGATCCCTTCTGTTGGAATGCTTATGGGACCGAGGAGACTGCTACTATTCCCCCTATTGATTGCTTGCAAGAGGGGGAACCTCAGGCCGCGGCTGAGGTGTCTGAGTATACTTGCTAGAGGGAGTCGTCTTTTGTCCAACCGTTCGCATATATATGACATAAGAGATAATTGGGTAGGATCAAATACAGGGGGTTATAACTTATTTGTGTGTGAGTATGGTTGCATAGTCACGTGGTCAGCCTGTCGGAGGAGAGAGAATGAGACTTGCTAGGGTAAAATTTAATTTGGGTTTGGGTTACTTATGATTTATTTATATAGAGTTACTGTTTTACTGTATAGAGGCCAAGAGCCATTCATCTGTTTATGGGTCCATCCCTATTCGGGGTTTTCTCCCTTATTGTGTGATGTGATGTGAATTATTATCGATTTGGGTCTTGTATTTTGGCTCTACGATAAAGTAATGAGATTGCGTGCTTACTTGTAGTAGTATTTCTACATTGATAATGTATTTTTGTTACATTTATGAAGTTTATACCACCATGTTTTCTCTTTTGAGTAATGTGTAGGGGTGTACGTTTAATCAACCCAATGTCAATGAAACCATGTTCCACAAGCATCAAACTCGTTCAAACTCGTCCATAGTTTCAGCTTAAGTGGTGTAGAGAAATAATATTCTCATGCCAGACTAGACAAATGTTTATATTATCAAACAGAATTTGAACTAAACGTTGGACAAGAATCAACATGATTAGTTTAGATTCACATTTAAACCAAAAAAGAGAAAAAAGGCATATTGAACCATAAATATCTCACAGGCCACAAAGTCGAATAGCTATTTGAAATTGAAAGAGCATTTCCGATTGTGTTTGATAGAAAACGCTAAAAGTACTTTTGAGTGATATAAGTACTTTTTGGAGAAAACTATGACATTCAAGATGCATGTTCAAGTGTTTCATAAAAAAACACATGAATTTTTATTAAAATTTCGACATTCTAATGAAAACGCTTCTATTAGAAGTACTTCCTACATAAACAATATAATTTTCTTTTTGGAAAATGAGCCTCAGTGTCGGAAATTTTGAGTCAAACTTCAATGGTATGAATGATACATACTCTTAAATGATTTAAGATTCATTTGGAGCCTACTGCAAATTAATCTGAGACCATTCAATGGCCTGACCATGGAATGATACGTACAACCCAAGATTTTTCCAAAAATTTACCATTTTAAAAACCCCAAAGTTGAAAATAGAACAAATGAAAAGAAGAAAAAAGAAACAATTGGAAAATGCATGACTCTACGACATGCCGTATGTGCTGAGGTAAACCTGTATTAGCACACGACCACGCGGCGCCAATAATCGAAGCATTTCCTCCGTAGTCGAACCGAGTTTCGCCGTTGGGCCCCAAATCGCCGACTCGCTCACACAGTCGCAGGTATGAAACACTCCGTCTCCGCCGCTTCCACCGACTCTAATTTTCCGCCATACTTCTTTTGCCTCTTCCCGATCATTCTATCCTCCACCTCTCATCCTGGCATCCTCGAACTTGCCCGCAAGATGTTCGACGAATTGCCTCTGTGAATTACTGCGTTGAGTGTCGAATTGTAAATCCATAAGATTCGACTGTGTTGATTTGATTGTGATTGCGATTTTTGCGCAGGAAATTGAGAACATGCCGTCCCTGCAAACCGCATTGCCTCCTGAACTTGCCAACAATGTGATCAGAGTGAGTATCGGAAATGTCTTCACTTCCTTAGTATTTGTATCCAAAAATTAATCATTTTTGTTACCATTTTTTCGTTGAAACGATTGCTTTCTGTTGTTGTAGCTTTACCGCGAGTGCCTTCGGAGAGCTAAATATGTTGGTCATCGGGTATGCAAATTCATCTTTTTCTTGGTGAAAAATGTGTTTTGTTGTGATTGAACTGAAGCTAAGTAAGAATATCAATCGTAGTAGGCCGTTATGAAATTCGACTTATATTTTCGAATTTGTTGTGACAACCCGTGTTTTCATTTATTAATATAATACTTTAGGTCCATGAAATATCAATCATGTCGTTAACCCATATTGTAACGTTTTGGATTAGTATCAACTCCCATGTGCCCGTGTCACCATCACGCTAAGATTTTTCTCCTAGAACTGTATCACGTCGTGCCTATTGTATTGTTATGAATGAGTTTCTGGTCCTTAAGAAGCGAATTCGCAGATCTTTTAAACTTTTGTGAAAGCATGTCTTGATTGATTTTGAGCAAATTTGATGATACAATTTGCCAGGACTCATTACCTTTTGGGATTTTGTTTCGTAAATGATGTAGCAACACAATACAGAACTTGTCGTTGATATGGTGCGGCGGGAATTCAAAAAACATAAGCATGAGACAGACCCAGAAAAGATTCAAACGTTGAAGGATAAGTAAGCATCTAGCATTTGTGTTTGCCTGTTTATAGTATAGACAAGGGTGATAAGGCTGTCAACGTTCATTGATACTTTAATCGGTTTATTAATATATCCGGGCTAATTTGAAACCGAATTGGATGACCAGTTCTCCAAATTATTATTATTTTTTTTTATCGAAATAAATTATCCAAAATATGCTCTCAAAATGCATGCATTTCTTATCCAAGCTCTTTGATGGAATCTGAATTTGTCTTCCTTGTTTTCCAGCGCGGCGAGGGGACTCATAAACCATATACTGTTTGAGTCTGAGAAGATGTCCGGTCGTAAGTTCAGCAGCAAGAGCTAGGTCTTTTGATGTCAAGGTTTTTAATTTTCTTTCTGAGATTCCAGTTTGTTGTATGAGATAAAGTTTCTGCAGTAAAATAAGTGATAACATTGTAAGCTTTAATGCTCTATCGCCTGGTTATGAATTGCGAATGTTTTGTTTCTTTGGAATTTGTGATGTGGATTGTCTTTCTTCGCTCTCTAGACGGTGTAAGAAAAAGTCTGAAACATATCTTCTAGTATGTTCTGGAATATCCTATACTCAGTCATTTTGGCCGTTAGATCCTTGGTCAAGGATCCAAAGACCAAGATCTAACTGTCAAAAATCCCGTAGTAGAATTTTCGCTCTTACCATTGTGGTTTTCACACAGAAATTTACACTCAGCAGCTAAACATGCAGAGCATACAATCAAGAGAGAAACTTACATGCAATCAGGACACCAAGGTGACGGTGTTTGAAGCCTATCATTCGTGCTAATGTGGTTTAACTTAATATTACGTCATTGGTTTGAGTATTTGCCACCTTGGCGTTGCTGTTACGTCTAAGTTCTTCTCATCAATCAGGCAAAAGGAATGAGTAGTATCCTACGCTCCTCGTGAAGTTATGTAGAAAATGTTTCCCGCTGAGGTCCCAAGTCAAATGCTATGAAAACAACACCACACAACTTCATTTCCGTGCAATTAAAGACTAGGGACGCATCCATCTTACTTTACCTCTCCAAATGGATAACTGGTAATGTGAATCGCGCTCTCCGGAGAGCCTCCGCACTCTCTAAACATACTGCTGCAAGAGTGCGGACTTATACAGAGAGCGCGAATATTGGTTCCCACGGTGTAAAATGATTCTTTTGACGCCGTCTGTCCTCGAGCATTATAACAGTGTCATCCATTCCCCCAAAATAAAAGGAAGAGAGAATGTTCACAGTTCGGACGTTTGTTTCTCCGTCCTGCAATTTGAACTGTGAATCTTGTACTTTATCTGCGCATTGGAATGTCGGATTCCGAGTTCCAGTCACCGGTACCATCATCTTCCACGGAAGGATGAAGATGTTGCATTTCATCATCTGTCAACACAACCTGGACGTCGATACACATAGAGTTTCTTCATTTGGCAAAAAAAGATTTAAGTGTAATAATTCTTCATATTTAATACTGTTATCAATGGAGTTTGCTACAACTTACAAATCTTCTCCCATCGGATTCAGAACACTTTACAACAACAATGAGCTTCAACATTTAGAAATTGAGAGAAGAGTAAAAGCAGGGGAAAATGCCTTTTTACTCTTTTAGTAATTTGACTAAAATTTGCAGGCAAATACTTGTTCTATATATATCCGACTTCTAAGCTTCAACCGCTCTTCCCTAAGTAAGATGATTTTGGTTCTCCGCTCCTTGGACTAAATGGCCCTTTTCCGCCACCCCGAGGACTTTGGTCGCCTCTCAGCTCGCTTAGACGAGGACTGATTACCTTGTCTGAGAAGCTCAGTGTGCTTTTGAATTCCTTGGATGATGTTGTAGGTGAACTTGTCACTTTAGGACTGCACACATGCCTGATCTCGCCCCGGCTTCTAGTAACCATCCCATCTAAAATCTCCCCATCGTCTGCGAATGAAGCTGTCCTACTCATCTCCCGCTCCTGATATGTAACACATCGAGTATACAAGATTTATAAGTTGATATGAGTCGAAGTGACCTTTTTATGTGTTTATACCAAAAGCCATTCACATTACAAATCATATTATGCTTCTTTTCTTTTTCCAAAAGAGAGAATTATGCATTGAGATTTATCACACAGATGAACCAGATCAGGAATTGTTTGAAAACATTGCCGAAAGGTAACACTTGTTTATCAGGACACAGTGTGAAACAAAACGAAAAGAGTGCGATTTGAAACTTACGGTTGCATGGTTGCATGGTAAAGCAGGCGCCTCTTCATACTCTGCGGCATCTAAGTCTTGAAGGTGTGCTCCTTTGAAGAATTTGGGCAAAATATATTGTCTAACAGGAACCAGAAGCATGATCATTAATGGGAAAAGAACCCCAGCAATAGGAACCCATGTAATTCCGAAGCAAACAAGCAAGTAAGCAGTTTGGAAAATGGTGAACGCTGCAATTGTCTTGAATGGTACTGTTTCGACAAATGTGGCGTGGTATTCCTCAAGTACTCTGGACACAAAAATGAATGTAGTGCAATTAAATTTTTTGATAAATCGAGATAAGAGTCATAAAACAAATTGAAGGGTGAAACAGGACAAAAGGATTAAGAAAATTACTTGTATCTTCTAGTTGGTGCTGTGAAGAGCAATAGAATCCTCTCCCAACATTGGTTACCCGGTAAGCTCTCAACAGCCATAAAGGCAAAATAACCCCAGAGTACTGACGTTGGGATCCTTTTAAGAAAAGGCATGGCCGCAACACATCCTCCTACAAATGTAGCTTGAAGCAAGTTGCTGAGACGCTGCTCTTTCACCTCAACAGGCAATAAATCATCGATCTCCTTCTCAACATCAAACACTGTCTCATCAACTGGGGCATCTATGTCACCCATGCTTGAAGCCATTTGAACAGTTGAGTCTTTCAAGTCATTTAATCCCTGCCTTGTTGGACAACGGTTAAAATTGTATATGCCATATGACTGAACAAAAGAAAAAAAAGGGGAACGGCATATCAAGTCATCATACCCGAGCTGAAGGTTCCTGGTATACTAGTGGGGTTTGCATCTGCTGATATGATTCTTGCATGCTTCCATATACTTGTCCCAAGCTGGCATTGTTTTTCATACATCTCCTTGCTGTTGCTACAAGTCGATTGCGAAGTAACTGCAGCAGAAGCAAATATAGTTGTCAAGATAATCTAAACCACATAAAGAGTGCATGGGTGGGTGGGTGTCAATATGTGCATCTCCATGTTCCAAACACATTCCAATGTTTAATCTCTACCCTGTTGGGTTCTTAAGGGACACTGAATTTGGTATAAAACTCACAACCTTTGGTTACACCACAGAGAACAGTGAGGTTGAGCCACTCAATTAATGTATGCCTACCTGGTGCTTCAGTGTGGCCAAACTTTTCGTATGCATTGGAGATTGTGGAATGACACCATTGGATGGAGGAATGCCTAAGAGACCACATATTATGACCTGTCATGTAGCAAAAACATCTCAATCTCAAATCAAACGGATGCCAGTTGCACTCTTTTTTTGCAACCACTAAACTTCTAGGAGGGGGATTACAGAAAAAGTGAATGGCACTGTGAGGGGGATTTGCATACCATGAACCCTAAGAGAAGTAGATCGTAATGGAAAGAAGGTGGTTTTCTCAAATTGAATTCTTTCTGCTGAGCAAGTTGGGAAGCCACACTATGGTCAAAATAGTACAACACTGCAATCATTGTTGCCGGAATGAAAGCTCCAATTATATAAAGCACTGGCACATTTAGCATGTCCTGTAATTTTATCAAAAACCATTAATACCTCACTTGTCAAGCGGAAAACCATAAAGAAGGCAGAGAATAAAATGTAGGATGTGGCAGTACCTTGATGACAGTCCAATTTTCGTATGCCCCTGGTGACCATGGATTTGGACTGAAGAGGCGCCTTGGAATTCCTTTGGGGACATTTCCAGCAGGTATATAGGAAATAGCAGACCAGATCAATACCATCAATGGAACGCCATAATCTGCTATGAAACCTCGTAGCCATCCTGTGAGAGGGGAAACAGCTAATGGGATCAGTCTCTTGTAGCAAACTAATAAATAGGAAATTATACAGGTCTGTATGTAACTACAAACAAAATAACACTTGCCAGATCCATAACGCCAAGACCTTGCTTTTCTGCTTCTTAATGAAGTAAGTAGAAGGCCAAATGATAGAACCAAAGCAAACATCCCATTTGCGAATCTCCATGAAAGTTGAAATTGAACTGAATTTGGGTTTTCTCTTTCAGGTATGCGGAACTCATGAACAAGTCCCTATAAAATACAATTCAGAACTATAGCTATTAGCTAGAAAAAAGTTGGGACTAATCCACCAGTGCTATCTACGAACCTTAGAAACTACCAAAAGTACTCCAAGTGAAATAAGGAAGTAATTTTTCTATAAGCAAATAGAATGCAGGGATAGAAAGAGATGCATGTTCCTACTTTTATAGCTTCCTGCATGAACAGCATTGCAATGAGAAGGCCAAATAACTCTCCTGTCAGACGAGTGAATCTGTTTATGATGGAGCAAGCCCCTAATATAGCCAGCAGAAACAGTAATGCTGCAGTCCAGACGCACACCCTGCACATCGATATAAATGGTCATAAAGGCGGATCCAGAGTCAAAAAAGAGTTGGACAATAAAATAACCCAAAAGGGATAATTGCAAGATAGAGATTAATGTTAAAGCAGAAATCACAATATCAATCCATTTGTTAGCACAAAGAAAATATGATACCATCCACTCCATGCTAAAAAGAGCTTTGATCCCAACTCCGGTCTATTTTTGGCAAAACTGAACATAAACGTGTACATAATCACAGTTGGCTCTGCAACTCCGAGAATCAGCAAAGGCTGACCCCCAAGAATCGAGTGTATAATTCCACACAAAGCTGTAGATGCTAATGTTTGAACTGCTGTGAGAACCCCACCTGTGAACACCAGAAATGATGCCAAACATAAATTTCAAACACTAATGCATAATGTGTAGAATGATAAATTTTTGGACGTTTCCTATCAACCGTTCGATATTAGGACCATTTTTAACTGAGACTGAAAACCATAAATGGAAACTGGCATCAACAACAAACAATACTAAGGTATCCAGTACAAAATATTACCCGTATCTCTTTCCAATTGTTCCCCAAATGAAATAACTGGAATAGCGGATGCAAAAAAGATATAAGTGGTGGGCGCCAAAATCCTGAGACAGTTAACCAAGTTACCAAGCCAGAATGACATTCCAACCAAAATTTGGAAAGAATCACAGTTGAATATGATGTGGAATCCTGTAAATAATAGCAAGAGAAGGATATACCTGAAGCCTGCCTTGAAACCACCAGTCCAATCTTGCTTGTAACACATCATTCTCCCTCGAAGATCATTCTTAATTCCGCGAAACGGAACAAATGTCTCTTCCATGGTTTCACTTTCTCGAATGCCAAAGATACCAAATGTCAAAGTTGCAGTCAAGGAACCAAGACCTACAACAGTCGGGCCATTACCAAGGTGACTGAGGTGGGTCGTGGAAGAACTGACAACCCAAATCTACATTAAACAAGCAAAGATAGCAATGTGGCAACAGCAGTAAATGAACTATATCGAATCGAATCGAATCGAATCTCGACAGATACAAGCTGACTCAAAAATTGGGAAATCTTGATTCTTGCTGTTTAAGCACAACCCAGAATCAAAAATCTCAAGCCCATTACACCATCTAGTCCAAGAATGATTGGACAAAAGGTCATACGCATGCCAACCTTCAAAACCCAGATGAAAAATGCAAAGAAATTTTCAGAAGGAGAGCAGCATTGGACTATTAAAGTCAATCAAAGACAACCCTTTTGGTTTGTTTTACATTTCAAACAAAGAGAAACACACAAAAGGGTTGAGAGCAAAGCTCCAAATATATAAGCTTGGAAAGTTCTGAGAAGGTAAAATTGTAGATTTGATGCTGATAGTAAATGTGGGTCAAAAACAAAGGAAGAAAACATTACTATCACAGCCAAACTTCAAAGAAAAAGAACAGAAATCTCCCCACAAACCCAAAGAAAAAAAAAAGAAACAACAAATCTAATGCTTGCAGTGTAAAAGCTGAGAATGTAAATAAATACGTAGAAAAAAAAAAGAATGAAGATTCAAAGTAGATGCAGCATGAAATACTTACTCCAATCAGACACAAACAGTGCTGGTAATGGGAAAAGAGAGAAAAGGTGGCTGCTTTGATTTTTCTGGCTATTAAAGGAAGCTGCTTTTTTCGACCCCTAAAAAAGGAAGCTGCTTTTCGCGTCTGTGATTTCCTGAGTGTATGTGACTGTGAGAGGAAGAGCGAGAGAGAGAGAGAGAGAGAGAGAGAGAGAGAGAGAGAGCCAGTCCAAGACAAGCTGGCCTGTAAAAGCAGTTTCTCTACGTTGTGTATACAGTATACACCGTATTGTATATTATTGTTGTAATATATTTCGGTATAAAAAAGTATATTCTGTTTTTTTTTTGGTACTGTATCATTACTGGAGAACAAAATAGGATGTAGTTTTATTGTGCCCGAAACATATCTACCTCATATTTCTATGGGATGTCGGAAACGCCAATAAAAAAACAAAGTGCCATTTCTTAGGTTTCATAAAAAAATTGAATATCGTATTCTTACAATAGTGCTTACACGTAGAGATAATAATGTTTCATGTAAGGTTGCTTTAGTTTGAATAATTGAGTTCAAGTTTTTTATTCAACGACGAAGAACAATGGCGGATCTAGAAAATTTTATTTTTGAGAGCATGATGAAGAAGCTATCAAATTTTTTTGTAAGAGAAAGTCGGAACTGCCCAGCGAAAAGTTGTTTGCTTGCCATTAGTCAAGTAATTGGCCAATCAATGATTAATCAATCTGTTGAGTGGGCTCGACAACCCCTCTTGTTTTCGTCTAGATCTGGTGAATTCGAATTGGAACCTATTTGTCTTGGATTGTAGTCGGGTCGACAATCCCTCTTGTCCTCGTCTACATCTAATGAATTCGAATTGGAACTTCATTCAGATATCATCCTGAATGCATCTCTTCACATCAGAAGTATGAGATTTCTATCTTGACATTTCCAAGAAAAAAATTATATAACTTTTGTTTGTTTAATGCTATTAGACTCATTCACCTGTTTTAATTTTGGGAGTTTTAATGAAAAGGACAATTTTAAACTTTGTCTTAACCAAAAGCACTCTAATATTTTTTTTTAATAAAAAGGATAGAAATTTTAATCAAAAGGACAAACTTTACCACAACATGACAAAAAACAAAAAGGCTCACATGTTGGAAGCAAAGCCCAAATGCAAGCTATAATTTTTTTTTCTCAATTTGCCCATGACAGAATCCAAACTTTTTTAGCTCAAATCTGTCACTTTTTAATTACGAAAATGCCATTGAAACTTTCATTATTTATAAATATGCCATTAAATCATTAAAATTCAAAGACCACAAGGGAAAAAAAAATGAAAATTTTTATTTTTATTTTTTATAATCAGCCCAATACTCTTGTTTATAATATATTTGGTTGGGCGCTTCAAAAATTAAAAGGAATTCAACAAATACACATAACTATTTATATACTATGTCAACTATTTCTAAAAGTATGTACCGACTGTTTGGACATTATTTCTGGAAATAGTCACACTATTTCTAGAAATAGTGACATTATTTCTAGAAATGGTGAGCACTATTTCTAGAAATAGTGTCACTATTTCTAGAAACTGTGACTATTTCTAGAAATGATGACCACTATTTCTAGAAATGGTGACCACTATTTCTAGAAACTGTGACTATTTCTAGAAATGGTGACCACTATTTCTAGAAATAGTGTCACTATAGTCACTATCCTCTTGCCCAATTTCCTCATCCTCTGCCGCCCAAACTTGTCGCTCACGGACCACGGCACCAGTTCGTCGTCTAATCCTGTGAAGACATGTATTTTAGAAATATATATATATATATATAAATGTTAATTATAATTTTAGTATTGTGATTAATTTGTTTGAGCTATATATTTATATTTTTTTTTTCCGCTGGTGACTTATTAAAATATTTTATTTAGTATTCATACTCTATGGATTACACAAGTCAGCCCATTTTTTATTTTTTTAGGCCAGCAATGTGAATTATAGCCCAATTCTATTCCAATAGTTTAGCCCAACCGTTTTGACCATCATGACCGGCACAAGCTTTTCATGTATCTTCCAAGTTCTTCTTGAAAGTATGACACTGCTAATTAAAGTCCAGCACACCCAGCTTGCTAGCTGTCAACTTCTCATTCATTTTAATTAGATGGAGTTGGGATTTCTTCCTCATGTCGACAACTCCTGCTTTGAAATGCCGACCTTTCCTTAAAGTACTCGCTGGCTATTTCTATTTCATCTGTATCTAATAGCCAAACCCTTTGGGTCTCCTGATATATGTTGATCATGTTCTTCGTTTCATCTTCTTTATTCTCAAACAGCCAAAACTCGTCAGACCTGTTCAGTGTACCAAAACTCCATCTTCTGTAGCTCAAATCGAAAAGTGTTATTCACGAAAGTTGTTTGTCTGTTCGAGTACTATAACATATCCGAAATTCAAGTCAATCCGATCACTACAGCTTCAGAAAATCAGGTATGAACAGAGACTGTTCGTCACCTCTCATCTGTTTGTCTGATTTCATTTTTTAGCATGCTTAAATTGATTCCGATATCCATTATTTTCATGATTCTTAATGTAAATTTGTTTGGTCTCGTATTTGTGTACTGTTGTGTTGAAAAGATTTCTTGTAATTAAATCCAGAGGTGGGGGCGCCGATGACGGTGGGCAGGGATCAAATCGGCCACCGGCGGAGAGATCGAAGGGGAAAATGAAGCGGACCCAATGATAAGCCCATCGAATCGATTTGCTTCTTCGTCCTTACCCGTGTGTTGCTGTTCGGAGTTGGACCGATGGTGGTGGTTTTCCTCCCAGTCGGCGTCAGAGGCGTCGATGAATTCCCAGTGTGAGAGACCCAAGAGTTCTTCTCTGTCTTCGATTTCCAAGAACTCGAATTCTAGGTCCATGGAGTTTGCCCTTGAAATTCTAGGTCTATGTCCAAGAACTTGGTCATCGGAGATGACCACTGTTGCTCGGGGACGACAAAAGGTCTAGTCTAGGTGTCAGGGGTAAAATCGGAAACTCCGTAAACTACTTTGCTTGGGCTAGCCTTATTTGGGCTGATTTAATGTTGGCCTTGCCTTAACCATTAAACAAAAGTTATTAAGGTGGTTTTGGTTAAGTTTCAAAACTTTTATGTCCTTTTTATTAGTTTTCCCAAAATAAAATTGAACGCACAACTTCGAGTGCATGGAGATATACTCTTAACTAACTGAATTGCACGCACCTTGCAATATTTCTTTCAACTTCAAAGGAAAAACACCATCAAACGAAGAGCTAGTTGGTGGTAACTTGTAAAGAACTTTACAAATCTACAAGCTCCCACTTACCAAATTTAGGGATTTCCCCTGGTGCGGACTTAAAGAATGGAATAGAGAAATGCATGTTAAATATACCGGCAGTTTTAGTGGCGAGTTTAGGTTAGAGTTTGTTTCTCGTTGCGGGTTTGAAATTTTTGTGTTGCGATGCCCTGGTCAAATGAACCACTCGGTTACTTTCTCTACTGCGGCTACTTCAGTGGCTACTGACAAGGTGTTTGTGGCGGCGGTGGCAACGCTCTGCCATTACCAGACAAGAATTAGGGTTTTGCTTACTGTTTGCACTTTTCTCTATTGGACTTGTCTAGCTTTTTCAATTTGTTGTGGGTTTTTTGCATATCTATTTATTGGGCTGGTTGGCTATACCCAATTGTAGTACTTTATTTTGTTTAAGGGTTTTTATCGCCATTGGTCCCTGAAATTGGACCTTCCAATCAAAACAATCTCTGAAGTTGAAAATCCATCAATTTGGTCCCTGAAATTGGGTATTGCAAATCAATTTGGTCATTCTGTTATATTTCCGTCAATTTTTCTATTATGTGCTAACGTGGCACACAAGTGAGTCCCACCTATCCAATTATATAGTGCCACGTGGATTAACCATTAAAAAAATTTGAAAACATTGTTTTATATGGTGCCAAATATTTTAAAAACAGTTTTTTATTTTTTTTATGGTTAATCCACGTGGCGCCATATAACTAGATATGTGAGACTCACTTGTGTGTCACGTCAGCACATAACAAAAAAATTGATGGAAATGTAATGGAATGACCAAATTAATTTATGAGACCCAATTTCAGAGACCATTTTGATTGGAAAGTCTAATTTCGGGAATTAACCGTGATAAAAACCCTTTGTTTAATGAATGAGGCCCTTTCGAACAAAAAAAATATAGGGATTTCCATTTGCAAATGGATTTAAAACGTCATCGTTATGGGACCCCCTAGGGGACGTAATATGTATACTGTGAATTTTGTTTGTTTTCCTCCACTACTATCATTGCCCATCATTTGCAATATTGAAGATCAAAGTGTTCATAAAAAGATGAAAGCTTTTTCCAATTGGAATATCTTCCCATCCACATGTTCCATAAAAGAAGTAGTGATTCATCAACCTAAAAAGAAATAATAATAATAATAATGATAATAATTATCTATCTTTCTTTATAAAAGCCAAGTTATGATTCATTGAATATAAACCGCAGTCCGTAAAGTTGTTTCAAATTAATTATGTTTTTTTATACTCCGTATTTATCATCTTGCACTCACCATCAACCGCCACATCATGTAATTTATAAATATGGTCTAAAACAATAATCACCCTACTATTTTCCATAAATAAATAAAGAATCAATGAACATAAACAAGTAAGGGAGTGCAGAGAACCGAAATAAGAATAAAAAAATGATTTCCTTTCAATTATTTTTCTCGTCAATTCTTTATTTATTATATGTTTTCCTATCTTTATTCAACATAAATTCTCCAATGCAGGACAAATCTTGCAAAATTACAAGAGCCAATTGACCGACCGTATTGTGCCGATCGGCCAACTATCCCGTTGGAACAAAACATTTTACCAGGAGGTTATAAGTTAGTTATCTTTTCATTTATTACTGTGAGAAACGGGGCAGGGGACAGCTCATGACTAATAAGACCATAACTCTCACCAAGATGGCCAATATTCAAACCCTGTGAGTAGGCTATAATATTCGCAAACATTGAATGCTTACACCGATCTCACCATTAAAATGAGGGAGGAGAGAGGAGAGAGGGGGGAAAGGAGAGTGAGATCGGTGTGAGCATTCAATGCTTGCGAGCACTGTAGCCAATCCCCAAACTCTGTTGCCAAGTGTAATTTAACAAGCAAAACAAAGGAAAGAGATTCGAGGGACACGTGTGAGCCACAGACTCCCCCAATTATAGGCCACCAATGAATCTCCACCAATTCTGCAGCGAGTGAACCTTTTTTTAGGGGTTTTTTAGACTTATATGTGTGGTCGTTTTTGGGCTTTTTTGTGTGAGTAGCTTTTAGACCGAAGCACATTGTATGTAATTTTTTATTTTGAGTGTAAACGAAAACCTTTACTCATGCGTTAAATGCATAAGTGGCGTCCCGTATGTACCCTATCCCATTTATGAAGCGGTTGTTTCAGCTACACCTGCGGAGTCTTTGTACAATGTCCATGATTTTGTCTCGCACTAAAACTTAAAAACCAAACTCTTTAGGTCTGAGCCGCCCAAACTTGAGGGCAAGGGACAAATTAAACCCACCCTTATGTCAGAAAAAGAAGTTCTGCAATTTTTTGCATGTTGAGCATTGACTGATTCGATGGTTGTCCAACTAGTAATTCTCAACATGGTGGAATTATGGACGTTAGATGATCAAATCATGTGCTTATCCACTCAAGTTGGGGAAGACACTCGGATATACCGAGAATATATCTGCCTCTTCCTATATCTCTCATCATGTGACACGGGACAATTAAGAACCTATATCTCTCATCATGTGACACGAGACAGTCAAGAACGAGGCTGACATAGGAAACTGAGGGTATGTTTTTCCGAGGACAGCCAAGAATCTCCCCAACTTCGGGCTCCAACTGTGACACTTGACAGCAAGACAGACATACTAAACTCACACATCAGTCCTCATGAAAATTTTCATTTGAAGATCCATTCTTTTTCCATATGATTCTCCTTCAAGCAGAAGAATTTTGACAGTACTCAGTAGTCTACGCTATCATCAGAATTTTGCACATAAAGTTGTCAATATATGTTAATGCTATCTTTTTTCCCGCAGGCGCGCGCGCGTGTGCGAGTGTGTGTGTTAAGTTATCTGGAAGTGGCGTGACATTCTCAAGCTCAATTTTTCAAGAAAGAACTAGTCTACTTATTCTTGAAAAATTAGATGTGCCACAAAATCCACTATGAGGAGCATACAAACTGTCACCTTTTTCTTTCCGACATAGTTCTCACGCGTTGCAAAACACGAACAAACTCATAAAACAAGGAGAAGTCAAAACCTGGGACAAAGTCACTCTGTGGAGGAAGCTTAGAAATTGAGTCACTGCACGGCTGCTGACAAATAATGAAATCAAAACTACCGAATTTCCTCATCAAATTTTCAAGCTTGTTGCTTGTCAACTTTTGAACATCTTCGATCTGATCCAACTGCCCAGTTTGTCTAGTTGCCTCCCACCACCTTCTTAGGATCTTCCTCTTTGTTGCACAAGTTTCTACAGATACAACTCCTTTCAATCTAATGCCAAGCCGGTGTAAAGCAACTTCAACCCCACCTATTCCACTGAAAACTGAGAATACTGTTAATCCTTCTGGGTACATCGATTTCAGCGCAGAGAGATGATAACCCAAAGTATCTGTCTGAAAGCAATATTTGAGTGAGAGAAGCCTTTCTACTAAACTGCTCTCGGCCACTTGAGTGTGACTAGATGGGTAGCCTAGGATGCGCTCTAAATATTCTGGCTCTACAAGGCCCAATTTGTGTTGTCCAACCCACACAAGATTAGATGAGCGGCAATGATGAAGGATGTCCCTCTGTTGCTCAGGAGAGGGCAGTCCATGAGAATTCGAAAGCATCCTTCCAAGCCTATCACAAAGATGAGATATCCCACTGGTTTCAGAACTGATGCACATCACTTGCTTCCTTGTATCCCACGAAGGCCACCATTTCTTTGTATGTGGCATTGCATCCTCAATGGTCATTGGTGACTCAGGAAGGATGCGAAACCTATTCTCGGTGGGGAGATTGTGTACATAACCTTCCCTTCTACTCAAGGCCGAGAAGAATTGAGTATTCACATATTCAGGCTCAAGGCCATACAAGAACTGAGAAATTTTTGCCCAGGAATCATATGCTAAACTCACAATATTTCCATAAAAGAAATATGGAGGTTTAGCCACCATTTGATTCACACTCTTACCAGGATTGTTGTTGAAAAGTTTCGGAATTCCAACTTTGCCAGTTTCAGGGTCAACTTTTTCTTCCATCCATGTTGGGTCAAGGAAAGAGTTTGAATTATCGACATACTCTTGTTTTGGCCTTTTCCCTCTACGTTTTTCTTCAAAAGCTGCCTGTCTGGAAGACCTGAACTGAGGAACAGTATTCGGAACAACATTTGAATCATCACTAGTAAACTCTTGCTTAGGCCTCTTCCCTAAGGAATTGTTTGCTAATATACCACCCCTTGATTGAGAAGCTGTATGTGGATAGAATTCCTCGTTTTCAACTTTAACTGAATCATACGATCCTGTAGCAAAAAATCTGGAACCTGTTGCACTGCGTGAAGGGGCTGAGTACTGTGCCAGATATATTGTTCCAAACATTAGTAAACCAACCTAAATGATGAATGATAAAGACTATACATTTTCAGAAATAAGCATGTTATGAGAGAAGCAAACAAGTAATGAACATAGCCTTAGCGATGAAAACATATATTTTAACTTCTGACTTGTAAGAATAAATGAACAGAGATCCATAAAACATGCAGGAGATAATGCATATGCACTTCAACAAGGAGAACCAAAAACAGGTCCTCTAGGGCCATTTATTTTTAAAATAAATATATCTTTAGTTGACGATAAAAGACTAGGATTAGGTTAAGCTTGTCAACACAAACTGGCATATCTCTCATATACATAATGTCATAAGTATATAATTTCACATTAGAATGAACCACTTGCAGTGCCACTTTGATAGCAAAAAGCACTATCAAAATTTTATTTGGAATATAAGAAGCTAAATAATTATCCACACACAGCATGTCGGCACTTGAAAAGTCATTAAATGATTATAAGAATGCATCCCGACCTTAGTTTCTTCATAATAGTTTCCAGAAACTTGATATTTAATGACCGAGTCCGCAAGTTCTGAAATTGGAGCTCCTGAACCTGAAACAGCAAATGACTGTTAAACAAGATTCAGTAATAAGCTAACAAAATTGTATCACCCTGCATAGCAACAAGATGAAATTAATCATGTTGTAGTCACAAGTGATTCATTCCCTTCAAATTCCAGTAGACAACATCTAACAATTCACATTTCAAATAAATTTGTTGTATTGAACAGAACTTGGTTGTAATGTCACCACTAATGATTCTTTTTAGGGTTACAAGTTACCGTGCCCATCTGAAAATATTATTACATTTAAAGTAAAATGCAACCAATTTATGTTCTTTCTTTCCAGGTCTAGTGGAGCAAATTATATAAAAGACTCACCAAACTTTTCAATTGCCCAAGAGACTTGATTCTCAGTGAAACCCATTTCAAGCAGACGGAGCGACTTCTCCATGGTCCCATATAATTTTTCATCATTAGCATCCTGTGAATCAGAAGGTTCGATTATAAAACAATACACTGCCAAATCACACAACTCAGACACTTGGTGAAATAGCTACTAGACAACACGGCAACTATGTAATGCATGTTCCAGAGACGTTTTTGCAAACTTGTTGCTTAAAAAAAGAACATTTAATGAGATAAGAGAAAAATCCTGCCCTAGACCATTGTCATTTGACAGGTACTTAAATCTCCTTTCTCACCGTAAAGACTTCTGTATGATTGCTTAAGTTGGGGGTGATGAGTTCAAAGTGAAAGGTAAATTTTGTTTTCAGTAATCTCTTATTTAAAAGTAAACTATAAACATACAGACCTTGTTTAGAAGTAGGACAGGAGAAAATGAAATTCCAGAAAACCCAATGAAGCACATGGAAAAGAATGCAACATATTTTAAGAGACTATAGACAGATAAAACACAATAATGTCCAATTATGCATTTCCATAAAGTGGCATGGAAAAAAAAACATAAGCTACATGGAAAAGTTAAATTATCTGATATGTTATTATCGTGGTTTTCATCTGAAATGTTATTATTACCATTTTGGCATCCAAAGTCACCAAAAAAATTGATAGATGTATTGATGCCATGTTTATTATTTAGTGTCCAATGGGATTAGCGAGCAAGGTTCAACATTCCACGAACTTTATGTGTCATGCATATGCATTAGTTTTTTCTTTTCCCAAAAGACTTGAAGCATATGTTGGACAAGTATCGCACAAATATAATTTAATCAAAACATGTCATCAAATGGATAACAATTTAATCAATCAAGGATCTAATTGTAGACCTCGTTTTTTTCTTCACCACCATGAGTTGTATCATCTATATCATTTTCGAGTTTGACCGCTGTCTGAGCAGCAAATATAAAATCCACCAAGTCATTAATTGAAGCGTCTTCACCTGATACGGAGCACAACGAGGTTAACCGACCTATATTGAAATATTGAACATACTATTGTAGGAAATTTTAAATAGCAGGATTAAAAAGAGATAAAAGCCAAGGTGGAATATTGTAATCCAAGCAATACTGATTCTTTTTTAAAGAATTTATGCACGTATTAGACAAGTTTGACAAACAAGAATATGAAATGAATTGTGCCAAAGCTTTCCTAATTGTGTGTTAAACTCATAAGATAAATATTCACCATTCACATGCTCAAAAAAATTCAAGACCCATATGTGAGGATGTGAAGGTAAAAGAGTCCCACATCGGTGAAAGGAGAAACCTTGCAAGGGCTTATAAGAAGTTGGGCTACTCCCCATATTGCCAATTGGTTTTATGGTAAAACCTCAACTTTCTTCACCATACAGAGTTTAAAGATATTTCTACTTTAAAAAAGCTTTCTTATCTTATGTATTCAAGTTCCAATAATGTAAATTTGTAGAGTTCTTCCCCTGGTTCAACATATGTGAAACTGTTAACAGTAACAGCCCAAATCGGAATATGCTTCATTCCATACCTAGATCCTTAATCCAATTCCACAAGAATGTATTCATTTATGTCTCGTTGAGGAGCCTAAAACCAAACACATTGGGACTATCTACGTAACACATAGAAAACTTATGGAAAGTACGTGGAATTGCAGATTAGTCATGAGAGCAAAAACTGTCAACCAGTGAGTGCTCCCTATTTTTTCTTTTCAATATAAAAAGCCAATACAAGTCAAACATTTTCATAAATTTAGAATTTCAACCTACCAAGCTTATCAATTGCAAACTCCACTTCGTTTGGAGAAAAATTCATCATCAGTAAGGATGCCCTTTTTTCCTCATTAAGTTCGTCTGGCAAATCAGGCTCCTGCCAAAAGTTAAGCCTTAGCATGTGCAAATTAAGACAAACAAATCACATGAAAAAAGAAAATATCATAATAATATGCTGCTCCTTTTATCTTCATCGCGACAAGAGAGGCGACTTATTTGCTGTATTAGAAAATTTCCAAATAAATTAAGCTTGCTATGTCTTAAGCATCATACAGCACTTGTCACCGAACCTCATAATCCAGTTTCAGTCACACTACTGGCAGCAGTCACTAACATAGTTACCAATGACTTGCAAAGATCAATCACAAAGTGTATCCTGGGTTCGTAAAGGATAGATTCAGAAAACAAGATCACAGCAGTTTTCACAGGTTACCTCTTTTGGTTCAGCAATATTAGGGATCTCCGGAGGACTGCTTACATCCTTGTCATCAAATAAGCTATCCAGAGAATCTGATGATCCAGAATCTGACTTTCGGGAATCCTATTCATTCCAAAACAGGTTGACTATAAGCATTCTAAATTCCTTGGTAAATACCTGACATACACTTAATAATTGAAAACCCAGTGATAAATTCACCGGCCCACCCACATGCAAATTATCAAGAGACAGTGAGATGGTTGCACCAATGCTAGGATGTTCTCTTCAGTATTTCAAATTGAACTAACAAATGATTTTGGGAAAACCATTCAACTAAAAAACATATACAATAGGAACATCAACAAAAAATATGTCACTTACTGGATACGACAAAAGTGTCTCCAATAACAACTCTGCGTCGCCTTCACCTAGATTTGAAGAAAAATACCCAATCATCAAAATTTCAGAGGACAAAAACATTATCAGATTGCGCGAGCCAATATAGATATGCAGATAATGATAATAACACACTGAGTGCATTAAATGGGGTCCATCAAGACTCTGGGTGTACGAACGTGCGTGTGAGCATGCATTCAGCCCAGGTTCAGTGTTGTTTACTTCTAATATTCTAAATCTACAATGCCACTGGTAACCCCACCAACCCTCACCCACATTTAGTAAGATAAAATAGAATAGAGTTCACAGTTTGGCATGACCTACCCTTTTCTTCAATCACTTTGTCCACAAGTGATGGGGAAAATCCCATTCCAATCAAATCAGATCTCAAATTGCTACCCGATGAACTGGCAACATTGTTCTGGAATTGCAAGGGAAGAAAGAAAAAACAAAGTAAGAGAATAACAATCATTATATAACTTATTTCATACATCATTTCTCAGCCAGTTTCAAAATTCTACACAATTGACTTAGTATGACTCGATATATCATATATGGTGAAATTTCTTCATATGAGAACTCGCAAAAGTATTCATAAAACGGTGTACATACCCCGAAATGCCCTGAAAATGTAGTCTCTGGAGGCAACTCATAATCCAATCTCTCTTCTTTAGGCACAATTGCCTTCTCATATTCTTGTTCTGCGGAACTTTTTTTGTTTGAGTAATTTGTCATATTGACCTATAGAGTAGAAACAGAGCACATAAATACACAGATGACATTCAACCATCTCCAAAGGATAATGTAGAGCCAGCACATACGCATACCTCTTCCGAAATGAAACAGATACAGGAAAGATAGAAAAGATGAGTTTACAATCGACAACAAACTGCATAAGCTAGGCTGCCAGTCACCCTCTGCAAGGAAACAACCGTCAAGTTTAGATCTTTCAATGGGGAGTGAACAACAAATAACTTGTTGATCCGTAAGGTCACCATTCAGCAATATCTAGTTGATTATAAAGTGCGGCGAATCGTTGTCTGCATTATACTAGTAAGCTAAAAACCGTGAAATCTATATATCTAACCGGTCAGCCCCTTTTGTACTTTCGCATGAATCACATAACACGGCAACGATGTACCTGTAACGAACCCTAGCAAAAGCAATCGAGCGCATGAAGCCATGCATTATATTTCTTACATAATAATAAAGTGCTACATTTGCAAACATACCAAATGCTCTCAATGTGCAATTATGGAATAGAATAATATCAATAATCCCCATTAGCAAGGTAGATAATTAAGCTAAACTAAAATTCACATACCTAATCACCAAATTAGTCATGCAAATTCATACAATTAATGCGCTTAATAATTTAACACAAAAAATTCTTACTTTCCTCCATTTTCTTAGCAACCAAACAGACCCAAAAACAGATGCAATTACACCACAACGTTAACGAACAAAGAAGGAAACAAATTACAAAAAAATAAAAATCTAGAAGAGACGTTATAATCTTCAGCTACAATAATTTGAGCTGAATGAAAGAAGGAAGCGCGAGTGCACACGCCGTTCGGTGGTCCGGGACGTACCTGATCGGAAATTTCAACGGCAGGAGAGGAGCGGAGTCCAGGCGGCCGATGCAGCGGCGCGTCGACTGCACTCACTTCCGCGGGAGTAAGGTTCGTTGGGAAACGAATTGAGAGCTGCGAGAATCGCATAGAACAACTGAATCACTGACTTTGTTGACTACGGTCTATGGGCTCTGTACTCTTTAGAGGTCACGGCGTCACTGACTGCCGTTAAAGTCTCTGCTTTTAAAAAAAGAGGGGTCACGGGCTTCCGTGCGTTTACTGACTGTGTTGGTGGTGGGCCATGCGGCCCGGGAAAGTGAGCATGACTGCCACGTGTCGTGATCAGGATGCCACCCCTTTCATCCGCTGATTTATCTGGAGAATTGTTATTCACCCACCGACTGACTGCTTGTCGCACTCCACATCGGTTAAATTTCATGTGAGTTGAAATAATCAAGAAATTGTACTTATTATTTAATGGTCTAGTTATTTAATGGTTTCAGATTAATTTATTGTAGATTTAAATAAATTTTAAATTATTTAACAGTATGTATCATTAAATGATATGTATTATTAAAATTTGACCCGCATTGTATTACCACTTTCATTTTTAAAATTTTCCACTTTCAACAAATTTTGATGAGAGAGTGTTTAGCTCTTTAAGGTTGAGGAAGTGTTCTTTCTCAAAATATTTAGTGGCTTATTTATAAAATTTTGAACCCATTCGTTACAGAAGTTTAGTTCAAACTGAACTAATTTTAGAGACTAAGCTGGACTGTTTTGGCTTGAATTAAGAGTCAGTTTGGGGCTGATGTGCTTTTAAAAAAAAAATTGCTTATAAAAGCAACTTTTGTATTGCTTTTAAAAGTTGTTTAAATGCCATAACTTTTAAAATAAACAGTATATTTTATTTTTACCAACACTTTTTATCTACTTAACTTTAAAGTGAAGCAATTTTTAGTAAAAAAAACAATATCGAATGAGGCCTAAGTAGGAAAAGAATTATGAAATGTTTGATACAGTGCCGGATTAAGGAACAAACTAAAATATTTTTGAAATCCAAATTTTTTTTTATCACTTTTTTTCATTTAAAAACATATTGATTGTTAACCCTCCATTAATTTCTCATTCTCCTTCCATTACTTTCTAGGACCGACTTTTTTTTTTAAAAACATTTTGGCCATCTCTCTCTCTCTCTCAAACTCCATATACGCTGCAAATCTCCACCACCAGCAACAATTTGTTGGTTTTATCCTTAATTAGCAGGTAGACCCATATGCAATCAGTAACACAAGTAAACCCTCTAGTGAGGTGCGGAGAAGGCGCTAGTCTAGGCGAGTCTCGTTTAACTTAGTCTTTTGTCCAACCAAACATGAGATTATAGTCTCACCTAGTCTAGTCCCCCTTAAGGAGCTCTAACAAATGGAGCCTTAATGTTTACCGTTCACATTATAAATCACTTTGTAAAGATCATATCTGCAAAAAATCAATTAAAACTAATATCGTTTGGTCAATCAATTGTAGTAAATAGATAGATAGTTCGTAATGATTTTATCGAATTCGTCCATCTGTTTTTATACAATTCAATACTTCAACGATCTTAGTTTTAATTGATTTTTTGTAGAGATGATTTTTATAGAGTAATTTATAATATGAACGGTTCTAATCATAAACACGAAATTTTGTGAATAAGCCATGAAGTATTTTAAAAAGAAATCTTTTAGAAGTCAAGTCTCTCTGTTTTCTCTTGATAAAAGTATTTCGCTGATGTTTCATTTGAGAGTTTGTTGTATAGGATTGACCTGATTAGTGCTACAATTTTTTTATGGGCATTAGGAATTAGATGAAACGTGAGAGAACATGACGGCGAATTCTCCATATATATAATACTTCTGGGAAAATTGACAGCAGAGCAGAGATTCAATGGGAAAATGGGCAAAATTTTCACTCCATTTTCTCAAATTTCCCTCGTACTTCTCCTTCCTTTTCACTTTCACCTTACCCATTTTTTCTTAATACAAGCCATATTACTATTTTAATTTACACTGGGAGAGGAGGAGAATTTGAATCTGCAACGCAATAAAATTAAGAAAAAATACCCAAACTGCTAGGGCAAACCACCTCTTGCTTCACCTTCCCCTTCGATTTTTCCCTAATCCCAGAACTCATGTTTTTTTAATTGAGTGGTTCACTTCCACAGGTTTTCAGAAAGAAGAAATGAGAAGAAAGAAATGTTAATAAGAAAAATATGATGAGATCAGTGAAAACAGCAAAAAATCCTTAATACTCCGTAGTATTCAATACTACTAAAAATGGACAGCTAAGATTAGAACATAGTGATGTAAGATTAAAAGATCTGCCTATTTTATTAGAAAAAAAACCCGTAACATTCAAAGCTACGGAATACTAAGGCGCCACACTCCATAAAATTAATAGGACTGCCTGATGAGCAAGTTTGGAGTGGTATCACTATCAGGTTACATGAAAATCTAAAAGTAGAAGCCATCAACTGCAACTGCATATCAAGTTTGGTATCAATCCAAACGCCAAAAATAACAGTGCGGTGTGCGGAAAGAGAAAAGAGGTACATTCACTATTTACTATACCTCGTGCACCTATTCAATCCAAATGCCAGAAATAAAGAGTGAGAAAAGAGAAGAGGGTGCAAAAACCACTCGTACATAAAAAGAACCAAACTGAACAAGGGAGACAAATACCACTTTAATCTCAAGGACTTACAGATAATGTTAATTGCTAATAACAGAGAATTCTTTTGTATCTTGATTTCTTGAATTTATATCAAACTGTAATTTCCACCTGATTCGAGCAACAAACCCCCCTAATAAATCCAGGATGTAACTAAAAAGTATGGACCAGAAAACAACCGGAGCAAAATAACTGAATGAAAGGGGGTTAAAAACAACAAAAGAGGCAACATCAGAGTGAGTATTGCATAATTTTACCATTTGCCTGTAACCATGACCTGAGTATCATAAACCCGGGATTTGATGAACCCGCCGACAAAGCAAAATATCGCTGATAAAAGGAAACTGTGAATGACTTCCGAATCATTTCTGTTGAGGTTGAGCTGCCTTTTTGATAATAGACCCACCCTTCTCTATCTGTAACGCTCTAGGATCCAGAGGGATTGTTCCAACTGTTAAATTGCCCAAGGATTCAGCATATCCATTAACTCTAACGGGCATCGAGCCTACAGTGACAACATCGACCTTTCCGGTGTTGGTAACAGCAGCAGCTGAAGATTTTGATCCTGCCTGCTTTGGATTAATAGTGAGGGAACCAATTTTTAAGGTAGACGCGACATCATCTTTTGCTTCAGTTGCCTTCCGCTCAACATTTTCATTCTTGATACTCGCGTTGATCGCACTTAGGTTAGAGGAAACCTGCTCAGGAGTAGAGACCAAAGTCTTTTTCGAGTTGTTTGCATCATCATTAAGTTTGGTGACTTTTTCTTCCTTAATACCAGGCAGCTCACCCACAGGGTTGTGCATCTTGCGGGGAGGACCCAGCCCAGTTACTATAAATGGACTTTCAAAGCTTCTAAGAAGTAACCTGCCTCTCTCTTCCTGCATGATTTTCTGACGGTCTTCATAGTACATAAAGTCATCAAGTAAAGATGTCTTCAATGTGTGATTCTTGAATATTTTCAGCATCTCCAAGCCTTTCTTATACATGATCTGCACAGTATACAAAAGTAATTAACAACCAACCTAAGAAATCATACTCGAGGAGATAGAGACAGTAACAATACAAATCCACTTTTACATGATGACGAGGAACCCACTCTGCTAAATTCAAAATAGATTTGCATAGCACATACGCTTAGACCCTTGATATCAATTAAAAGCCATGAGTTTACTTGTAGTTGGTGCCCACAACCATTTAACTGTTCTGCCCGGTCCAGCAGTGTGGGTTCCAATCTCCAAGTCACAATAGAAGATTTAGTCAAGGTAATACAGGGAAAAAATAATCTAGATTACCTCTTGTGTATCCCTGCTATTAGTCACCGGCTTGTTTTCATTGTTCTCCAATACAATGTGCCTGAAACTGGTATTTGGCACATCCTTAATGATGTGCCACTTAACAGGGAAGCTCCCACTCCATTTATCTTGCTGCCAAAAGTCCATATCCTTGTTAAAGTCAACCGGGCCACCCATCTCCGCTACGCCACAGAATTGACCACTTGCATTAACCTGTGCATAGACAATTCAATATCAGCATAACACAATGAATCACTAAAAACCCTGTTTCAGATGGTTTAGAAATGATAATCGATAAGGCTGTAAAATTATCAACAGGTATGATAGAACTTACAGAAAAGAAAAGGAAGATGGGACAGCCTCTATGTTTTCCTGCAGCTATTCTTTGGGCATCTTCATAAGCATTATTTAGTTTCTTGTTTCCATGTGGTGTGGACGACCAGACATTGTATTTGACACTCTTGTGAACATCATCCTCGCTGTATGATTTTATTACAAAAAACTTTGCATCCACATAGTCAACTGGCAGATCATCCTTGTTATACTTATCAGTACGGATAATGATGTTTCCCTGTGCATCACAATCTCCTGCCTTCTTTGTATAGGCTTTCACAGCTAGTTGATTTTTTAACCTATTGATTCTAGGACCACAATTCTGCTCACCCAATGCCTCTAGGCCACCATGTACATCATTCAAGGCCCTGCCAACATGGAACTTTGGTCGAAGCTTACCCCCAGCTCCCCTTCCTTGAGCACTAGATCCAAAGTTAGATAAGCCATTACCGACAGGGATTTCCACCTTCAAATGATTAGGCAATACTTTCCCATTTGGAAAGTTATCCATGGCCGAAATTGAGCCGGATGCACTTCTAACCTGTGAATGCATTAGGGAAAAAATCAGAACAGGCTCCGTTCAAAAAGTCCTCAAAAGAACCAGATATCAAGACAGTAACAATTTTGCAGGTGACTAAAGACCATAAACCTGAACAGAGAGCAATACCTGATTAACATGTGATGAGGCTGGGGTTGGAAAACGACCAGAAGAAACTCCTCCATGTGTCACAGCATGCTTGCTTGATCCATGACCTCTTTGACCTTCTGATACCTTTGTCAAGAGATTCATCTGATTTAAAGCAGACTTTGAGGAGTTAGGGAAGCCTCCAGAAGCTGAATTTAAGTTATATTTGACCCCTCTTCCATCGGGTCTATTAACTGATGCTCCATTATCAAACAAGGAGTCAGGTGAACTGTTGGGAATGGCATCTGGTTGAACAACAAAAGGGATATAGGAAGGTGAAGAGACAGAGTTCTGATAAGGGGGGATGGTATACTGTTGGCCATCAACGCCTATCATAGCACCAGGTATGTAAGGATTGTATGGGTTGTATGGAGACTGTGCATATCCATAGCTAGGTGTATAATATACAAAAGGCAAACTTTCATTCTGTGCACCCTGTTAAATAGAAACGGATTATGAGAATTATCACAAACAGTCACTTAAGTACCAAAAGTATGCGCATGTAAGAGAGAGAGAGATCACTAACCGTGTACTGGATATCTGGACCATCAACGCCAAAAATCCTACGCTGGTCCTCCCATTCACTGGGTGATTCAAATCCTGTCCGCATTTATTCAACACAATGCACAAATGAGACAAAACGAACCATCAAATTAATCTACCAAAATAGAAGGGCCACTATATTTACCTGTACAATAATACCCATAGTTTGTGGCAGCAGGATAATACATGCCCTGATCAACAACAAACTCGGGAGCTCCGTCATTGTACATAGCTTCAACTTGTTCAAAGGGAGTTGGAAAATGCAGGTTTTGTTCCATGTTTTGAATCTAAAAGCCAAGACACAAACACTCATCAATTCAGCAAGAAGTTACAAACTGAATTAACCACTCAAGAAAATATCATTGCTCAATCACATGTTGACAGATTACAAAGAACATACCATATAAACCTCATCATTCGCATGTTCGGGAACATTATACATTTCCATTCCAGTACTGACACCCCTACATAATACAATGTTACAGAATGTCAACATTCAGTAGAGTCGAGTTGACAGCGAAAACCCGCTGTTCTATTCAAGGAGTGATAAACAATATGAACTTTTAACAGGAAGCCAGGAAAGTAAAATCCAGAACCATTCTCAAACAAGTAAACTTTATCTACAAAACAATAAGGCACCAGTCGGTACACAAAATTCATTCCGATTATCAAGTGCCAGGACAAATCAAACACTGTACCCAAACAATAGAACAGAAAAAAGGGCTTCTTCTCCACAATCAATCAGAATATCATAAGCAGCGAATGACGCGAATCTTAACAAGCACTCCTCTGTTCAACAAGGAACTAAAACGCAATTTATTTAGGGAGTTGTTAAACTTATTTATTTTAATTTTTGCTTACAGAGAGTAACTGAGGTATGAATTTTCAGCTACTATATGGCAATCATATAAAAAATTAACATGTTCCAATCAATACCAAATAAAATTAGATCTGATTAATCGTAAAAGCAGACACCAAAACCTAATCAACGCGAAAATTCAACTTCCAAATCCCGCAAATTCAATAATTCTAACAAAAATACTAGGAATTTATTTTTCGAAAAAAATGAAATTATATCCCTACTCTCAGACTACCTTCTAATGCTCAAAAATTCGCACACAGCCTGTAAACACAGCGAAAAACAGAAGAGAGGGACGAAACTGCAAGGAGACTATAAATTTGAGCTCGGGGAAAACACAGTACCTGAATGTCTAAGCAAGGATGTAAACGAAAAGGAAGAGAAAAGCTTGAGGAGTGAGGGGAATTACCAAGAAATAAGCTGAATCAATCCATGGTTGACCTAGAAAGTTCTAGGAGGCGGGAATCGAATAATTTGCAGAGGGTAGAGGGGCTTTTCTGCAACATTATATATATATATATTATATACATATATATATATATATATGTGTGTGTGTGTGGGCGAAGCAGACGCGCTTAAGAAACCCTAACCATGAGGAAGAAGGAAAGAAGAGAGAGAGAGGGACTTGGGAAAGAAGGCGGTTTTGGTGTGTGAACGTGTGTAATATAGAGAGAGCGAAAGAGATTACCGCAATACGCTGCGTTTCGATTGGGAAACTTTTTCAATTTCGCGGTTTTGGAAATTGTCGAGATTGCCCCTGAGCGGCAATGGGAAAAACTCGGAGACCGCCACGGGGAAAATGCGTAGCGGGAAAGTGGTGAATTTTGTCTGGTCCGCTAAAAAACGAAACGACGTCGTGAAGGGAAGAGCGATGGTATCCTCACTGCCTGTGCCTGTGATTTGCTCTCAAAAGATGGTCCAATCCGGTTTTCACAGATGTGCCTACACAGCTATCGATGCGAGTGGCGGGTGCAATTTTCTTTTATTTCTTTGCCTTTTTTTTTTTTTGGAGGCGCGGGCGCAAAAATAAAAAGGCTAAAAAAACTTCCACTTTTTTTTTTAAAACCTACTTTTCAAATTAGTTGAGCATTTTCAATAGTATTGGCAATTAAAATAATTTAAAATAATTTGACGGAGTATGTTGTCTATTCAATTATTTTATAAAAAAATTTTGTCACAATAGATTAGACAAATCAAGTATGTAAAATTATCTTTTATTATTATTTTTTATCTATATCATTTACATTTACTTTTTAATTTTGTCATATTTCTACACATAAAACTTTTATTATAAAAAAAATGTGGGACCCAATTTGCATGCTCATGGTATTATAGATAACATTGTCTACTTTGGAAGAGTAGGCAAAATTTTGCAAACTCAATTGTCTATACACTTAGAACTAATTTTTACCTATGTGACTCATTAAAATGGATTTGTCTACTCAATTGCTCACACAGATGCTCTTAGAGTTTTCTATCCTCCCAAAATTATAGTTTCTATTTACAAAAATTAAACCCTTTATGGGATCGAGTCCTGCCAAAATTATGTATTTTTGTGGTTGACCTTATATTCTTGGTGTGCTTTTTTTGCATGTGGAAGATTTTCTTTAAGACAACACTTTTCAACTTTAAAATATTGCTTATACAACGATATTGGAATATTCCAAATTTGAGTTCATTTACATAATTAGTTAATTATAATAATTGATATGACCCGTCCCAGAAAATAATAGTATTTTATTCTCGAAAGTGAGAAATGGCAAAAATGCCCCTGGTTGGGTAATGGTTGACTTTTGGTTGACTTCCGTGTCGTAACACGTACGACCCTTTGCTTAGTGTTTTCTTGTTGTACTCGTCGTTACGAGCACGTGGACGTGAACGAGACGAAATTTGGAGTTTGAACGAATGTTTTACGGGACGTTAATTTTATCGACGTTCCCGTAATTTTATTTGTATTTTTGTATTCAGGCTTTGGGCTCAGTGAGCCCATTCCTATCTCTGTCTTCTCCCTCATTCTCTCTCACTTTGTCTCACTGTGTCTCACTCTCCCTCTCTCCCATCTTTCTTCCCCGAGAGCCAAACTCGATGGCTTTCCCCGGCAACCATCACCATAATCATTTTGACTCATCATCATCATATCCAAAGCAACCCAGCAACCCAAACTTCAGCTTTGCAACCCAGAAGCCTCGGACCTGGTTTTCCCAAAAACTCCGACGAAACCTTGAAAATTTCCTACGAGCTTTCCCGGTGAAATCGACCTCGATCCTCCTCAATTTGACCATCATTCACCTCCTGGAGATCCCTAGAATCTTACTCGAGCCTTGCATGGAAGAATTGGTACTGGGATCGAGGGTTTAGAATCGACCATGGTTAGGCCATAATTTGGCCTCCAATTAGGTATATTCGTGTTCCTTGACCTCCCAGCTTCATTTTGGTACCTAATTTGTGAAAAATGGTTGTGATTGGACTGAGTTGTGCTTTGTTGAAGATTTTCGGCAAGAAACCCAGACGGCGGCGGCGATGCGGCGCCCGGAAGTTGTAGTGGTCACCGGCGAGCTGACGTCATCAAACCCGGTCCAAACCTGGTTGGACCGGAGAATATTCTAAAGGTATATTCTGTTTCGTTAACTAACGGCGTTAACGGAATATTCTAATGCCGTTAGAATATTCCGTTAACTTTAACGGCGCGTGTCACCGGCAAGTAACCGACTCGTGGCCGCGCGTGGTGTACTTTCACCGGCGCGTGCGGCGGCGCACGACGGCCCAAGGCGGCGTTCTTGGGTTTTCCGACCCTGAAACTCCAAATTTGAGTTTTCCAACTCCGTTTTCTTCGTAGTTTTCAACTAAATTATTATTTGTGGATGTTCTAACTTAGGTTTGACAACCCGTGGAGTACGGAGAGTGTGCAAACAAGCATTTACGGCTACGGTCACTGTGAGTGGGCCTTTTCTTTATAAAATTATATATTATGTGTTTTGAGGAATAGTATTATGCTTATGCTTATGCTTTGAAATGAGATTTACAATTGTTGAAGTGAACCTTGGATTTAATTACTACCTTATATTTGGTTTATTAACTATGTTACTTGATTATAGTATTTCAAGTATTTTAGTATATTATCTGTATTTCGGATACGGAATCCGAGAATACCATTTTAGAAAGTTTTACTACGAGATTTACCTTAGAATCGAAATACCCCATTTTATATATTAGACTTTACCCGTGGCATGTTTTCATACACGCTCAACTAAGAGTGCTTACATAGTGTCCATAGTATTGTCCGGGGCCAGGACCAGCTTCACGTGTATGTTCACATTGCATCGACACGCTCACTTTGGATCCATCGTAGGTGCCAGCCTGTTCTAGTTGCATTGGCATTCTAGAACTTGTTGTGACGCGCTTAGCGCTAGCTTCACGTGTATGTAGTACTTAAGCGTAGATTATTACACCCAGCCTGTTCATGGCAGAATATCTCTGCATGAGCTCATGTGTTTGCACTGCCTACTGAGCGTACCCCAATTTTGTATTGTGATTTATGATACCCGATTTCACTGATGCCACGGAGGCTTATGTTATTATTGGATTTCTCGTATTGATTTCTACGTGTTGTTTTCTGTGATAGATTTTATATCTCTATTTTGTGGCTTTTTACCCGTTTTGGAAAATAAATACTTTTCCGTCCTCAACGGTTTTTCATACTTATTATGTAGTATGATTTTCAGAACTATTATGGGTTTTTACAGCAAGGGGTTAGTACTTTCAGAAAAGAAAAATTTTAGAAAAACTATTGTTTATGGCCCACTCACTCTTCTGTTTTGAGCCCCTCCAGGTTTAGTAGGCTTGGAGTTGTTGACGTCGACTCGTGGTGGCGTACTTCTTCCTCAATGTAAGATTTCCTTTACTAGTAATTGTTATTACTCTAGTATTCAATTCTACCAAACCGTTATTCTTTTATTAATTTCTTTTCGGTTCGCACACCTTCGTGCACTCTGTCAATATTTTAATTCAAACTACTTTAATTTACTCTTTTATCTTCCAAATGGCTTTCGTCACCTCACGAGGTGTCGGCCAACACCCTTGGCTTTTTGGGTGTCCACTTGTACATCCGGGTCGGGGTGTGTCAATAATTATGTATTAAACTCTTTATTTATGTGAGTTGAACTTCAAATTTTGAGATGAATATGTTGACCAAATCGTAGTACTAATGCTTCATAAACCATATTTGATTGTTCATTGTAATGTTGATTGTGTGCACCCATCTTGTTTCAACTTTGTCATACTAGATTAATTTGGATTTAAGAATAATACATTATTAATATGATAAATTTATGTGATTTATAATTTCATTTTTGGTTAAAAAAATTGTGTGATTTATTGATACAGCCCGTCCCGAAAATTTTTAGTATTTTATTCCTGAAAGTGGAAAATGACCAAAATGCCCCTAGTTGGGCAATGGTTGACTTTCGTGTCGTGACTCGTACGACCCATTTCTTAGTATTTTCTTGTTGTACTCATCATTACGAGCGCATGGATGCGAACGGGACGAAATTCGGAGTTCGAACGAAAGTTCTACGGAACGTTAATCTTAACGGCGATCCCGTAATTTTAACTAGAACTATAATTTGTACTGTGGGCCTTGGGCCCAGTGAGCCCATTCCTATCTCTGTACTTCCCATGTTCTCCCTCACTTTCTGTCTGCATCAAACTCTCTCCCACTCTGTCTCACTCTCCCTCTCTTTCCCGTGCCACCCTTCCCCGAGCCAAACCATCAACGTGGTGACCAGTGGCGAAGCCAAGATTTCTCGAGGGGAGGGGCAAAGATGGAGGAGGAGGACTGCCCGGAATATTTGAAGGAAGATGAGGACTATCCGGAATATTTGGAGAAGGATTTAAGCAATGTTTCTTATAATACCTTTCCATTACGCAACTGTATAACGAAAGAAAAACAAATATATCTTAGACTCTTAGTCCTAGAGTAGAAAAACAAAAAATTGTATTCAATAATCAATTAGGGTTTGAAATAAATTAAAATTTTACCTTAATTGGAATTTGTAGTATAATAGTATTCATATGAATAATCTATAATCAACAACCATATAATGTAGAACAAGGCTTCGCTACTGACAATTCAGCAGCCACTCCTACTTATACCCACTCCCGTGTGGACACGTGTTCAAGTTTTGATTTTTTTAATCAAAATTTGGACACGTGTCCACACGGGATTGGGTATTCAGTAGGAGCTCCTGCTGAATTGTCAGCAGCCAAGTTATTTTCTATAATGTATAACCCTATATCCTACATCAATTAAACAAAAATTTGTATTCAATAATCAATTAGGGTTTGAAGTAAATTAAAATTTTACCTTAATTGGAATTTGGAGCAGATGTCCTTAGTGACCAACAACCAACTGAACAAGAAAAGAAAAACAGGGTGGGATTTGGGAAAAAGGGAGTAAAAGTGGGGACTGGGGGTGGGTGGGTAGGTTGGGGACGGGAACTGTGAGATTCTGGGAAAAAGGGGATCAGGGGATGAGGGGGGTGGAATAATAGAAACAGAGATTTTGATGGGGACCAGTGGTCCCCTGTTTTTGTACTTTTTTTTTTCATAACCAAAACGACGCCGTTTTGTAAAATTTTTTTTTAATTTTTTACCATGCCCAAAACGACGTCGTTTTGGCTTGGATTTTAAAAAAAAAAAATCAGAATCGCAGCGCCAACACCGCCTGCGGCGCTGCTCAAATTCCAGCCGAACCAGGTCTCTAGGGGGGTTCAGGGGGCTTGGGGGGCTTCTTTTTCCGGTGAGCGGAGGGGCGACCGCCCCCCTTCGCTCCTACGTAGCTTCGCCAGTGGTGGTGACTTCGCTACCACCCTCTAGTAAGCCAAACCCCCAAACCACCCCTAACTCATCAAACATCAAGCCTGCAACTCAAACTCAAACCCATAACAGTTTTCAGAAAACTCTGGCAAATCTCGAAACTTTCCCGACGAGATTCTTGTCGGATTTGGCCACGATTGGCCTCGTGGTGACCCTCAATCGACTCCTAGTGAGTCCTAGATTAGTTTCCAAGCTTTGTATGCATGGAATTGGTCTGGAAATCGAAGTTGGAATCGGCCACTTTTTATGACGTGGCTTCCTTTCCATTTTCCGGCCATCTTTTGACTTTGAAATAGGTAAATTTAGATTCCTCATTTTCCTAGCTTCATTTTGACATATTACACGTGTGAAATGGTTGAGATTTGAGAAAGATATGAATTTTTGAAGTTTTCCGGCGAATTTCTCAGATTTCGCCCTGCAGACAGTGGCGGCGAGCGGCGGCCAGAAGTTGCAGCGGCGACCTGACGTCAACAAACCCGGCCTTGACGTTATCCAACTCGGTCCTGACGTCAGAAGACTCGGCCCAGATCTGGGTGGGACCGGGAATATTCCAACGGTATATTCTTTTCTCTAACTGACGTCGTTAACGGAATATGCTCTAACGCCGTTAGAATATTCCGTTAAATCCCATAATATTTCGTCAACTTTAACGGCGCGTGTGATGGCGCGTGCCGGTGGCCTCCCCAACCCAGATGTCCAAGTAGACACCCAAAAATTGAGGGTGCTGGCCGACACCTCGTGGGGTGACGAAAGCCATTTGAAAGAATAAAGAGTAATTAAAAGTGATAACAAGGAAATTGAATAAAATAATGATTGAGTACACGGAAGTGTGTGTGAACCGAAAAGAATAATAACAGAATAACTAACTCTACAAAATAGGATTTACTAAGTACCTACAATTACTAATAAAAGATTTCCTACATTGAGGAGGAAATATGCCACCGCCCCTCGACGTCAGGAGTTGCAAAGCCTACTAAACCTGGAGGGGCGCAAAACACAAAAAGGGTGAGTGGGCCAAAAACAATAATTTTTCTAAAACTTTGCTTTTCCAAAAGTACTAACCCTTCGCTGTAAAAACCCGTAATAATTCTGAAAGATCATAGTACATTGTAGGTATGAAAAACAGTGTAAATGTGGAAAGACTGTTATTTTCCAAAACGGGTAAATAACCACAAATTTCAATATAAAATCTTTCACAAAAATCAACACGTAGAAATCAATACAAGAAAACCAATAATAACATAAAGCTCCATGGCATCAGTGAAAACAGGTATATTGTAAAATCACATATAACAACAGCGTATGCTCAGTAGGCAGTGCAAACACACGAGCTCATGCAGAGATATTCTGCCATGAACATGCTGGGTGTAATAATCTATGCCCAAGTACTACATACACGTGAAGCTGGCGCTAAGCGCGTCACAACGAGTTCTAGATGCCAAGGCAACTAGAACAGGCTGGCACCTACTATGGATCCAAAATGAGCCTGTTGGTGCAGTGTGAACATACACGTGAAGCTGGTCCTTGCCCCGGACAATACTATAGACACCGTGTAAGCAATCCTAGTTGAGCATGTATGAAAATATGCCACGGGTAAAGTCTCGTATCATAAAATGGGGTAGTATAAGGTATTTCATTTCTAAAGTAAGTCTCGTAGTAAACCATTCTAAAATGGTATTCCAGATACCGTATATGAAATACCGATAATATGCTAAAACATTTGAACTTCGAATACCAAGTAAGATAATAAGTAAATCCAAGATTCATTTCAAAGCATAAATGTAAATCTCAATTCACAAATATATATAAGATATAATTTTATAAAGAAAGGCCCACTCACAGTGACCATAGCCGTAAATGCTTTCCTTGTACGCTCTTCGTACTCCTCGGGTTGTCACTCCTAAGGTAAAACACCCACAATTAATAATCTAATCGAAAACTATGAAGAAAATGGAGTACGGAACCCAAATTAAAAGTTTCGGTGTCCGAAAACCCAAGTACGCCGCCCTGAGCAGCCGTGCGCCGCCGTGAGGTCCCACGCGCTGTCAGACGCACGCGGTTACATGCGCTGTTAAAGTCGCTCTGTTAACTTTAACGAAATATTCTGGGATTTAACAGAATATTCTAACGGTGTTAGAGAATATTCTGTTAACGGCGTCAGTTAGGGAAAAGAATATACCGTTGGAATATTCCCGATCCAACCAGATCTGGACTGGGTCTGCTGACGTCAGGGCAGGGTTGGCTGACGTCAGGTCGCCGCTACAACTTCCGGCCACCGCTCGCCGGCACTGTCTGCTGGCCGGAATCTGGGAAATTCTCCGAAAAACTTCAAAAATTCATATCTTTCTCAAATCTCAACCATTTCACACGTGTAATATGTCGAAATAAAGCTAGGAAGATGAGGAATCTGAATTTACCTATTTCAAGGTCAAAAGATGGCCGGAAAATGGAAAGGAAGCCACGGCATAAAAAGTGGCCGATTCCAACTTCGATTTCTAGACCAATTCCATGCATGCAAAGCTTGGAAACTAATCTAGGACTCACTAGGAGTCGATTGAGTGTCACCACGAGGCCGATCGTGGCCAAATCCGACAAGAATCTCGTCGGGAAATTTCAAGATTCGCCGGAGTTTTCTGGAAAATGTTCTGGGTTTGAGTTTGAGTTGCAGGCTTGATGTTTGATGAGTTAGGGGTGGTTTGGGGGTTTGGCTCACTAGAGGGTGGTGGCGAAGTGACCACGTTGATGGTTTGGCTCGGGGAATGGTGGCACGGGAAAGAGAGGAAGAGTGAAACAGAGTGGGAGAGAGTTTGATGCAGACAGAAAGTGAGGGAGAACATGGGAAGTACAGAGATAGGAATGGGCTCACTGGGCCCAAGGCCCACACTACAAATTATAGTTCTAGTTAAAATTACGGGAACGCGGTTAAGATTAACGTCTCGTAGAACCTTCGTTTGAACTTCGAATTTCGTCCCGTTTGCGTCCACGCGCTCGTAACGATGAGTACAACAAGAAAATACTAAGAAATGGGCCGTACGAGTCATGACGCGGAAGTCAACCAAAAGTCAACTATTGCCCAACTAGGAGCATTTTGGTCATTTCCCACTTTCGGGAATAAAATACTAAAAATTTCCAGAACGGGCTGTATCATTTATAATTTGATTGGAAAGAATCAACTTGAAATGTTGTTAGCAAATAAACTTAAAATGTAAAATGATATTTATCAATACAGCTGCAATAAATATTGTATGGTTCCTTTGGATGTCGTGGATATGAAACTGGCCACAAGCTTCCTTTGGTAGGTAATTGTTTCTTCTGCATGAAGATACAGAGACAATGATGCAACTCATTTGTTATCTATGTATTTAATTAGATGTCTTTATCTCAACTCAATGTGATATATAAAATATGAAAGATAAATTATAAGATATGAGTCAAGATTGGGGCCACTAATATTTTGACACATATTTTGTAAGGCCATTTCGTAATGTATTTCAATGATCTAACCGTCTATCTTTTAGGTCTTCCTTCAAATATCATGTCTACCAAAAATCAACCAAATTCAAAATCGTGTGGCCGTTAGATTAAATGATATTTGATTATTCGTCCATTTTTTTTACTACAAATGAATGTCTTGATGGTTTTGAATTTTTCTAATTTTTTGCAAAGATGATTTACAAATGATAATTTGAAATATAGACGGGTTTGGATATTTGAAAAAAATTACAGCGTGTCAAAAAAATGCGTGTACCCCTATCCTAACCCATAAAATATATATTTCTTGTTATCTTAAGTTTCATAGTAGGGTGCCCTTCTGACTAGGGAGAGAAATTTACATAGAACGAGTTTATCGTTATTGTAGCGTTCCGATCAAATAATGCGTTGTTATGTAAAAGAAAACTTACACATAACAATGCATTATTAGATTAAGATATCGTGTGGCAGTAAAGGCATTCCATAAAAAAATTTCTCCTACGACTTAAGGACAACAATTAAGGCCCAGTTTGGGGTTGCTGTGCTTTTTTTAAAAACTGCTTTCTGCTGTGCTGGAAGAAAAAGCAGCTGTGAAAAAAAGCAAGTAAGTGTTTGGTAAACTGTAGTTGTAAAAGTGCTTATAGCAAAAAAAGCAGTTTCAGAGTGTTTGGTAAACTTGTATATAAAACTGCTGTGACTGTGTAAAATGACTAAAAAGGGCATGTTGTTGTATGTATTATTAATTTAATTATTTTCCAAAAGTATTGGTCAATTTATTACATATACTTTTTTTTTTCTTATATTGTTTGTCTTACTTTACGTATCTCAAATTTCCAAATTGTAAATAATTATTATAAAAAAAATTCTTTAAAATATTAAAATAATATACAATCATATAAGGTAGTTAAAATATTGTCAACTATTTAATACATGCATCAAACAAATTAAAATATCTACAAATTGTTCAATATAAAAATAGTCTAATTAGGTGCATTTATCAAACTTGCCGCTATGCTATTTCTTAATGCTTCCATCTCTTGTAATCCTTGGTCACGGTGATTTTGGTATAACAAACAAATATTGATAAGCTATATTTCGTAGAGTACAATATAATTTGGAGAGTGCTTCATTTATTAAACAACTTGGTTGGCCAATTAAATAGCCTTACAAGATAACAAGAAAACAGAAAAACTGCAGCCCACGTCTTCCATTCCTAATAACATGGTAAGTGGCTAAAGAAAATGTCAAACAAACAGCACATCCCTTATTAATAGGGATTATTAACAACAACATCAACCAACTATCAAAACAAACTCTAACCAACTAACTTTAACATTTGGCCTTCTTCTTCATCAGAAACTGGCTGCCAACCACACTCAGGCCAGAGCACCTGATGTTCCTACTTTTATAGCTTCCTGCATGAACAGCATTGCAATGAGAAGGCCAAATAACTCTCCTGTCAGATGAGTGAATTTGTTTATAATGGAGTAAGCCCCTAATATAGCCAGCAGAAACAGCAATGCTGCAGTCCAGACGCACATCGATATAAATGGTCATAAGGGCGGATCCCGAGTCAAAAAAGAGTTGGACAATAAAATAACCCAAAAGGAATAATTGCAAGATAGAGATTAATGTTAAAGCAGAAAACACAACACCAATCCATTTGTTAGCACAAAGAAAATATGATACCATCCACTCCATGCTAAAAAGAGCTTTAATCCCAACTCCGGTCTATTTTTGGCAAAACTGAACATAAATGTGTACATAATCACAGTTGGCTCTACAACTCCAAGAATTAGCAAAGGATGACCCCCAAGAATCGAGTGTATAATTTCACACAAAGCCGTAGATGCTAATGTTTGAACTGTTGTGAGAACCCCATCTGTGAACACCAGAAATGATGCCAACACACACACACACTGCCTCGCTTTGTACACACTGCACACACCCACACTGCCTTGCTTTGTACACTGCACACACACACACACACACACTGCCTAGCTTTATGAGTTTCCATAGCAGACCCACTGATTATTTACTTATCTATAACAAAATTCAATCAAATAAAAAAAATTCTGACAAACATTTTGGCATGATAATTAAAACACTTCAATAATAGATTAAGAAACAAGGATAGCATGATAATTGAACACTACCCAATTTCCAATCAGTTTCCAGTTTTACTCTAAAAAACCTCACCCTTATCATCCGTGACACAAGTTCGCCCCATCCCACCTGTAACTTCGATTGTAAGGCACACACATGTGGGTGAGAATCTTTCTAGTTCATAGTTAAGAAGATTTAGATTTACAGAATTTGAACACATCCAATCCAATTGGATCTCAAAATAGGTTCATTTCATTTACAACATCGCAGCTGGATATCATAATCAGCATCTTTACACACAAATACAGGGTGGGCTGATGACACCTATCTAGGTCAGCATTTCCCAAGGTACTATATTAAGCAGGACACAAACAACTTTCAACATTATTTTCAACACAAATCTAGCATAAGGATCCAGACAACAAACATACCGCTTCTGCACCATAACAGGAGCCACAGTAAGTCTCGTTGTGCTCAAGCCTGCCACCATGCCTCTGCAAGGGCTTGTCTATCTGTGTCAAGGAGAAACAAGTATGAGCAGAATGAAGGACAGATGAGTAAATACAGAGAGATATTATGTAGATCCCTAATGTGATTCATTTACGAAATGGAAATTGCAAAATCACAAGCTTTGATTCCGTAAGGTTTCGCCTCTAGAAGTATCAACCACAAGCTTTATGAGTTTCCATAGCAGACATCTATGATTATTTACTTATCTATAACAAAATTCAATCAAATTAAAGGAAATCCAATAAGGTGGACAAGAGACCTAATGTTCTCCACCTAATGGGACTCAATTACTCACCATCCTTATTAGAAGTTTGTACTAATGACATACATTGAAATGGAGCACCTAATTAGTTGAGTGAATATATTTCAAGAGCTAGAAGCTCTACACAGTAATACTTTCACAAAATAGTTATCCAAACTGACGAAAGGCGGCGCGGCCACAGCTAGACTAGTTCTCGTTCACTTGTCCTAAACTGATCGACGGAGCCCAATTTTCGATAATCATGTTACACTTTCCTCATATGCTAACAACAAAATGAAAGAAGCTTGCATAAACGCACGAGTCCATGAAACGTCTTCCACGGTGAAGCTTAGATTTCAAAATATGTTATATAGCATGATAACTAAAAAATATACTGCGAAGAGGATAAGATCACCAAAACCTAAAGTTTAGTTCATTCGATAAGCTAAGGTTCACTAAACAGCAAAACACAAGACGAGGACAAATATTACGCAGTTGACAATGTATTTAGGCAAACCAACCAAAAGAAGCAGGAACTCCTGCAATCATCACATTTCCAACTACTTTCATAACCATGTAACAGAAAACGATATGAAAAATCCAAGGTTCTATGAAAAATCAGAACATAATTTATCATCTCATTGCTACAATTACCACACCATTAACATAACCCAGAAAGGAAAAAAAAACATAAATTTTTATGCAAAACCAAATTATCAGAATTTTATCCCCAAAAAGGAGAATCAACCAGAATTTGACACAGTGGAATTTTATCCCCAAAGCCACGCTGAATTGAAACTTTTTCGGGAAAATGAAAGGCATAAACTTTCTCGGGAAAATTACAGAGAAACAGTGATAAAGTAGTACCAGAATTTTCTTCCCCTCTGGATTTATGCGGATGCTTCTCTGCCAATCTTGATACTTGAAAGCTTTAACAAGTTGAATGGATGAGAGAGAGGGAGGGGGAGCGATTTGAGAGGGAAAATTGCCCCATTTGAGTGATCGAGAAAAACCCAATTTTGGGTCCCAAGTTTTGGCGACGGAGAGAAATTGACAGAGAAGGGGAGAGAGAGTGAGTAGCTTTGGGGACGGAGACAGATGGACAGAGGACAAGAAGAAGAAGAAGAAGAAGACGAAGAGAGATAAGGTTCGTTTCTGGGGACCGATGTTCAATAAGTAGAATTAGAGGCTGAGAGAGAAGGATACTTACTCTTTTTCTGGTGAAGAAGAATGCTCCAATTTGCTGAGAGGGACAGATCTGGCGAAGGTGAGGAGGGAGGAGCTCCTGGAGGCTGGGTTTCTTTCGGTCTGTGAAATCGTTCGCCATGGTTGGGTTCTCGGAGAAAATATGGGGGTAGAATTGGTATTAAAAAAATTTCATTAAAGGTACTGTTCACCCGCCTCCAGGCTAAAAAAAGCGCTTTCTTGACAAGCATGGGTTTTATTGCTTCTGCTTATTGCTGTTTTGAACTGATAATTGTGAAAAAAAGTGCTTTTTTTTTTTTTACCAAACACAAATTGAGCTGGTGCTTTTTTAATAAGCTGCTTATAAAAAAATTTCAGCAGCCCCAAACTGGCCCTAAAGCTTGCGAAACTGATTAATTAGTGTGACAAAAAGATAAACGCCAGATACTTGGGCATTAGCATTTAAGACTTGGAGATCGAGTGCTTGCAAATTAAAGTGAGGTTTTTTTGCTTTATCACTTAATATTCTTGGTAATACTTGGGAATTTGGAAATCTCAAACTATTTGCTTACTTGCATGTGGATGTGTTTTACTTTTATATAAAAATATTCTTATGTATGGGATAAGCCAAATATTTTCATTGCTCAAACTTTTTAGGGAAAATTAGGGGCCCTTGACAACTACTTACTGACTTTGTTATATTCCTACTTTTATGCTAAACACGGTGACAAGTTTAGTCTAATCAGGCAGAAATCTATAAAGGAAAAATGCTTTTATTCTCCCGTGTCACCTTTTCACATTGCGGAGCACTTTTTGAACACATGCCAAGTGTTTATTGAACGAGGACACACCACTAAAACTAAAACTAAAACTCGGTTGCATGAGACCCGAGATCTTCGGCTTGGCTCCCAAAGGTGATCCACCCGCCCTTGCGAGTTGCGGCAACCTATGACGGGGAACGGCAGATAAAAGGGAGACAGAGTCCATTGTGTGTGCGCGCGCGCGTGTGAGAGAGCAAGAGAGAGAGAGAGAGATTAAACATCAAAAAGTCAATTGAAAAAATAGGATAATTCATGACAAAATCTAGTAAAAATAAGCGCACCTAGACCTCTACGTGGGGAAAGCGTACTACATGTCTTTCCCAATTTCTCACACAAGACACCAATAATCCGACGAGCTAACGTCCTCTGCAATACTCAAATTCAATCGTTGAATGATCAAAATAGTAGCGTTGCATAAAAACGAGTTTTCTAGAGCTACCCTAACACATCCGACGTCCAGAACTACCTCGAAATGACCTTCCACCACCGGCGCAAGCAGTAGAGCCGTTCATCACGTCTTTATCCCATCGTATGCGTATCATCCAATTCTTTCCAGGAAGCCCAGCCCCAACTTACTGCAACTATTCTAACACTAGAAAGCCAGCTTCGCAGATTGGGATAAGCGAGCCACTTAACTAACCAAAACCGACATCAATGCACCACACAAGGACCGGAAAAAGAAATTTGTGTCGACCGCTTTCGGGTTAAGTCACTGAGTGATGGGAAGGATCTCCTCCTCCACCCTGTGGATGCACTAGCTCAGTTTCCTCAGCCACTGGCAGTTCCCCCACAGGCTTGGTGTCTTGATATGCATTGACTTGTGTGCCTGGGGACATAGGAACCATCTCTGGTACAGGTGGAGCCCCAGATTCAGGAACAGGATCCTTCATATCAAATTTCGAAACGCGTGGTGGCCTCTCATATCTTTCATAACTGGGGCTCCGACTACGGTTACGACTACGACTTCGGCTACGACTACGACTGTAGCTGCGACTACGGCCACGGGACCAGCTCCGGCTATGACTCCGACTCCTGGTCCAGCTCCGACTCCTCCTACTCCGGCTGCGGCTGCGGCTTCGACTCCGGCTTCTGCTTCTGTTAATATCCCATGTTCGAACTCTGTCAGGGCTACGGCTATAGCTTCTGCCTCTGCTCCTATCAGGAAAATCAACTCTATTATCAAATCGTCCCCGTCCACGTCCCCCACGCCCATCCATACTGTTGTACCGATCTTGCGGTCCACTGCCATTTCTACCCCAACCAACATTACCACCACCAGGACCACCAAATCCTCGCCCCCTATTTCCAGGCCCAGAAAAGAAATCGCCTCTCCCACCACGGCCACCAACAGCACCATCCCTAGGGCCACCACGGCCGCCAAAGTTGCCATCTCGCATGCCACCACGACCACCAAAACCACCATCCCTCATGCCACTACGACCTCCAAAACCCCCATCCCTCATACCGCCACGACCACCAAAACCCCCGTCCCTCATTCCATCACGGCCGTCAGAATCCCAACGGCCACCACCACCACCATTACCAGGCCCACCAGAATCAAAACGGTTCATTGCATTCCTATCCTTGCCAAAACCAGGACCACCACGTAGAGCAATCTCTCGCACCTCTGGGGGCACTTGCTGGTTAGCTCCCTCCAGAACTTTTATCAAATCAGCTGCATATCTCCAGTCTTGCTCAGAGAAAAAGGTGTACGACAACCCAGTTGCGCCAGCCCTCCCAGTTCTTCCAATTCGGTGAACATAGTCTTCAACACCAGTAGGGAAATCATAGTTAACCACCACCCTGTAACATGAGAAACTCAAAACGGTTAGTACAATGTCTTTGAAACAATGCTGAGGTCTAAATTCTAAGGTCAATCGTGATCTTTGTCCCAATGATCTTATTTATTTTTTCATTAATAAACTGAACATGTTATATTGGAAATAAAGAAGTGTGTCGAAATGAGTTAACCTTATGTCTTTGATGTCAAGCCCACGAGCAGCAACATCAGTAGCAACTAATACTGGGGATTTTCCACTCCGGAACTGATTTAAAACCCAGTCTCGCTCACCTTGAGACTTGTCCCCGTGAATTGCAGCAGCCCCAAAATTGCGTCCAATACTGCGTGCGATCTGATCACACAACCTCTTGGTGGAACAAAAAACAATGATCTTAGAACCTCGTTCTTGGGATCTCAGGATCTGCTCCAAGCGCCTTTGCTTCTCCATTTGTGGGACAACTTCAACGTACTGCAAATTCATAAACAAATCATCTTTTTGTGAGGTGAAGCAATAAAAAAGTTCCTACTTCTTTTTAAATTCTACCATGTGCTTTTGAAAAACCCTCTGCATCAAATGCACATAAAAAAGGAGATCAACCATCACACAGACCAGTTGTATATAATTATTCCGTGTGGAAGCTTATAGTTGCGAACCAGAAGTGAAGTATATGGCAAAGCTTATGGTTCCGTGTGATAATTAGATTTAAATTTAATAGAAAATCTTTTGTATAAGTAAGATTTCTTATATGTGAGTACTGATACTGATCAAAAACTGAAAATATAAAGCGCCTGGTATGACAATTTTAGTTACTATGATGTATTAGGTAATTTAATATACTAAATTACCTAACTGTTCATCATTGCTTCCATAAATCATCAACTTCATCCCTACTCTAAGGTTTCACTAGAGATAAGAATAATCTCGCTCACACTGAACCAGTCCTAGCCTACCATCCATGATGCATGTACTAGAAAACCAATGACAAAGTTCCTCAGATGCAAGGTCCGTGAGACTGGCTTTAAATTTATATTTTTGATCATTATCCTAGAATATGTGCACTTGTCAAAACACTAAAAAATATATGTATTCATTCAGAAATTACCTGTGTGATAGACTTGTTTGCAGCAAGCTCATCAACGTTGCCAATATTCACTTGTACAGGATTAACAAGAAGATCACTTGCTATTTTTCTTACTTCTTTGGGCCATGTTGCTGTGTACATAAGAGTTTGTCTGTGCGGGGGTATTTGATCCACAATTTTACGGATTTGAGGTTCAAAACCCATGTCAAGCATTCGATCTGCTTCATCAAGTACAAGTAGAGAAACTTGCCGAAAATCAATTTTCTTCATTTCCAGTATGTCGTTAAGACGACCGGGAGTTGCCACAACTATATCTGCTCCACGATCTAATTCTTTCAGCTGAGGGCCCTTTGGAGCTCCACCATACAAGCACTGAATCATGAAGTTCAATCACAGTGAATAAAACAAATAAACCAAAATGAACTGAGAAAATGAAACCATCATATCAATAAAGTCAAGCAATGAGCACCCACCGTGCAAGATACCCTAGAAGCTCTCCCAAATTTCAAAACCTCGTCTTGTATCTGTGTTGCAAGCTCCCGTGTTGGGGCCAAAACCAAGACTGTTGGGCCATTCTGAGAATGATTATGGCGTTGTCTAAGAAGAATGAATGCAGGCATCAAATATCCCAAAGTTTTTCCAGAACCAGTTTTCGCAATTGCAACTATATCCCTACTTTGAAGAGCAATTGGCCATGTTTGTGCCTGAATTGGTGTGGGAGATGCGAAGCCAGCAGCATGAATCTGAACCAGTAACATAGGTCTAAGTGATCAGAAAAAAGTTTAGGAATGTCTCACGCAGAGATAGACTACAACCAAACACATATCAATAATATTGTATCGATAGAAGAATAAGATGACAAAAAAGCCCATGGGTATATGGTTGCTTACACAAGCAACTTGAGGCAACAAAAGAGGGCATAAAGACATAACAGGTGGAGCCATTAAGCAAGAAATCCCAGTCACATAAGGTGTGATTTGGATGAAGGGCCAACCACCCTTTTAGAAGATGCACAAGAAAGGCTCCAACAGTTCATTTTGCAGCCTCCAAAAATCAGAATAGTTGTTGCATGTGTAAGTGTGCCAATAGCAGTGCAGCGTACGACATATGCTCCTCCTCCGGAGCAGATATCGCACCTGCGACAAGTGAGAACTGATGAGTTCAAAAGTAGAAAACAAATACTAATACAAAAATGGAATGGCACGGATTCTCATATTGGATATTTTATATTAAGAGAAAGAACAAATCCAGAGGGAATTTAAGTTACCTCTCTCAATATCTCTGGAGGAAAACCAGTGTCTTCAAATGTCATGAATGGTGCAGGAACATTGTCACCCTATGCAATTAAATGCAAAAAATTGAGGTCATAAAGAATACGCATTCGTTTAACACGCTATTGTCTCTACAAGAACGATAAACAACAGAGCACTATCTCTTATCAAAGCCAATATCATTTTGTACCCATCCCCTCAAAACCATATTCAGTGCTGTGCAAAAAAAAATTATGAGCATTCCCACAAATGAATCCCAAGCAAACAGAAAATACAGACCGTTGCAGTAACTTCATGTTGTTGACGATAAACTTCAACAGGTGAGAGACTAGTAACACTTGCAGATCCGACATAAGGAGGCTTCACCAAAGAGTTATTTGAGAATGGCGGACCACCTGTTGGATGACTGTACAAGTTATGCATGGAATGACCTGGCATGGTATTCAATGCACTGGCATGACCAAGTGTAGCATTTTGAAATGGAGGGCCACCACTCATACTCATCTCCTGAAAAAAATGGGACGACAAATGAGAAATCAGTTAAAATAACTTACATGGAAACCTGACAGAACATGACAGTGATATTAATTAAATGATACCTGCTGACTTCTTGCAATTGGAATAGATGCAAGCTTGGGCTGCTGAGGACCTGTTGGGCCTTCATTGTTACTATTAAAGTAATAGTCATTTCCACCTCTACCGTGGAAATTATTTTCATGACCCATTCTTAATCCAACAGGAGGCACATTTGACTGCTGACCATGTGTCATTGCTGGGTCCATTTGATTTTGGAACCTAGAACCATGTTGATGGTGAGGCAAATCAGCCCCAGGTTGCTGCAAGTGACCAAAAGAGGAAGGATGTTGCATGTTTCCTAAAGGGCCGCCAAATTGTTGGGGTGGGCCTTGATGAACAGACCTCTGTGGCATTTGTGCTGGATTGGTCCCAGTAGGAAGATTCTGCACAGATGAGGCACCCGGTTGTTGAAACCGGGATGGAGAAACACCAATTTGATTTCTTTGTTGAAAATCATCTTCCTCCCTCTGGGGGAATGTGGCTTTATATTCTTGTTGATTTGCCGGTGGTTGCCCTTGTGCACTATGCAGAGATTGCTGTTGTGAACTTGGCTGCCCTTGGGGAGGAATACTTTGTTGATAAGGCATATAGTGTATCTGCTGATGTGCAAACTGATGCATTTGTGACCCATGACTCTGTGGTGTATGTTGCCCCAGTTGCTGAGGCATTTGCTGCCCTTGATGCACTTGTGCCTGGGACATTTGCTGACCCGGATACTGCATCATATGCCCATGCTGTTGCATGGCCTGTCCCAATTGTGAACTCTGTTGATGTCCAGGTTGAGCCATTTGTGAGCCCTGCTGTTGAGCATATGATGTCGGATTCAGCGGATGTGCCATTAGATGTCCATGCGGTTGAGAAAACTGGTTTATTTGCGACCCGTGCTGTTGTGGAGCTTGTGTTATCTGCTGCCCATCCTGAGGCATCACTCCGCTCGGTTGCATTGAATGAGCACCAGGAATTGCAGCCAGCTTTGGTGCGGTAGTAGCAGGAGGCGGGCCTGCTGGCAAGGGCGGAGGCAAAGAAGCCGGTTTTTCATACTGGGTAACGTTAGTTTCAGGATTCCAGTAGTATAACAAACCCGTACTACCATCAATCAAACCCTTCCACGGATTTGGAAGTGTAGGATCATCTGGTGCATACCGTGGACCGGCCGGCTCCACTGTTGCCATGCCTAACACTTATCTACAATCATACAAAACCATTCCATCAATGCATTGACATTGCAAACTCTAAATCTCATACATTCTATCGTTTCGCAAATCCGACGAACTAATAAGATGAAAAAACTAATACAATCAATCACACAAATGGGGGTGGTTAACAACCTCAGATAATCCCACAGTTCACTCTCTCCATCAAATCAAAAAACAATTATTTAGTCTTCTGAAGCTAAATTAATCTAATTTAGAGAAAGTACCCAAAATCTTAAAAAATAAAAATAAAAATCCAAAATCCAGAGATTCAACTTTTGTTCTTACTTTACTAACAGTTTCTCACTTCTCAGAACCTAAATTTGCATCCTAAACGTTCAACGACCAAGCAAGCATATTCAAACTAAGTGAAAATTTAAATACCCAAAATAAAAAAAGGAGGTAAAATCAAGCAGCTGATTCCCAATTCGAAAAACCCTAAAAAAGCATCACGTACCTCGTCGAATATATTGAACAACAGCTTCGAAAAACTTCAATTTCTTTGTAAAATAATCAATCAGAGAGCGACGCGAGAAAATCAAAAAGATAAATTTTCCGGGAAAATGTTTGCTGTTTGCTTCTCGTCCTCTGTGGCCGGGAGGACTAGAGGGAATTCCCGAAAACCGAAAGAGAAATTTTCCGGGAAAAAGCGCTAATTATATGAGTTGTGACTAGTGAGGGGATGGAATTTCGTTGTAGGGTTATGGTGGGTAAATATCAGCTGCACCGACAGTCCTGAATCAGCGGTGAGCCCTGATTTAGATAGACGTCTGTGATTAATTAGTGATGCCGATTGCTTTTGGTTGGTGATTTTACCAAATTAGGTTTTTATTTTGTTTTTGCTGGTAAATATTATTTTGCTCTTGTTACTATTATTTTTATTTAATTTAAATATATATAAAGGCATAATTGGAACATCATGAAAATTAGTTAACTAATATCACTCTCTTAAGTAATAGTATAAATTCCAACAAAAAAAAAGTAATAGTGTAGATAAATAAATACATACCGACATTTTCTTAGGAGTCATTGGTCAAAACAATATAGCCATTAATGTTCAAATTTAATAATAATGCGTTTTTAACAAATGTGGGAGGCAAAATGTCAGCAAAAAAATGGCTCTAAACTAATATCATCACACACGTTAACGTGTACCAATTAGCTTTTTTTTATTACTTATTAGATATTATGGAGAAAATGATGGAGTACATGGGTAACTGCTAGGGTGGTTTGTAGATGAACCATCAAAAATCATGTCTCTAATTTATATTCTCAAAATTTTTAAATCGAATTAGAAAATTTCAAATTCAAGAGTTTTGAATTATTGAAAATTTTCAAAATTAGAGTTATTTTGAAATTTTCCGAACATAATTCAAAATTCACATGTTTTATAAGTCAACTTTTTTTTTTATCATGAAATTTACTTTTTTTTATTATTAATATTTAGTATATACTTGTGTAAATTCAACTAAGTTTGTGGTTTGCACTAATGTGTGTATTAATATATATACGATTAAATATAAAAATTATGAATAGAATGTATAAAATAACTAGTGATAAACATGATAAATATATAAAAGTTGAAAATTGCATAATTTTAATAATCTCTATAAACATTTCAATTTAAAAAAAAATCATATTGAAAATTCAAACTTTTTAATAATCTCTCTATGCATTCCAATTTTCATTTAACTCATTAATTTAAAAATTTTCAGATTTTAAACATAAATGTTTATAGCAGAATCAAAAGTTTTAATCCAACATGCACCATTGCACCCTAATAACTTAGATTTCTATAAGTGAGGGTATTATGAGAAGCAAAAATCCATTATGGATTCCTCCAACAATCCGGAATTTGAATACTACATAAATGTAAGGAGTCCAAGTCCTCCAAATTTTGGAGTTAGATTCCAAAATTCACGTGAGTCCCACCACCTTTTTGATTCCCCAACATTCAACAAACACCAGAATATCTCGAAATCGAAATTCAATTCCACATTTTAATTCCACTTATGGTTACGTAAATGTGCCATAAAGTTTAAAACAAAAAATACTCTTGGTCCAAAAAAAAACTCTTAACGTGGGCTTTGAGATTGAATAGACCCACAACCCAAGTGTGCGCCGAAACGAAGCCCATCACTCAATAGAAAATGGATTCTGGAGAAGGACCCAGAAATTAAAATAGAATTCTCTCGTGTCTTTTGGAGTGCACCAAGTACGCGGTTGCCGCCTCGCCGGAGGAACCCAGAAGAAGGAGCCTCAGGCAGCCGTGTATTCAACAAAAACGCACCTGGGAATCCCCATTTCTAAAACCATAGATTGAGCAGTCAGAATTTGTCACTAAAAACATTCACTATCTGAAAGCTGGAAAAACAGTGTGGGGGAAGAAATTGGAAACGGAAAAGCTTTGGAGAGGCGAAAACATGGCGGTGGAGACGAAGGCGGTGACGGTGCCGGAGTTGGCCCTTGCTGATACTGACATCAACTGGGACAGGTTCCTTTCTGTTTCCCTCCTCTTTTCTTTTTCTTCCCATTTCATTTTCTCCCCTCTGTTTTCTTTCATGTTACTTTATAAACCGATATTCTACTTTAAATTAATCTAAACTAAATTAATCTAAACTGCGGAGAAAAGAATTCAAACTTGGGTTCATAGGGGTACATCGCTCTAGCCAATGTGGTTGCGCACACGTCTGGTCCAAGCTTTAAAATAATATGATTGTTTTAGTTCAATTTGGGGGACTATTTTTTGGTGCCCTTTGCCTGTTGGATTATTGAGGGAGTAGAGGAATGACTGTTTATCGGTTTTTTACAAGGCGATATTCTAAACTACTCTCGCTTCTATATAGGTATATAGGGCTGCGAACGGGGTTCAAGGGCGGCACTCTGCCCCGCCTAACTGGCCTAACTTTAATGCATGGTTTCTTTTTTAGTGGGTCTTGCTGGGTTCACAGCTGTGTTCGTGTTTACGCGTGCAATGTTCTTGTGTAATGCACAAGTTTTAGCATATTATTATTAACCAATTTTCCAGATGAAATTACGGTGGACTGTTTTGTGTTTAATCCTGATTAGTTGGTTTTGGGCAAGAGTGATTAATTATGTTTATCTTAGTTTATCAGATGCTTAGGTGCAAATGTCAGTGTAGAACTAGCAATTCTCAAGTTGGCTGGATTTAGAGCTGCTGTGGCTGCCTAGCTGTCATGATATACATCTTGCCTAAGCAGTCTCAATGGTTAAATAAGTCTTTGATGCACTTCGTATGAAGTTTTTCCTTGCTTTGTTCGCTTCGCGCTGGGGTTTGATTTATAATCCGTAAAATTTGGGGTTTCATTTATAATCCGTAAAAGTTTGTGTTATGCACCGTAAGCATATGGAATTCACAATGAGCTTTTGTAGAACCCTTTATGCACTTGAAACAAAACAAAACACCCGGAAACCCTCTTTGTTCTTCTTGGAAAAAGAAAACAGAACACGACCACAACCATTTTCTAATTCTGTTTATTTTCCCCAATGGAGACGTGAGGTTCTTTCTTTTGTCTCGCCTTAATTTATAGGCAGTGGCTGATGCGCTTATGATGAACTAGAACTGAATGTCTTTTTAACTTTGTTCACCTTGATTAGGTTGGACAAGACAAGGTTTCACATTATCGGGGCTATTCTCTTCACAGCGCAGTCAGCGTTACTACATCCAACAGCAGTTGTAAAGACTAGAATGCAAGTTGCTGGTTCTAGACTATCTCACATGGGTGGATTATCAGTATTTAGACATATATTAAAATGTGATGGCATCCCCGGCATTTTTAGAGGTTTTGGCACATCTGCTGTTGGATCATTGCCCGGCAGGGTCTTGGCTTTGACCTCACTTGAAGTATCAAAAGATATGATGTTGAAATACACTGAAGGTCTAGACATGCCTGAGGCTACACGTGTTGGCGTTGCTAATGGAGTGGCTGGAATGTTCTCAAATTTAGTTTCTTGTGTGTACTATGTGCCTTTGGATGTGGTAGGTAAACCAGTTCTTTCTCATTTCCTAATATATTGTGTTTCGGTTTATGCATGGGAATACGTAAGAAAGAGTAGATGAATTGCTTGTGGGCAGGTCATGCTCGTATGGCTTTTACTGTTTTTGGTTTCCGAGCTGATATTCTGGATTTGTTTTCTTGAAACTGCTTTATTCTTATCTCCAACTCTAATATCCTATTAAGAGATGATTCTACAGATCCCCAACACCAACAACCGTTGCTCCCCTTTCTTTTTGGTTTATAATTTTTTGGTGGGAGTCATTTCCTATGAAAGTAGGCTTGCCATATACACCACTTCCGTGATGCAGTATTTTACTATTGTTTCCTTATGGTTTAAATGGCTCAAAAGACTCTAATCGACACATGAAACCTTTTTGGTAATAGTTGTGTGTGTAGGATAAGAGTAGAAAGCTTGTGATCTTTGACGTGCGGTATTCAGTTCTGTCTTTTGATATCATGCATTAAATGTACCTAAACATGTTCTCATCACTACACCTGTGCATTCTCAGATATGCCAAAGACTAATGGTGCAAGGACTTCCCGGGACTACATCCTGCAACAAACCATTTGATGTTATACAGAAAGTGATAAAGACTGAAGGTCTTCGTGGATTGTACAGAGGCTTCGGATTAACAGCTCTGACCCAGTCGCCAGCAAATGCACTTTGGTGGGGTTCCTATGGTTCTGCCCAGCACATGATCTGGAGGTGTATATAATTTCCTGGCGGACAATTTTGTCCTATTGCGGTTCCTTAACTTCAGCCGAATTTGTTGTGTAATTGTTATACCTCCTATGTATTGTTATAGGAGTTTGGGCTATAGAGACGATGCAGAGAAGAAACCGTCTCATATGGAGATGGTTACAGTTCAGGCTTCAGCCGGCTTGATGGCTGGTGCTTGTTCCTCTATTATCACTACTCCCATTGACACAGTCAAGACACGACTTCAGGTAATTTAGCATATACAGCCATTTTTTCTATAACTTCTACAGTCTTAAATAATAAATAAGCCCTTTGGCTAATTCTTCGATATGTTACTCGAAGGTCATGGATAACTATGGTGTTGGAAGACCATCAGTATTGAAAACGGCAAAGACACTCGTTAAAGAGGATGGATGGAGGGGATTTTATAGAGGTTTTGGTCCAAGGTTCTTAAATATGTCACTCTATGGAACTACAATGATCGTTACTTACGAATTAATAAGTAAGTTACCCTCCCAATTAATTTTATTTTTTAAAACTTGTAAATTGGAAGTCCGACTGGCCAATGAAATTAGGGATTTTGTTATCTGCAGTAGAATCTTAGTTCATGACTTTGAGGCAAACTTCAAATTTCATGCTATTACTTTCTATATTAATATGTTACAATTTGAAGATAGACGACATACTAGTTACTGTGTTTTGCATTGTGCTCACCAATTTATCAGAGAGATTATCTGTAAGGCAAGGATGACATCTTAAGCTGGAAGAGGTACAACTTTGCCGCAACACTTGTTCCTGGAGCGAGATGAGATCAATTCCGGGTATTCAAAATTTTATTTTTCTCAACAGACAGACATGGTTAGCCTATTTACATAAGGATGCCTTTCTTGAACGGGTTCCGTTTCATACTGTTTTCTTCCCTGCTATTTGAATGGGAAGGCTGGATTTCCATTCTCCCTCTAGTTTTGTAAATGTGCATGTCCATTTGAATTTCGTAGCTTGTTCATGGACTGTTCGAGCTATTTCTACTGAACTCGATTTGTATGCTGGATTTTATGTTCCGCCGATTCAATTTAGAGTTTTTTGGGTTTTACTTTTGTTGTTTTTTTAGTCTCGAAATTGATATTTTCTTCTCTAGAGCCAAAATACAATTAAATTTATACGTACATTCAGCAGGGAAAACACAATTTGTTAAGTAAATTTCTGAGCCTCAATTGCCTCCCGACTCTGTGAGCACTCCACACATCTGCCAAGTCTTCAGCCCCTCAGTTAGCTTCTTCACAACAAGCACTACCTCTTTCACATTTACACGAATCTGATCCTTGCTGTCTCTCTCCTGAATTGTCACCGACGATGTAGAATCCACCGTGATGGCGAAGGGCGCACCAAGCTCGTCGGTCCTTGCATATTTTTTCCCAATTGAGGTACCTGTAATGTCGATTTTATGCGATATGCTAGCTGCAGTCAGTGACTTGGAAATGCCTTTAGAAACCTCCTCATACTCTCTGTTTTGAACCAGTGGGAAAAACCGTGCACTTAAACGGTGCCACGAGAGGAGAGAAACGGAGCACGTTCAAGTTATTCGACTGTTCATCCCCGGCTTGACTTGGTCTGGTGTAGTATGAATGCTCAAAGAGGCAGTAGATGATCCGCCCGATACCAAACGAAGGCTCGATTACCGAGGGCGTGAATTTTCTCTGGTGTTCTTTCCTTTTCTTGTACAAAATCGTCACCATGTTCTGCTTGATCGATACATTTCTCCCTAGTGTGCAGACGTGAGACTCCTCCTCGCCGTTCGCCTCTAAATCCGCTTTCATCTCCAAAGCTTTTTTTTCATCCATGGCCTGAAACACATAAGGTTACACAAATTAAACAACGAAACTACATACATTATATTAACCATGAAACGATGGACTGGACTAGAGAAAGAGTATTCACCTTCAGTGCTTAACCTACATTCTTTCGGTTCGCCTTGAAAGCACGGCCGATCTCTTTAACCACCGGCGATACATCCAGCTCCTGAAATCACACAACAAGTCAGTAACGATAGATTATTTTCATCGGCGTGTTAACGTGGTTCGACAAGTGAGGAAATCATGTTTAATTAGTAGTGATGGTTTAAATGATTCGGAACAAAGCATACCTCCACTTCTCTTGGTTCTGAAAATTTTTCATGAGCCATAAGATCTGTTCACGGGCCTTTTGCAGAGTGCAGGCCAAGAGTATACGAGTCGGCTCAACCGCTGGTTTGAACCTTCCTATTGGCATTTGCTCCAACAGGCTTCACTCTTATCCCTTCGGAGGGATGACCGTGAGGCCTTCTGTTGTATAAGTGTTGTCAGGCGTGCCACTATTGGCTTCTGCCAATAGAAAGATATAGTATGTGTTAGGTACTTGCGCCACAAGTAATATAACTTCCGTTCATCGGATTGGGCGACTTAGTTAAATAAGTATAGTTAGGTTCTTTTTTATTGCCTTGCTTGTTAAGGACTTTATTCTCTCTCGATGTTTATACCAGAGATTGCTTGAGATGAGATTTTGTTATAAACTGGTTATAGCCAAAATGTTCCACACTCGCGCATACACAAAAGTAAAAGACGATAATTAAAGACGGAATGTAAAGACTGTAATTGAAGTGCTTGAAAGTAAAGACTTGTAAGTAAAGAACAGTAAGTAAGAGCTGATAACGAAAGACTTTAAACAAAAATATCAATGTTATTACATTTTAAGTTCGTCACAGACTTAACAAATGTCCATCGGGTTGGGTTCTGTTCCATCGGGATGGTTTTCTCTTCTATCGAGATAGTTTTAAAGCTGGTTCCTTAAGGGAAATAATCAAAGACTCTCTGGCCTAAGATTCTCAATCGATACTATCGCTGGTTTGGCTGGATAGCAGAGCTAAATTCACTACTCCTCGGGGGAGTTAGGATATATGATCCTAGGTTGCTAGTCTTTGGCTTCTCAAAGTCGCTGACGACACAAGTAGTGCGAATGAGAGCAGCAAATAGAGATGAAAATCTTTATCTATGAAAGGGCTTTGAGGGATTTCCTCAGAGGTTTCTTTCTGAACGTGTGAGTTCTGTTTTTGGTTGATTTGAGTGTCTTGTTCTTCGGCTCCTTCCTTTGTTTATATAGACCATCAGGGAGCCCTACGTCACAGCCGTCTTCGGAGACTTCAGTGAGGTAAGGCTTAATCGGTAAGGCATAGATAATATCTCTGATCAGCCTACTCTTACCGAGAAAAGTTCTTTTATTCGTAGTCTGATTCCCTTCAAAATGTCCAGTGCTTTGCATTAAATGTAGTTAGTGGAGGACTATTCAGACTTATTCCCTCTTCGTCCACTGGCCTAGGTTGGGCCTTTCCTCTTTTTAGGCCCAAAGCTCATATAGACCACTGGGCGCTTTATGTGATCGTTGTCACCTCGCTCAAAAACCGTCACTTGGAGACTTTAGCCGTTCCTTGAAGATCTGATTTGTTTTCCCCATATTGTAGAGATCTTTGCATTTAATGCTCTAGTGGGGGTAGGTGCATGCATTTAATGCTCTAGTGGGGGTAGATGCCGCATTTTATCTTTCATCACTTATTGGACTGGGCTGAGCCTTTCTTCTTATGCTCAGCCCATTTGCCCATAACCCCATTCTAGCCTAGTAGGTATTTTCGGTGTAAACAAGATCTTTATTACTTTTTACTGAATGAGCTTGAAGATCATATGCAGATCGATCTGCAATCCCGACGCACTCAATCCACCCGTATAAAGTCTCGATCTCAGCATCCCAGCAGTCCGCGGCATAGTGCGCCCTTTCGTTGGAAAGGTGATGGGGGAACCTTAGACGGTTCTTGTCTATGCCTAACCGTGCGAGGAAGAGGTAGACCGGCCGATGAAATAGGCCAAAATCTGATTGTCGACAATCCTCTGTAAATTGCAGCAATGTTAGAGAAACAGATAAAATATAACAAAAAGGAAGGCCAAAACTTTCTTGTACCGAAAAAAAGAGAGGAGAAATTGATGAAACCAACCTTTGCAACTGCTTCACCCAAGCGGATTATCTTTGCAGACTGGCCAGACCAGACACTTGATCTTCCCTCGGAAACATTTGAAACTCCAACTCCTCGACCTCATCAAACTTCGGGTGAGTTTTGTCTTCGGGATCCACAAAGTGTTCAATCTCCGTGAGTGTGAACTCACGGACTCTCAAAAGCCCTTGGAGAGGAGCAATCTGCACACAGAGAAAAACATGTTAGGAATCAATTACGTGCATAAAAACCTCAGAACACAAGCATTCAAAGAGAAAGACTCGTTATCTCATTTCGAAAGGCTTGGCCAATTTGAGCTGCATCAAAAGGGAGCTTGTTGCCATTGTAGTAGTACAAGTAGTTGAAGTTCACAAATATGCCCTGTGCAGTTTCCGGACGCATGTACCTGAATAACGAAACACGAAGAATTAGTACTCTCAAATTCTTCGGAACAAAAAATTTACGAAAAACAAATATTTGATAACGTGTTTGAATGCTTACGCAGTGCTCGAGCCAGATGGACCGATTGATGTTTGGAACATTAAGTTGAAGGGATACGGACAGACAGAGGATTGTTTGTGTCAGGGGCTGTAATCCGATACTCCTTAACCTTTGCGCCGAGTTCTTCGGCTGAGAGGTCGTCTAACACAATGAGTACATGTTTAAGTTCTTTCGCCTTCTCTTTGGTGATGCTGACATCCTTCTGAAGCTTTTCGGTACAGAAATCCTTCAGCAAGTGGTCTGCGCGGTAGCAGTTCCCGTTTTTCTGGTCCTTAACCATAAGGTCACTGAATCTGTCGATGTGCCCGGACGCTTTGAGAACGATCTCGGGCGTGACAGACGGGCACTCGACTTCTAGTTCTAGCATGTTCTCCTCGAGAACAAAATGCTGCAAAACAAATAGAAGAAGTCTTAAGTAAACCCTGATCAATGAATGCCAAGTAACCAGATTAATATGGTAATTAGTAATTCAAATGATTACAACTATGTGATTAGTAGGCATTGCCTAAAATACAATTTAGTACTAATATTAATTAGTCTTTTGATAGTTATCAAGTTTTCAAATTATTTTTCAGGAATTTGTAATAAAAACATGTTAAATCACTATAATCTATGATGGGGATTCGAACTTGGTACAAGAGAACGAGTGCAAAGCTCACAACAACTGGCCTAAATCACGTTGATAATACAAAACAAAAAACTGATATACAGAGCTCATTTGATAACTATGTCGTTTATTAGTTTAATTACGTGAACTAGAAATCCATGAATTAAAGTCTCTGAATTTAAGAAATTCCTCCGAGTAATTATCCGTCATTTTAATTACGTCACATTAATTACGTCATAGGACTCACAAGTTGTTTCAGGTTCACCCTCAGTTTTCAACCCAAATCAGACCAAGCTACAAACGCAGAACTAAAGCAAGAGAATATCAAATTAAACTTTATTTATCAGTAAAAGTATTGAATTAAAACTCACCTGACTCCAAAAGGCAAGAACATTGTTCTTCAACTTGACACCGGGGGGCCCGTAGTCGAAAAACCTAGCAGTTTTCGCAGCGCCGTCGTAGATTTTGAAGGACGGGATGAAAAACAAACACTCTTGCAGCGTTTTCGCCATTGCTTGATGAAATGGCACCTGCCTGGTGACGTTAACGGCGCCACTGCTCGTAGAGACTTGAAGGTCCTCGTCCATCGGGTTCAAGGCTTCGTTTACGGCGTCAAATCCGGTTTGGTACCGCTGGCGGCTTTTGATTCCCAAAAAGAGGCGGCAGACATTGAATTTGGGGCGCAGTGAGGAATCGGTCTGGACAGTGGAGTGGCGCGAAGGGGAAGAACCGTTTTTCTTTTCAAGAAACGCGAGTTTGTAAAATAACAAGGCTTTTTTACATCTACGCCCCCGAAACTCAATTTTAATCTTACTTTGCCCTTGAAACTTAAAATATCTCACTTTACTCCTTGAATGTCACATTTATGTCTCACTTTGTCATATTCTGTTAACTCCGTAAAAAAATTTGTTATATATGCAGACGTGGCAAGGTAGGATCCATTAATTTGATAATGTGTAAGCCATGTCATTGCCACATGTACAATGTTAATTATAAAATTTTAATTACTTTGACAATGTTAAAAACAAATTAAAATTTATTTTCTTAGCAACAATTCTCAATCCCAAATCTCTGTAATCCTATCTCAGCAATCCCACTTCCTCCCCTCAACTCCTTCGCCTTCTCCGTCCAAAAAACACCTCAAGCCACTCTCCATAGCTCCCAACACAAGGGCTACAACTCCCTCGTCTTCTCCCAACTTGCCCGTGAGCATACGCACGCCGACATCTCGAGCATAAGCATGGAAGAATTGGAGCCCATGCACGATGACATCTCTCTCTTGCTCGCTGCGACTCAAATTTAATCGTGTTAAGCATTAGTCATGGCAGCGACGAGTATTCTCCCCCATCGACACTCCGACAAAGCCCTTTACATGGTGCTCAACACCTACATTAGTGTCATCTGGCTCCAATATGAGCCCTTCTCATTGCTAACAACAATCCAACTTCAATTGATTGAAATGATGCTTTCTTGAGAGAGAGAGGGGGTCTTGGCAAAGGAGGATGATGGTATGGGCATCTTAGAAGTCACAATGATGTGATTCAAGTCACTTTTGCCTTTCTTTCAAAATTTGATTTTTAAGGTCCTTCTTTTTTTTATATATTTTTAAAGTATTAAATATTTTATAGTTAACATTGTATATGTGGCAACGACATGGTTAACACATCATCGAATTAATGGATCTTACTTTTCCACGTTTGCATATTTAACAGAATTTTTGACAAAGTTAATGGAATGAGGTAAAGTGAGACACGAATGTGATATTTAGGGGGTAAAATGAGACATTTTGAATTTTAAAGGGCAAAAATAAGACTAAAGTTGAGTTAGGGGGTAACAAAGAAGGGCCCAAATAAATAGTTAAAAAACTTGGCCGACAAGTCATTGCTGATGCAGCCCAAAAGAAAGGAGTCCTTGTTGACCAGGGCTTTATCGGACCGGGATTGATATTATTAGAGCATCTCCACCCGTTGGTGGAAGGCAAGGGCAAGGGCAAGGGCAAGGGCAGTGATTGCCCTCCGTGAACAGTGCTTGCCTTTGTGCAACTCCACCCGTTCGTGGAGGGCAAGGGCAAATGCAAGGATTTTTTTTTTTTTTTTGGTTGGCCTTAAATATCCCACCGACAATTTTCACTGACAATTTCCACTGACACACTCCACCGACAATTTCCTGTTCAAAAAAAATATATATATTTTTTTTGGTTGGCCTAAAATATCCCACCGACAATTTTCACCGACACACTCCACCGACAATTTCCACTTAAATTTTTTTTTTTGGTTGCCCATAAATATCCCACCGACAATTTTCACCTCAATTTCTCACACCAATCTATTGCATACTCCCCACTCAGCTCAAATCATATTTCTTTCAAAAATATCTAACTGGAGGAGGTTCGAAGACAGTGATGAAGAAGAACATGAGCGAGAAGAACAAGAGCGAGAAGATGAAGAACGAAGAATGCAACAAGACCGCTTCCGAAGGCGGAGAAATCAATTAAACAAGAGCATGATTCAAGCGGTTGCAGCAATCGATGCAAGCAACCAACAAGCAAGTGGTTCACGACTCGGTCGTCGACCCAACATTAACCGAAAGAGGGGAGATCGAGGTGAGAATCTCTTAGAAGATTATTTTATCCCCAATTATTTATACCTAGAAGGTTATTTTCGAACAAGATTTAGAATGCGACCACATTTGTTCAACAAAATCATGGTTGCTATTTCCAACCATGTTAATTATTTTGTTCAAAAGAGGGACGCTGCCAATGTTATGGGTCTTCTTCCTGAGCAAAAAATTACGGCGGCCTTGCAGATGCTTGCTTATGGTGCATCCGCAGACTCGGTTGATGAGATATGTAGGATGGCAAAGTCCACTGTGCTTGAGGCACTTGGTAGGTTCTGCTCAGCAATCGAGGAGCTATACACCGCGGAGTACCTTCGTTGACCCACCCTAGCTGACCTCCAAAGGCTTCTTCAGAAAGTGAGAGACGAGGATTTCCTGGCATGATTGGAAGTATTGACTGTATGCATTGGCAATGGAAAAATTGCCCAACTGCATGGCAAGGAGCTTACGGGAATTGAAAAGGTACGAAGAGTATTATTTTGGAGGCGGTTGCATCATTTGATACATGGATTTGGCATGCATTCTTTGGTGTACCAGGAGCTCAAAATGACTTTAACGTTCTTAGTCAATCCTCTGTTTTCGACGACTTGTTAAGAGGAGAGTCACCACAAATCACCTATGAAATCAACAACAGAGTTTACTCAAGAGCGTACTACCTAGCTGACGGAATTTATCCGAGGTGGAACACATTCGTCAAAACTGCTCCAAATCCACACTCACATAAGCAAAAGTATTTTGCAGCGATGTAAGAAGGGTATAGGAAGGACGTGAAGAGGTGTTTTAGTATCCTCCATGTTACATCCCGTCCCTAATAAAATAATACTTTATTCTCCGGAGGTGTGAAATGATGAAAATGCCCTTAGTGGCTACGTATTTCCTGTGTAGAAATTTGAATTTTTCTCTACTTAATTCCGTACTTTTTGAGTTGTACGTTTCGCCACGAATCCGTAGACGCGTACGGATTAATTTTCGGACTTGTGAAGGGCAAGTTACGTTTATTTTTCAGGTAAAATACCCGAAAGACAATAATGTCGGTGGGCCTTGGCGCCCATAGTTTTCATTCGAAAACTGGGTGCTCTGCACCCTTACTGTTCGCTCTGCACGACTACATGCGGATTTGACGAACTGTATATTCGTTGAATTCGTTTGGGGATAAATAAGGACCATTGTGTGTGATTTTTCTTCACACAATCAAAGCCTCCCTTTTCTGTCTGATTCCCTTGCCCAACACATCCCACGTTTTGTGGAAAAGCACCAAGACTTTTGCTGCCTACTTCCAGGCTACCTACACACACATTCATCCCCCTTGTTTTGCTTCTGCAAACACAAACACAACAAGGCCGAGCCTTTCTCCTACCTCCTGACCTCACCATCCAAACAAGCCAGCAGCTTCATCTTCTCCATTTCGAACTCAGCTGCAGTATCTCCAGCCTGGTGACCTGAAACCTGGGAAAAACCCAGTTTTGGTAAGGATTTCCTCAAGCCACCCGTGGCTTGAGTTCATGTCCTTTCTTCAATTTTTCGTCGTGAAATCAAACTCCAACGTCCTTCTCTTCATTGCAGGCTACTGAGAGCACTTCCTGCAACTCTGTGGACCACCTTGCAACAAACCCTAACTGCCTAGAATCTGTGCAAGGTGAGCAAGTGACCACTCAAGCCACCCGTGGCTTGAGTTTGGGTTTTTGTTTGAAGTTCTTCCCTCAAAACCTTTCTAACCTGTCTCTGTGTTCAAACCCAGTCAACTGGGAGTAATTTTTGGAACCCAGGAACCCTGGAACTTCAAACCCTGCAAACTGGAAAACCAATTCATCGGAGTTCGACTTTTGGCCGACTTCGAAACCATCGATTTGGAGCTCGTGGAGGCTCAAATCCATCACAGAATCACTCCCTGAGACCTTGGGAACCCAACCCAAGGCCTGGGAGCTGGAAAATCACCCAAAACGGAGAAGTCATTTTCTGGCCGAACCTTTCGAGGCTTTTTCCGACCAACTCCGGCCACCTTTTGAGGTGTTGGTAAGCATTTTTGAACTCTACTCATTCCCAGCTTCATTTTGATATAAAGATCGTAAATTTTGGCTTAGAATTGAGGAAGTTATGAAGCTTTGAAAAATCCCAGAAATTCCGGCCAAAATCCCAGAATCCGGCGACCGGCGCGACGGCGCCGGCGACCGGAAAAAGGAAGAAGACGACCGGAGCTGATGTTAGCGATGACGTCAGCAAACCCGGTTCAGACCGGTCTGATGACGTCAGCACCGGTTCAAACCGACCTGCTGACGTCAGCAACTCGGTCAACGCTGACGTCAGCGTTGACTTTGACTTTGACTTTTACCGTTGACTTTGACCCGGCGCGTGTGAGCCGCGCATGGGCCGCGGCTCCGATTCTTCCAGCCGCGCGTGAGGGCGCGTGAGCCAATATTTTTCGACGCTGTCTTCGCGAGGCGACTCGTGACGACGCGTACTACCTAGGGGTGGTACGTTTGGTAATTTTTGAGGTGTTTTAGACCTCCAATTTGAGCAAACAGTGGAGAATTCGTGTCTTTTCCGTAGTTTCTCTGGATTAGACTTCGTTAATGATTAGTATAGTAACTTCTCATAGGTGAGACCTATCCCGAGGAGTTCCGGGCTCAGGCTAGGTACGGCGGCTGCGACCCGACTACATACCAGTGAGTGGGCCCTATCTTATTAAATTATTATTATTTCTCAAACATGTTCAACTGTGATTTATGAACTTGTATAGCATGCCATGATTTATGAAACTCGTTAAATGACTTATTTACGGTATCTTGATATATTCTTCATGCTGTTTAGCGTATTTTGAACAACTGTTGGCATGCCTATACGTATTTGAGGTTTTTACCTATACTTGCATTTAGCACGGTGTTAGCACTGTCCGGGAGTAGACCAGCCTCACGTGTATGTTCACATGCACCATTACGCTCAACATGGATCCATTGTAGGTGCCAGCCTGTCTATGTCGCCTTGGAGACTAGACTTGTTGTGACGCACATTTTGTGCCAGCTTCACGTGCATGTAGTGCTAGAGCGTCTATTATGTGAAACACCCAGCCTGTCATGTAGCTACTTTCTGCATGACTTGTGTGCTATGATATGCGTTTCTTATTATGTTGGTTTTACCGCTGTTGTTATTGATTAGTGCAACCCGTATCCTTTTGGGCGTGGTCCCAAGCATTATTTAGAGATTATTGATACTGTGATTATTACATTACTGCTGTTATCCTTAAAGTGGTATTTTGACAAATCTTACGGGTTTTACAGCGAGGGGATACAAACCATTTTTGGAAGGTTTTCTAAAAACTGTACTTGGCCCACTCACCTTTGTTTTTCGCCCCTCCAGGACCTAGGTTTTAGTCGGCAGGCGAGTTGGTGGTAGTTGCTGATATCTTCACTCTACTTCCAGTGGATGTAGGTGTACCTTGTAATTCTCCACTTATGCTTATATCTATCCTACGGGATAGGAATCTTCTTTACATTTCTTACTGCACCCTAGCTCTGATAATTGTGTATTAATGGGTCTAACCCACACTACGCACTTCCGCATCTCTACTTTAAATTAATCTCAGTATTCCTGTATTTCTTCATCAAATTCTTATTTTAATCACTCTATGACTTCGTCACTCCCCCGGAGTTGATGGTCAGCACGCCCCGAAATCCGGTGACCACGCGGATATTCGGGTCGGGGTGTGTCACTCCAAGCTCGTTGGGGTATTGTTAGAGGAGCTGCTCGCTTGTTTGATGATGGGGCGTTGCGAAGCATCATGATGACATGCATCATCTTACATAATATGATTGTGGAAGATGAGTATGATTATGACATGGAAGAACCCTTATATGAAGACCCAATCAACAATTCAAGAACGAGAATTTATACAGCCCATGAAAATACTGATGAACTTGCCAATCACGACCCAATAGAAAGGGATCCACGTTACCACGAGATGGTCATTCAACGTTACAATACGATGCATTCATCTTTCCTCCACAAAGAGCGTCAAAGGGATTTGATGGAGCACATTTGGGCAAGGAAGGATGCTACTAATTAATGAAATTTTATTTTTTATGTTTTCACGTATGTTTTGTAAGGGTGTTTCAAGTATTTTTTGTCTTTAATGTTGTTGGTGTGTTTATGTGTAATGTTGCATCATTTATTGTCTAATAAATTAAGTTTGGACTTTGTTTAAATTTGAACTTCAAATAATTTATTAAAAATAAACAAAGAAAATCATATTTATAAATAAATTTAAAAAGAAAGCATTACATCATAATAATTAATTAAAAATAACAACACCAATTAATTTTAAAAAAAAACAAACATTATTCGTCATCCCTTGGAATCCAATTAGTGGTGCTTGGTCTGTCATCCCTTGGAATGTATGGCACTTGCTCGTCTTGCTCGGGAAAATGTCTTCTCATGACGACATCGCGTTGTTTTGTCCAAAAACGCTTTGAATTAGGAGTCATTTGCTCGGGGCGTCGGGACATGATTTCCCGATCCAACTCCTCTTGTCTTTCTCGCCTTTTCAACTCCCTTTCTTGCCTGTTGAACTCCCTTTCTCTTTCAAGTGCTTCATCTCTGGCCCTGTTTAACTCAAACACTTGCAATTCGAGCTCACGATTCTGTTCATGTTGCCGAGCAAATTCTTCAACTATCTTCGAATATTCAGAATTCGAAGAACTACCTCTTGCGGCTCTTTTCTTAGCAGCTTTCCTACCAATAGGCCTCTGGGTTGACTCGGTAGGTGGTACCGGTTCACTTGGGGTCTCTGATGCTTCCTCCAATGGCGATTCTTGCGTAGTTGATTCGTGTAAGGGAGTGTAATTGAAGACAACTTCTGGAGGACCATGAACAATTTTGTATTTTGGAGTATGCTTGACAAGGTCCCATAACTCGTGCCTTGTGAATGATCTGTTGTTGTTAGCTTGATTGAACCACATTTGTGCTTGTAGTTCCTGAAAACATTGTACGTCAAAAGATATAATAAATTACATATTCAAATGCTTATTTTTAATTAGCTTAAGGAATTGTTAAACAACAAAATAAATTGCAATTACCTCGTTGGCTCGATTATCGCCACTTCGATATAGGGTTTCTGCTTTTGTGATGGATTCTTTCCAAGATTTCAAATCTTTATGTAGATGTCGGTACCTACTGGACATAGATTGGTCGGTCCGGCTCGTGCCTTGCATCTTCTCAACGAATAATGCATGAATCTTCTTCCACATTTTGTCGACCCTCATCTCATTTCCGTTGATCGGATCATGACTCACAATCACCCAAGCCTCCAGTAATGCAAGATCTTCGGCAATCGACCAATTTGCCTTCTCACTCATAATTTGTTTTGGTAAAACAAGGATTTGGAAGAGAGAAAACCCAAATAATTGATGTAGGAAAAAAATATTGAGTTGTAGTGAGGAATGAAGAAGAGAATTGGGGGTATTTATAAAAATTAAAATAAAAAAAATTTAATCTCGGATTAATCCTGGCCGTCGATTTAAAAAAAAAATTGATCCAACGCTTACCGTTGTGCCACGTGGCCAACAGTAACAAATTTTTTTTTTTTAACGCGGCTGCAAGTGGGGCCCACCGACAATTTCTGTCGGCCACTCTCCCCCCCCCCCCCCCACACACGCGTGAAGTCCACACGCCTGACAAAAAAAAAATTAAAACAGCTTGCTGACGTCACCATGACGTCAGCCAACCGAAGGCACCTGCTCGAGCACAAATTGCTTGGGCTTGAGGTAGGGCTTGGTTGGGCCCACCTCTTGCCCTTGTCAATTTAGCCCGCTGGAGACAGTTTTTGGGTTGGTAGGGCAATTGCCCACCAATTGCTAGGGCAATTGGATGATGGGTGGACATGCTTTTAGGGTTGGACTTTTTTGAATTTATTTTCCACAATTTGATATGGCTTTTTGTCCTAATCCGAAAAGAATAATGAATTTTCTTTTAAATTTTGTTAGTTTTGTAATGTTTTATTTCGCCCAAAGAGAATAGTAATGTTTTATTTTATTTTATTTATATTATTAAGGCAGAAGACCTTAAGTTTAAATTTTTAATAAAATACCGAAGATATCCTTTGTTACAGATTATAAAAAAATTAAAAATAAAAAAAGTAGAAACATAGTAAAAATGACACATCCCGACCCGGATGTACACGTGGACACCCAAAAGTCGGATGTGTTGGCCGACACCACGTAGGGTGACGAAAGCCAATTTGAATAAAATAAGGAATAAATTGAACAATTGAATACAATAACAGTCGTACAAGGTTCAGAATACTGGAATTTTACAATTACAAGGAGATTCTAACGATCTTCATACCACCGGGTCTCGATGTCGATAACTTCAAGCCGCTAAACCTGGAGGGGCGCAAAACAAAAAGGTGAGTGGGCCATAGCTAGTTATTTTGTGAAAAACCTTTCCTTTTTGAAAATACTAACCCCTCGCCGTAAAACAGGTACTTGGTTGAAAAACCGTTACGGAAAACGTACTAATATAGTAGATAGAAAAAAAAACAAGGTAAGTACGGAAATATACTTACCGTCCGAAACGGGCAGAAAGCCACCGTTCGGCATAAAACAATTTGTCAAAAAGTTCGTAAGATAAAGTCATACGGGAAATCTGTAAATCCAATAGTCGTATCCGTGGCATCAGTGAAAATCCGAGGTAATATCACAATCAGACTACAAGATAAATGCTCGGTTAGGCAAGGCAGACACACGAGTTCATACAGATAAATTCTGTCATGAACAGGCTGGGTGTATAAATAAAGTTACGCTCATGTACTACGATCACGTGAAGCTGGCGCTAATCGCATCACAACGAGTTCGGGCGCCCATGCGACCTCGAACAGGCTGGCACCTTACTATGGATCCATAGTGAGCGTATCGGTGCGTGTGAACAATCACGTGAAGGCTGGTCCTGGCCCGGACAGTACAATAAACACCGTGTAAGCCTCCCAAGTTGAGCGTATAAAAACATGCCACGGAGTATTCTTAATTAAAACAGTATAAGGTAATTTCCCTTTTTGGGATAACCTTTAAACTACCACTAAATAATGTATTCTCGGGTACCGTACCCGAAATACCAAGTAATTAACCACAATACGTAAAATACCAAGAATACACCATACGGGTACCAAGGTATAGAAATACCAACTTAATGGTAGATTAGGTGAACCCAAAATATGATAGGAAATTATCGTTTCCAAAGTTCACCCAAATACGGCCCAAGGCCCGTAAAACGAATATAAGATCCAAACGCATAAATAGGGAATTAAAATAATTAATTCCCTAAACCCTCGAAAATAGGGTTGGTACGATAATTGTAATACGCATACAAAATAAATACGGAAACACCAACTTAATGGTGTAAACCCCAAATAGAAATATAGGCCCTAGGCCCATTGATTTCCATCGCCTAACAAATATCGAGTCTACTTATGTAAACGAAGTAACTACTACTAAATACGAGGCATACCGGAAATACAAGGCAAATACTAAATTAAAGTCACAATAATAATGTAGGCATAAATTAAGTTTGCTACCAAAGTATAGCAATAATCAATTATAGCATAGGTAAAACCATTTATATAAATAAAACATATAGAAAATATTTAATTTAAGTGAGGAAGGGGCCCACTCACAATTACCGAAGCCGAAGTGGTCCGAAAATACGCTAACGGGAGTCCACGAGTTGCCAAACCTAAATTTGAAACCCACAAATTAGTAAAGTATACGAAATTACAAGAAAAACGGCGTTCGGATACCCGAAAACGGAGTTTCGGGGTCGGAAACCCCAAAACCGCCGCCGTGGGCCGCCGTGCGCCGCCCACGCGCCGCCACACGCTGCCGTTTGGCCTCACGCGCCGCCACGCGCGGCTGTGAGGTCACACGCGCCCCCACGCGCGGCTGTGAGGTCACACGCGCCCCCACGCGCGGCTGTGAGGTCACACGCGCGGCCACGCGCCGCCACGCGCGGCTGGAAGGTTCCCACACGCGGCCACGCGCGGTGACTGACGCCGTTACTGTTCCGTTAAAGTTAACGGAATATTCTAACGGCGTTAGAATATTCCGTTAACGCCGTTAAGGTTAACGGACGGAATATTCCTTGGAATATTTCCGGTCCGACCGGGTCGAACCGGTTTGCTGACATCAGCAAGACCGGTCTGACCGGTTCGCTGACGTCAGCGCCGGTCACCCCTGACCTTTTTCCGGTCGCCGGCGCCGCCGCCGGCCGCCGTCTGCCGGCCGGAGCTTCGCCGGAAACTGGGATTTTTGCAGGAATAATTCAAACGTCGATATCTCATTCAAATCACAACCAAAATTCATGATTCAAAAGCCAAATTAAAGCTGGAAGTGAGGAGAGTTCGATTTTACCAGTTTGGAGCCCAAAGTAGGCCTGAGTTGGCCGGAATTTGAAGAATTGCTCTCGGCCAAAAACTGAACTTCGATGAAACCGGCGAATCAGTCACATGCAGGGCCTGGGTTCGATTCCCAGGGCCCCCAAGGGTTGAATGATGTCACTTTTGAGTTGAATCGAGGTCGAGGAGGCCGAGTTTGGCCGATCAAAGCTCGCCGGGAAAAATGGCAGCTTTGGTTTCTTCGTCGTTCGTGGTTTTCTGGGTTCCAGAGTAACCCAGAGATGGTGAGTATGGTGATGGTGACGATGATCTGGAGCTCCAGGAGCTCGAAGGTGGTCACGAGTTCAATGGCAGCAAGTCGAGGGTGACTTGATCGATTTTCTGGGTTTCCATTTCTGGGTTCAAAACGTGCTACTGGGTTTGACTTGAGGATGGTGAAGGTGTACAGAAGGTGACAGTGATGAAGGCTCGTCAGTGTGAGGTCGAGTGATTGAGGATGATGCCCTCACGGGTGTCTAAAGTAATTTTTTCCTAAGTTTGGTTTTTTCTGCAAGTGTATGTAGACTTGAGGTGAGTGAGAGATCGAGAGACAGAGAGGAGAGTGGAGGCTGAGAGAGACAAGAGTGACAGAGAGGCACAGTGGGCTGGGCTCACAGAAATTACTGGGCCCAAGGTCCAAGTCATCGAACACAAACAACTTAACGTCCGTAGAACGTTCATTCGAACTCCGAATGACGTTCCGTTTGCGTCGACGAGTTCGTATCGACGAGCTCGTCACGAAAATACAAGTGGAAGCGTCGTACGAGTTACGACGCAAAAGTCAACCGAAAGGTCAACCAAGGGCAAAATCGTCATTTTGCACCTCCGGGAATAAAATAATATTATTCTCCGGTACGGGCTGTAACAAAAAAACATTAAAATGAGCGGGAAAGTAAAGAGAGGGAGAGGAGAGACTAAAAGAACAAAAAAAAGGCAATTAAAAAAGAGAAAAAATAGAGGGGAAAAAAAAATCTAAACGCAATTTTTTTAATTGCGTTTAAGATGGGTTTCTTTTGTTTCAAACTTCTACTATTCGGGTAGCCTCCCCCTAATCCTTTTCAACCACAAAAAAAAACTTCTACTGGCCTCGTTTGGTACGCCGTATAGCGCACCGGATAGTGCTAATAATCCAGTCTCGGGTGTTTGGTGCACTTCGTACAAAAATAGTCGCCCGACTATTTAAACCGGGCCCACCATTTAGTACCCCTCACACCCGACTAATTATACACCCAAAAACCTCCGTATAATTAGTCGGGTCCGTCCCTCTCACACTCTTGGTCTAGCTTGAAGGAAAATATTTGAATTACAAGTTCATTTGAGCAACACTTAAGCATGCTATTAACAAATTAAAGGCTCTTAGCTAGCATATTAGTACTCAAAAACAAAACTTTGCTCATGACTTTTGAAGCCTAAATGTTGTGAACCAAGACACAACTCAAAATCACATTAGTAAGTTGTAGCATCCTATACCTTTGTAGAATCTTCTTTGCATGAGCAAAGGCTAAATACCTAAGAGGGCCTTCAATCTCATATTGGATGAACACCTTTACTTGGAGGAGTTGTGGTTGCACCTTAAATCAAATTAAAAGTTACCAACGTACTTCGTCCCCTACAAAGATCAAACCTTTTGTAGTTCTTGCATTTGATGAGGATTTGAGTGAATTTGTATGAAGAACAAATTGTGTTCTTCACACACACCTAGGGCCGGCCAACACAGTATAAATAGTCGATATTAGTCCGATGCTACACCAAACGCTCGACTAATTTAGTCAGTACTGTCTAATGACAGATTATCCTATCCGACTGAAATAGTCAATCTAGTCTGAGTTGCCAAACGAGGCAATACAAGTAATATTTTAGAGTAGTATTATCTACACACCATTTTTTACCTTTCACATACTCCTCTCAATTATTGGTTGTCTAGATTTTAATGTCATAACAAGAGAACCAAAAACAGTCAAATTTTGATAATATATTGCGTCATTGTGTCTCGAGAAGATGCAGCATTTGTGACCCATTTAGCATTGTCTTTAAAATGATGACTAAAAACGCCTTTAAATAACCATTATCACCTTTGACAAAGTTTGGTAAGAAAAAAATTATCCAAAAGCATTTTTAAGTGTAGTTTGGCAGATCAACTTAAAAGTGTTTAAGAGTCAAAACTTTTTAATGCTTTATGGAGAAACATGAAAGCTTTTTCAAGTGTTTTGTGAAAAAGCACTAGAATTTTTCAGAATTTTCTATTTGGTGGTTCTACAAAAGTGCGTATGAACATAAATGGTTTCCACTGAAGCACTTCTAAATGGGCCCTTACTCTCTGGTCCTAAGAAATTTGATTTTCTAGGCACCGATTGATGATGGAGCAGAAGAGGAGCCCAACAAGCTTAAATATGGACTTCCTTAGACCATCTCCAATAGCTAGGTTAAAATCCAAAATTTAGAACTTAAACCCCCCAAACCTCTTCCAATAGCTGGACTAAAATTTGAGTTTGGGATAAATTCTAAAATTGAGTCAAATTTATACCAAAATTCCCACCTAAGTTAGTGGGCATGGCCCACCATGTGCGTACACATGCTAAAAAATCAGAAGCAAAGCAAGCACTGACGCGTCCACTCATTCCACGCAGTAACATCACGCAAGGTCTGTCAATGTGGGTCCCCCACTTCTGCAGCCTTGTCGGCCACCAACCGAAGCCAAGCCCAACGGCTATTTCACACGAACGGCCAGGATCTCTGGGTCGTTGGTTGATCCAACGATCCAGATGCAATTTTTTTTTTAAAATCCAATTTATAAATACATTAAATCCAACGGCTGAGATTGAATATGATCAAATATAACGGTAAAAAAACATATCTAACGGCCCAAACTTAAATCCAACGGCTAAAACAATTTAAAAACGAAATATATGTGCTCCATGAGTTTCATGTTGTTCCATGATTTTCATGACATCCATGTGTTCCATGACATGCAAGGTATCCATGTGTTCCATGACTTTCATATTTCACATGTGTACAAAGGGTTTTCCATGTTGTTCCATGAATTCCATGACTTTTATGGGATATGTTATGTATTTTTCATTAACTATCAAAATTAGAATTTAAATATTTTTAGATAAAAATGTTCATAAAAATAAATTACAATAATTTACTTAAATTTTATTTTTCAAACAGTTACCGAAAAAAAAAATTAGGCTAAAATTATTTTTTATTAATCTTGGACTAAAATTTTAATCCAAAATCATTATAAGAGAAAAACTGTTTGTGGATTAAGTTCTAAATTTTCTGGGCTAAAAATTTAGACTTTAACCCTCACCATTGAAGATGGTCTTATTGTGCCCCAGTTATAAGCAATCCCAATAAAATAATAGCCAGACCACACTACACCGAAGTGCAAAACCGTGAATTTATTTTACCTCAAACACATTAAATCACATATTACTGTTACAAATGATTTCCCAATACAATTTACCGAGTTTCAGACACAAGGGTAAAAATAGTGAATAATATTTACCAAAATTATTGCTGGAAGAACGACCTACATTGAGGGAAAACTTCTAGGAAACTCGAAATCAGCTCCGGTGGAAATGCCTGTCCTTGTACGACAACAGGGTGGTATCTCTCCAGAAGTGACGATACAACTCTTTCCAGATCAATTTCCTCTAAGCAGCCTGCAAAAATCAAAATTTCAGCAAACAAATGCAACGAGAAAGAAGACGTTAACAGCAATGAGCTCATATGCTATCATGATGGCAAACTGTACAGCTCTAACAAAATTTGGACCTTGCTCAAAATCCATTTCCTCGTCTTCATCTTCTAGATCCCCCTCTTCGATAACTGTACCGTTTTCCAAGGCAAGAGCTGCTTCAGCATACCTATTCAGGAACTCTTCCTCAGTCTCTTCATATTCATCATCCTCCGAATCCTACAAAGAAAGAAGCCCAAATCAAATATTATCCATTAGCTTTTCAGATGATAAAAGTAAATTTTCACGAAGGGAATAATTACAAAATTATGTAAATACTTCGCCAGAGTAACCTATGAAAAAGAATAACATAAGTTGATTGCACGTAGCCTTCCGTCATTAATAGGCAGTCCAAAAATGTGGAGACCTTTTAATAGATGAATCCTGAAACTCGACGATAAAAAAACAAAAAACTTGCAAGTTCAAACCTCATCATCGTCATCGTCATCATCTTCTTCAATTTCATTGTCATCCTCGGTCTCTTCTTCTCCATCTTCCTCCTCTTCTTCCTGCAGTTCTTTCAATCGTACAGATGCTTCCATCAGAGAGGTAAAGCATTCCCGTAACAAAGCACCGGATGATTTTCCAACTACCAACAGCCGTTCAACCACTCTTGCCAGTGCCAGCACTGAGATTCATTAACAACTGTTAGTCATGTCCCAAGTTATCCAATTCATAGGGTTTCAGGAATTTATGTAATGCAAATGTAACTAAAATATCATGTCAGTCTGTTAGAGGCTGAAACACAATCTCATTTTTTCCGTTGTAGTGACCAAGTACTTACCAATCAACTTTATCTCAGATTCTGTCGATAGCCCAGGTTTGAAAGAGCTAGAGGAAACAAGTCCAAGGGCAGATGTCCAGGTTTGAAAGCCTCCATCTCCATCCTTCTCCAATATACCCTCTACAACTTCGGGACAACATAAATAGCATGATGATATAGCGAGCAGCAAAGGCTTCCAGAGAGGACCAGGCCTGCTTTTAATTTCTTTGAAACGGGTATATGTTGCCCGACAAAATGCAATTGCCAACGACTGCTTCACACCTTCTGTCTCAGATGAGTAAATTGGGGCATGTATTAGTATATGGATACAAGAGCAAGTCTTCCACGTTGCAGATGGATATTGTAAGGCGGCCTCGCTTATAAAAGTACCAATGCCTTGTATTATGGAACGTTCAGGAACAGGTGGAGCTGGAGGAGATGGCATTCGTCCTACAACAAAATTCTTCAACCCATATTTTGTCTGTAGACTGACAGCTTCCTTAATGCACTCAAAGATTGACATATCCTCTGATTCTTCCCAAGCATGCCAGTTGGCAATCAGATCAGCCCAAACTAATAATAACTCCGATACTTTAAGCTCAAGAACTGCATTACTTTCAGTAACAGACAGCATGGTGGATCGGAGCAATGTTGATGCATAATTTAAGCAAAATGGAGAGGGCAAAGCCTCGTCTTCCTGTCCCTGATTAAAAACAGAGAAAATAGCATAATGTAACTTGAATTCCATATGCATATAATGAAAATGATTAAAAATGAACGCACAAGAAGTTGGGAGATTTAAGAACCTCCATCCAACCAAAGACACTAACTTCAGATAGCTTATTAAATATGAAATATAATAGAACAAAAGAAAAAATACATGCATTCTTTTTCTGGAAAAATTACTAGAAAATAAAAACTAACCAAATTATGCACTGGTGCAAACCAAGCCTGTTGCAAGAGAGAAGAGAAAGCTCTACCGATGGTAGCTCGGCCTATTATCCACTTTTCACTCAATTCATTCTCCTCAGATTGTTCAGCCGTAAAAATTTCCCAAGATTGAACTATCGCTGCTAATGCTTCAAAGCCCTTTTCAACCATCTAATATTGACAATGCCAGTTCATCAGTCTTAACACCCTTGAGTCATATTCCACTAATAGTTGAAACTGGAAGAAATTTACATTCCAAAAAGAAATCGGTGATTATTTAGAGATTATATTTTGATTTCATGCACTGAGGATCGGGTAAACACAAAATATACAGTGAGCATATAGAACGCAAAACAAATTCGCAGAAGAAAAAAATCTCCATGAAAAAGCAGCACTAATTTTGGACAATCTGATTTCATGGGTTAAAATTGGCCAAGCACACAATGATTCAATTTTAGTGAAGCTTATTGGATGAAAAGCCATATACTGTATACACAGCGGTTTCCCTCTCTTTTTAGCAGCAGGTGCATCAATCCCTAACATGATATTCAAAAGGATAACCAAACTACCAGGCTAGCAATAGAAATCTACACATACCTGAGGCCATGGCTCCAGATCAGTGGGAATGCATTTTGAGATTCCAACAACCAATGTTGAAACAATATAAGGGATATGAACTAGAACATTTTCATGTCCCGCCTCCACCACAGAACTGAGAAGATGAAATAAAATAGAGCTTTCTTCCTCGTTATTGCCAATTCTACCAATCACAACTTGAAGGAGAGGAAGCCACTCAGGTGGTGGGTAGTCATTCTGGAGACAACATAAGATCAGAAAGATCAATAATGCCCCTGAAGAAGTCACAAGTGATCAACTAAAAGATTGAGTTTGTGGCCTACATCAAGAAGTCCCACAATTGCCGCAGCAGCAGAAACCCGCACTGGATAACAAGAAATATCCCCCTTATCAGGCATAGCCAATGCCTTGAGTAATGAGGAATACACATCTGCACTCATATCCTGAAAACGCGACCAAAAAAAATTGAATGGTGAGCCTTAAGAAAAGCATCCAGTTTTCAAGGAAGTATAACATAAAATCAAGTTAACAAAACATGAGATAGCAAGTGATGTGTAGATAAAACTCTTCTCATTTTTAATTAAGGTACAAGCATAGAAGATGGCATGGTAAGTAACAGTCTCACTTCAGGTAGGCAGGAAGCAAGCTCTCCAAGAACCCAGTTTGCAGTGGCAACTAAGTACGGTAGGGAGACTGATAATTTATACAATGGTAGCAACCGAGTTTGAACCAGAGTTGTTGCATATGCAGGTTGCTGCTCTCTTAGAAACTGTATTGCAATAAAAGAATTACAAATATTCACTTGCAGGCTCTTATTAGACCACAGTTGATCAAATTATGAAGTAACAGGAGAAAAAGTCCTTACATCTAACAAGCCACCATATGCCATCAAAACACCAAAATAACTGTGATTGTCACAGTAAGAGAATCAGGGAATAAATTAAAGTATACAAATCAATATGAAAGAAGCATGTACACATGAAAAATTGAAAACGTTGAGAGTAGGAGGAACAGGACAACAGTTAAAAAGCTGCATATGGGGAACTATATTAACAAAGAGAGAAAAGAAAGAATTACCAGCACAACAAATTAAATCAAATGTTGTACAACTACAAATATATAGCTACACAGGGCATACCAATTTAATATAAATCATTTATACGAAGATGTGTTTATGTACTCACTCGTTCTGAATTCTAGTTTGGGATGAATTAGCATCAGAAGGAATTGGAAACTTCGACAGAAATGGAAGCACCAATAGTTCTCCAATTGAAGGACGTTGATTGTTTCTCTTGTTCTTTTCACCCTTTTTACGTTTTGAAGATGCTGATGAGCTATTCGTAGAAGTTCCCACCGGAGGTCCCTGTAGGCATAAAACACCAGCTAAAAAATATGCTCTTTGGAATACATGTAGAAATAGTTCACCAAGGACCACAAAAGAGCAACCTTTGACACTGAAATAACACCAATTAAATTAATAGCACTTTTTCTGGCTGTAAATAGATCCTCCCTCCAGCCAGAAATTTCTTCCTATATAAAAACAAGAGGTGATGTTAAAGGTGATTGAGAAGGTGAAAGAATCACATATACGATCATTATAAGCTCTCCGTACAATGTCAGATGGAAGATTCTTTCGTATGTACTCATCTGCATCTTCTTCCCACTCTAAGATATCCTACTTGAAAAATTGCCAGAAAAACAGGAGTTAGTTCAACTTATAACTTCATATTTCAAAAATATATATGTTTCCCTTTTTTTCTGACACTGAAAGTTTACCTTTTCATTCATTACCAATGCTTGAAAGATTGCAGAGTCCAACAGAGATGAAAAATGTGGAGAAACTAATCTCCATCCCTGATTTACAATTAAAGAAAAAAAAGAATCAATTAAGAGGAGTGGGTTGAATAAGGAGCAAATTGTGCTCCAGCAACATCCAAAGTTTTACTTCCTAACAAATGAAGTTGGCAGAATTTCAGTGATCTTTATTCAGTAAAGCTTAATAATCAGGAAACTTACAGGCCCTGTTTCAAGAACACGTGAAATCACATCAAAAGCTAATGAAAGAATCCTCTCCGATAAAAAAGCAAGCCTCTGCATGTACAATATTAGTTTTCAGTTATAAAATGACAACCAAATGAGCAAATGATTGGTTTCAGGGAATTAAAGTTCAAATTCTATGTTTAGAATCAGAAATAAGCAAATTGAACATCAACATAAAATAATAAACTAAATGTAAGAAAAATAAAAGTCAGAAGGCCGGAATAAGAATGCAAGTCAGAACTTGGATTCAAGATGCAGACTTAGTAGTCAGACAGTTTGGAAAACACAGGCATCACCACTCTAAATGCTGATTGTGAGATGATGAATAAGAAATTTTAATACAGAACTTACACCAACATTTTTGGTATATTTTACTATGTTCAGAACGCAGTTTAGCATGTCCGGCATCAACCTGCAAAATTACATGAAAGCAAAACATAAAGAATAAACACGATAACTTTACTCTAATCAAATTTAATACAAGCATTGCGTTATTACTTATCAGAATGCTTCCGGTGTCGAGTAATGAGAGTACTGAAAATGAGCAAACTTCTTTTCCCAGTCTTCAACCTCATCAGGTACGCATTTTGTGGAGTAGCCAAGGAATCGAAACTCAAAGAATTAAGAATGGCAATTAGATCATGACAAAATGAAGGTAGAAGAGAAACTAAAGCAGATGGCATATGCGACCTCACCTACAAAAATAGCAATGCCTCAAAAAGTGGGAGATAAAAGGGACTGAGCATGATAAATTTCTATGGATCTTCCGTAATCATAAACAAGATTTTTACTTACAGTAAAATACATGCATTTGCAAACAACCAGCAGGATATTCTCTGTTTCCACATCTGTTGTACCATGAGTACCCAAAGCCTATTTGATAATCATATAGAATCCATTATTGTAAAAACTCATAAAAGACTAGCACGACTAGCACGGGGAATAAGAAAATGAGTAAGAAAGTGTAAAGAAAACAACCTTTTCGACAAATTGATGGAAAACAATTAACAAGGGCACAAGAATATCCTTCGCAATTAGCTCTAGCTGTGGCGGTATTGGCTCCTTGGCAACTTTAGGATTCAGAAAATACTGCCAGAAACAATTTAGGTATAAACTAGTTAACGAAGTGAGAGCCGATGAGTGATACTATTTGAGCAATGTTTGCAACACAAGCAATTACATGCCAGCATGAGAAATGGAAACAAAATTCGCAGACAACCAGACACATGTAACCATATGATAAAAGGAAAATTCAAAAATTTAAATACCAATCCTAGGAAAGGGTACAAATTTGACATAGAGATATTATAAACTGAGTTTCACATCAAACAGATTGATATTAGCAATGTTAAATTATGCACAGTACGTTACCAAGTACCTGAAAAGGTCTAAGGAGCGCGTGAAGAATTGTAAGGGCATTAGCTGTGGTCCATTGAGAGTTTGCACCATTGCTAATAAGGTTGCTATTTTGAATAGCAGATCGCAAATCGGGTACAAGTTCGGGCCACGAATTCTGCTTAACAAACTCAGCAACAACAATGATCCGGAACTGCCAGCCAATACATTAAAACAATTATACATCAAAAGGTTACACCTTTAACTAATGGTACTAAAAATCAAGCTATTGCACTTAGAAAAATGCATACCACTTCAACCAAAATTTTGATAACCGGTTGTTCGGATTGAAGCAAAGCTAGCAAGAGCTGGTCCTTGAACTCCTTACTAACGTTTGATTTCAAATTCGGACTCTCGCAGTCCACATTTCTCCTGGTGAAATTTTTGAGGTACGCCGCTGCAGCGACTTTCTGACCTCGATCTTCACCTCCTGGTATCGAATTAATACACAAATCAGCACAATTTCCGCTTAAAACCCATAAACCGCGTAAATTTAGCATATACTCATGATCTGGGAGCTTTAATTACCAGCGGAGATGGAGAGGAGATAGTAAGGGAATTGGGGGAGCTGAGAGAGGCGATCGAGACCTTCGGTCGCCGTGTGGACGGCGGCGCAGTCAGGGCTGAGAGTCTCGTTCAGCAGCTGAGCGATTTGAGCTGCGACCTCCATAGTTGGTTTCTTCTGGTTTCTTGACACCGGAAACCCTAATTTTGAGTGAGCTCAGCCGCGGAGTAAGCGAGAAAGTGATACATATTGCGCGGGAAAGGAAAGCAATAAAAGCCAAAAAAAAATGTAAGTAAATATGGAAACCAAAACAAAAGTGTAAATGAAAAAAAACAGAAAAAATAATAATGATAATGATTAATTTGCAAACAAATGGAGATGCGGGGTATCGAACCCCGTACCTCTCGCATGCAAAGCGAGCGCTCTACCATGTGAGCTACATCCCCGATGCTGAAATGTCGAATGTTTAAAATATTTATTTAAAAACAGAAAATAATAAAAATTCAAGAGATTGCTATGTGTGTTTTAATCCAGAAACCAATGGCCACGTTGTCTTCATATTGGACACGTGGCAACATCCAGAACAAGTGGCGTAGGGCCAACTGCCACATCTCCCTAGCCACGTTCTCTCCATGCAATGGTCCCACAAGTCTTCATATAGACCCTACATGTCTCACAGT